>OX638373.1:18157001-18273650 GCA_951812925.1 Calliopum simillimum | reverse complement strand
AATGAACCTTCACATACGGGTGTAGCCGAGGTCGATAAAATTTCCTCCATACAATTTGGCCCACCCTAATATATTTATGTATGAATGTTGGTTTTCCTTTTCTTCTTTTTAGCAGAGTGAATTTAAAATACGCTTATTCGTATAACGACAATCAGAAAAGTGAAAATTTATTTTTCAATCAATACAATATAAACATAGGATACTAAAACATAAATACATTTTGTTCGTCAAAGTATATTATTATCAAGTGTTTTCTAACACCCCCACTCGAACAATATTTATTTAAAATTTAACCCCATGTTATATGATCAAAATCTGTGTTTATCAACTGGAACGCGCTTAGTTAGGTTGTCTGTAACTATTTGGTCAGTGCCAGTAAATGATATCGAGAGTCTTCTTTTTCTTCCTTTTAAACTCCCATTTTGTCTTGATGGCATTTACACTTGCGGGCTTATCCACACTCCTCCATGTGCTATTTTGAGTTATGTTTGCTTTTGAGCTCAATTTCTCGTCCTTTCTTAATATTGCATCAGCTACACTGACAGAGTCATCCAGTTCTTCAATTTGCTGAGTGCAATAACCTAGCCTATCTATAGGTTTTCTCAGTCTGTCACTTTTTCGTAAGACTGGTGTTTCTCCATTTAATTGCCCACTTGCAACAGTAACAAATTCAATGTTTTCTTCACGGATTACTACGGAATCAGAACTATTCTCAGCACCAATATTTTGTGCGTCTAACTGCGAACTAAGTTCTATATCTTGTACATTTGCAGGCTGCGAACTAGTTTCTATTTCATGTGTATTATCCCCCACTTCATGGTTATTCTCTTCCATGGATGAACATGATTCAAAATCGCTTAAAATTTCTGACTGCTCTTGAATCGAAATTTCACCTGCCCCCACTACAACTGCATAAGTTGGCATTTCAGCCCTATTAGTTTGATTTTTGTTTGCATATATGAAAACATTTTCATGAAAAACAACATCGCGGCTAATAATTACGTCTCTTTTAGACAAATCGTAGAGTCGGAACCCTTTCGAATTATTTGAGTACCCAACGAATACACATTTATTTGACTTGGGGTCCAGTTTACGACGTTTTTGCTTGGGAACATGGGACATAGCCGTACAACCAAAAATTCGAAAATGACTTACGTTTGGTTTAACTCCAGTCCATAGCTCTTCTGGAGTTTTCTCTAATTTCTTGTGGGGTGAACGGTTTGCGATGTAGCATGCCGTGTTGACGGCCTCTGCCCAAAAACATTTTGGCAAGCTTGCATCACTCAGCATCGCACGGGCCTTTTCAAGAAGAGTCCTGTTCATCCTCTCTGCAAGCCCATTTTGCTCCGGCGTGTAGGGGACTGTTGTCTGATGAACGATACCACGCTTCTTTAATTCAATTTCCAATCTTCGATTGACGTATTCCTTTCCGTTGTCCGTTCGCAAAATCTTGATGCGCTCTCCACATTGATTTTCAACTTCAGAGACGTAGTCCAAGAAACAACTTACGACAGCATCTTTCGTTTTCATGAAGTACACGTACGCCTTCCGCGTAAAATCGTCCACAAACGTAACAAAGTATAAGCTCCCTGCATGCGATTTTGTATCCATTGGACCACACACGTCGGAATGAATGATCTCAAGTTTCTTTGACGCTCTAGACCCTTCGGATGGAAACGGGTTTCGATGTTGCTTTCCTTCTGCGCACGACACACAAGCCGTCAGAATATCTCCAGAGACTTGTACGCCTTCTACATATCCTTTGGCTAGCAGCTTCATGTTGTCTGCACCCAAGTGTGCAAACCGACGATGCCAAATATCGAATTCATTGATCTTCGCAATATAAGCACTTTGTTGGTCTGCTACGTCCAATTTGTACAAACCATTCGATGTGTGCGCTGTAGCAACAAGTTGCCCTTCTGCATCTAAAATTCGACAACCACGTTTGTCGAAAATTACGCTATTGTTGCGATCTACCATTTTCTTGATAGATAACAAATTTACGCCCAAATTCGGAACCAGTAAAACATCTCGAACATCCACACTCTCGGAACCAGTAGGCGTCAAAACTTTTAACTCTATGTCACCCTTACCAATTGCTTCCATTGCACTGTCATTTGCAGTCTTGATTTGTCCATGAAATGCTTCTACCTTTTGAAAACTGCTTCTTTGCGCCGTCATGTGATCTGTTGCACCGCTATCAACGTACCACGCACTTGTCTCAGAATTTGTATGGTATGCGGCAAACATCGTCTTCTTGTTGACGTACTGTTCCTTTTTCTTCGAAGGACACACCGATGCAAAATGACCAATTCCATCGCAATTGAAGCACCGTGCATTACCCTTCTTGTCCTTTGGTTTCTGATTTGAAAAGCGTTGTTTTGATATTAGAGCACTATTGGACGACCCTGATGCTTCCATTTTGACATCCTGCAGCAGTTTCATCTTGATGCCATCTGCAGTTATAGATTTTCCACTACTTCCGATGCTCATAATCATCGGTTTGTATTCGTCTGGCAAACCCTTCAACAGTAAACTGCCAATCCATTCGTCATTCACAGAAAATCCGATTTCGTTCAACTTTTGACCAGTTGAAACAATTTGACTTACGTAGTCCTCTACGGATGCGCACTCCACCAACTGCACGGAGCACAACTTCTGCAATAAGCCGATGCGACGGTCCAAACCCGAATCTTGAAAAAGATTTTTCAACGCATTCCAGACGTCCTTTGCTGTCAAGGCATCCCTAACGTGCACGTACAAGCTTTTGTCCAGCGCCAAAATTATCTTGCACCTCGCTTTCCTTTCCTTGGCAGCATCAACAATGTGACCCACTGGCGGTTCAATGCAACTCCATGCATCTTCAAGCTCTAGCTGAGTCCTCATCGCAAAGCTCCACGTCGACCAGTTTTCGGAGCCGACGAGCTTCTCCACATGATGAATAGAATGTGCCGAATCCATATTTTTATCACGAAAAATATATCTGCTTAGTTATGGCTATCTGGGCCCATAACCTTTTAGCAGAGTGAATTTAAAATACGCTTATTCGTATAACGACAATCAGAAAAGTGAAAATTTATTTTTCAATCAATACAATATAAACATAGGATACTAAAACATAAATACATTTTGTTCGTCAAAGTATATTATTATCAAGTGTTTTCTAACACTTCTTAATACTTATCTTCGATTAGCTTTGTTTTTAATTACATTTAATGCCAATTGTCCAATGAAAATCACAAAAATTTGTAGCCCGGATGAGACTTATACGCAGATTTAAAATAAATCACGACAGAAATAGATTTAATTTTTGTATCGTAGATCACGTAATAAACTAAATCTCGAAACAGCCGTAAATTACCTCTTAAAATTTGCGGTAGAAACGTAGTATTATTTCATTGATATTTCTCATGACCAATTAAATATATTTCAGTAAATTAAGGTAATAAGCTCAAATGGAAGCTCAGCTTTGCATTGGATTTATTTATAATTATTGTTATAGACTTTTTGAAAGTCACTGCATAATAAAATATATCCTGAACGAATTTCGGCGAAATTTTTTGTAATACAAAACCTACATGCAATTGAAACTTGTTCCATTTAATTGGAAAAAATTAATCAAAATGTAAATTTTTATCAAAAAATGTATCTTTTTAGCAGCAAAAATGTAACTTTCTCAAAAAAGCCCCTGGTAACGCTGTTCTGCACTCTCACCCACGCACATTTTCGTGGTTTCTTTTGTGTCGCATCCGTAGTGATCGTCGCCAAAAACTTGCTTTGTGCTTAGCAAGTTTGCAAAATCCACCCCCATTTTTTAATGCAAAAAGTTCCTACGCTCTTGTTCAGTGCAGTTTTTTTTGCTTTACATGCATACATATGTACATGTGAAAGAGCTGTACAGTGGGTCAAAAATATTTTTAACTTGTAAAAAATATTTTTGTAGTGGGTTTTTTTTATTTCTGCCTCTTCACATATATATTGTGAGCAAACTGCACAGTGGGAAAAAAATATTTTTAACTCGAAAAAAAAATATTTTATTTGAAAATTCAAAATTTTTTTAATTTTTTTTCTCTGCAAATCGATTGTGGTTTTTTCCGAGCAATAATTTTTACTTTTATTAAAAAATATTATATTTCTATATTTGTTTTACATATAAGTTAATAAAACAATTTATAATATTGGGAGCACTTTTGCTCTTTTTCATTCAAGAGTTATTATAAACTAAACTTAAAATTAACTTAAAATTAAGTAAGCCCTAGCGAAAAACTCAACTACGTGACTTTGTGCAGAAGATCGGGTTACAACAGCGCATTCTTGTTGCGCGTGATTTTATAACGGATGAATTGAACAGATGGACTGCAGACATATCGTCAGCATAAAATATTATTCATGAAATATTTGCTGATAAGAGTTTATTGTTAACTTATATCTATTTATACTATTTATATAAAATTGCTTATATGAAAACCCTATGTAACGATTTGGTGCAAAATATACCGAACCGATTTTAATAATTTTTTTTTTTAAAACGTTATACGTGTGGTAAGGAACAGGATTTTATACCTATTTTTTTGGTTTTTATAAGATAAACCTTTTTTTTTCAGTATGAAGCTGTTGAAAAAAAAAATTCAATGCTTGCATAAAAAGGATCGTTTGAATTTCAGTCGCTATAGCTTGCTGCGCCATGAGTTATGTGTTGTTGTTGTCTTTTCCGTCTCTTTCATTTATTGTTTTTTTTTTATTCTTGATGTTGTGTTGTTGATGAGAGCAAAAATGAGAGTGATTTCGTCAATGATGCCAACACAATATTTTTGGACTTTCAACGATATTTTACATGTTTTTCAATATTTTTCAATTCTTTTTGACTTTTTTCGATATTTTGGATGTTTTTCGAAACACTTGGACTTTGACCGATTTCTTCGATGTACATATTTCACTATTTTTCGAAACTTTTGATTTTGTTTCAACATATTGGATGTTTTGTTTTTAGACTTTTACCGATTTCTTCAATGTGTTTTAATATTTTTCAAAACTTTTGGGCTTTTACCGATATATAGGATGTTTTTTGATTTCTTTTTTGTAATTTTACCGATATTTTGGATGTTTTTCTATAAACTTGGACTTTACCGATTTCTTCGTTGTGTTTCAATATTTTCCGAAACTTTTGGACACTTTTCGATATATTGAATATTTTCAATATATGTATTTGGACTTTCACCGATTTCTTCAATGTTTTCCAATAATTTTGGCCTTTTACCGATATGTAGGATGTTTTTCGACATTTTTGGACTTTTTTTTCAAAATTTTTTTTTTTTTATTTCAGTATTTTTCGAAACTTTTGAACTTCTTTCGATATATGTATTGGATGTTTTTCGATATATATATTTGAACTGTTGCCGATGTATGGGATGTTTTTTGATAAACTTGGACTATCCTATTTCTTCGATGTGTTTCAATGTTTTTCGAAACTTTTGGACCTTTTTCGATATATTGGATCTTTTTCGCTTTATTTGGACTTTTACTGATTTTTTTATATATAGTATTTATTGATTTGAATCGTTCGCATAGAAGAACTTAGTCTTTAACATGACACTTATTCATAATAATAACAATCAAGTATTATCTATCTATACTATTTATATAAAATTGCTTATATGAAAACCCTATGTAACGATTTGGTGCAAAATATACCGAACCGATTTTAATAATTTTTTTTTTTAAACCTTCTACGTGCAATAACAAACGGGATTGTATACTTATTTTTTTGGTTTTTATAAGATAAACCTTTCTTTTTTTAGTATGAAGTTGTTGAAAAAAAAATTCAATGCTTGCATAAAAATGATCGTTTGCATTTCAGTCGCTATAGCTTGAGTTATGTGTTGTTGTTGTTGTCTTTTCTGTCTCTTTCATTTACTGTTTTTTTTATTCTTGATGTTGTGTTGTTGATGATTGCAAAAATGAGAGAGATTTCGTCAGTGATGCCAACTCAATATGTTCAACATTTTTGGACTTTTAACGATGTTTTACATGTTTTTCAATATTTTTCAATTCTTTTTGACTTTTTTCGATATTTTGGATGTTTTTCGATAAACTTAGACTTTTGCCGATTTCTTTGATGTGTTTCAATATTTTTCAAAACTTTCGGACCTTTAGCGATATATAGGATGTTTTTCAACGTTTTTGGACTTTAACCGATATTTTGAATGTTTTTCTATAAACTTGGACTTTACCGGTTTCTTTGTTGTGTTTCAATATTTTCCGAATATTTTTGACCCTTTTTCGATATATTGAAGATTTTTCGATATATGTATTTGGACTTTCACCGATTTCTTCAATGTTTTCCAATAATTTTGGACTTTTACCGACATGTAGGATGTGTTTCGACATTTTTGGACCTTTACCGATATTTTAGATGTTTTTCGTTATATTTGGACTTTTACCTATACTTTAGATGTTCTTCTATACTTTTAGACTTTTGCCGATATTTTTGATGTTTTTCGATACATTTGGGCTTTTACCGATATTTTAGATGTTTTTCAATATTTTTCGAAACATTTGGACATTTACCGATATTTTGGACGTTTTTCCATAAACTTGAACTCTTACCGATTTCTTCAATGTATTTTTTAATATTTTGCGATACTTATGTTTGTGGCACATTGTTTAAAAAATAAAAAAAAAGTTTTCGTTATTAGCTTTTTTGTGCAATCTGGCTGTTTGTTAAAACCCGTGCAACGCCGCACAGTGGGGTATTAGGTACCAAAACACGCTATTAATTCATCCAGACTATTGAGGGTTATAATAACTTATTTTTTTAGTTAATTATGCATAAAAAAGTAGAAAACTTATGCAGTTGTACATTATGTAGTGAAATTTTTTTTAATAGCAATAAAAAACGGAAATTGAAAATTGTCATCAAATTTTTTACGCATTATTCTGAAGTTTTAAGAATTTCTGTCTTTGGTGAATCCTAGTGAAATTTTTTGAAGAATATTTTTGTAGAACATTTTAACCCATTTTAACCAGGTTTTTGGAAAAAAGGGTCAAGAAGACCCATAAAAACAGGATATAATGGGTTAAGACGCAATAGAAAATTATTTCTTGTATGATTTTATGATAAACTTATGAAAACCAGTTTTTCCAAGATGTAGTTTAAGAGTTTTACAGCAGGCCGAAATATCGAAAATATGTTTTCTTTCGGTTTTTTATCTAAAACAACAATATATGAATGACAAAAAATTTGATATATCGGATGACTCATTCCGAGCGATTCTTAAATCGTAATAAAATAAAAACTGTACTAAGCCGAGATTTTGCATAAAACGGCGATGAGCGACCTCTTAATGACCTTCAAAAAATTTTAAAAACCCAGCGTACTTTATTGACACCCTCTGCAGATTTTTGGTGGTAATTATCTGTCTATATGTCTGTATTTAACTTTTTATTTATTTTTTTCTCCACTTTCATACATATTGAACATGTCAGTTTGCCTTAAAAAAATTAAAATTTCTCACAGCCGCGCAAAAACCCTCAACCCTTTTTTTCATAAAAAGTAACTTAAATGTCTACTCTTTATTAAAATCAAAACATTTTTGTTTGAGCTCACTTTTGGAACGACTATATGTCTATGTATATAGCCAAAATACACTTATTTTAAACTAACGAACAAAAAAATAAATTTATATATATAAAAAACACTTTTTCACAAAACAAAAACCACTTTTGTATTACAAAAATACCTGAACTAAAAGTGCCCATCAAAATTTAAGAAGAAAAACAAAACGAAAGGAAAAAAAATCATTGCATTGTTGGTGGCTGCACTTGCTTCTTGTGAATATAGCGACTGGAGTTCTCTCACAAAAAGCTTAATAATTCCGAAGGAGCAAAACATCGCACAACCAAATTTTCAACACTTATTATGGACAGTCTATAGTTAAAGAAAATCATAACAAGATGAAAACCTTCCACAACCTAAAATACTTTAACTCCACTTGAATAATAAAAAACCTTAATTTTTTAACACATATTTAATATATATAAAACAAAATTTTTTAAACATTAACTCAAAAAACATTTTATGTTATAAGAACCACAATTACCTGAAGTTAAAGGTTCCATTAAAACTTTTTCCACAAAAAACTTTTTCTTTAATAAAAATATACTTTAAAAAAGCCAAAAAATTCAAATTTTTCACAGCGCGCGAACGAAAGCAAAAAAAGTTGATCTTCAACCGCATATAACTTTTTTACTAGTAATGTTAGGTCAACAACTTTTATTGTTTGAGACGCAGAATTTAATTATCTTTAAAACGGTATCAAAAAAAGCCGGTACTTCAAAAATTTTTTTTTTCAATTAAATGCGTAAAAGCGCATACAATACCCCTTTGTGCGCCGGGTAAACAGCTAGTATATAAATACGTGAACAGTTTTTTTTGTCTCCCTTTTGCGAGCTAACCATTTAACCGATTTTGGATATTTTTTTTTATATGATTGGTACTGTGGTGTAGAATCCACGAATCCAAAAATTATCCTCATAAGTTGCCATTAAGGCATTTAAAAACAGGATCAAAGTTTCCCATATAATTACAACAACAACAGCACCCACAGTGTTATGCTGTGTTGTTAAGAAAGTGAATGAGACAGTGGAGTGAGAGAAATTTTGTTGTTGTTGTTTTTCTCTTGCTTGCACAAAACCTGTTTCGTTGCACTCTGTCGACGTTCTACACCGATATTTTGGATGTTTTTCGATATTTTGGACTTTGATCGATATGTTGGATGTTTTTCGATACTTCTAGACTTTTATCGATATTTTGGATGTTTCTCGATACTTCTGGACTTTTACCGATATTTTGGATGATTTTCGATACTTTTGTACTCTTACCGATATTTTGGATATTTTTCAATACTTTGGGACTTTTATCGATATTTAGGATGTTTCTCGATACTTTTGGACTTTTACCGATATTTTGGATGTTTCTCGATACTTTTGGACTTTTACCGATATTTTGGATGTTTTTCGATACTTTTGGACTTTTACCGATATGTTGGATGTTTCTCGATACTTTTGGACTTTTACCGATATTTTGGAGTTTCTCGATACTTTTGGACTTTTTCCGATATTTTGGATGTTTTTCGATACTTTTGGACTTTTACCGATATGCTGGATGTTTCTCGATACTTTTGGACTTTTACCGATATTTTGGATGTTTCTCGATACTTTTGGACTTTTTCCGATATTTTGGATGTTTCTCGATACTTTTGGACTTTTATCGATAATTTTGATGTTTCTCGATGCTTTTGGACTTTTACCGATATTTTGGATGTTTCTCGATACTTCTACACTTTTATCGATATTTTGGATGTTTCTCGATACTTCTGGACTTTTACCGATATTTTGGATGTTTCTCGATACTTTTGGACTTTTTCCGATATTTTGGATGTTTTTCGATACTTTTGGACTTTTACCGATATGTTGGATGTTTCTCGATACTTTTGGACTTTTTCCGATATTTTGGATGTTTCTCGATACTTTTGGACTTTTATCGATATTTTGGATGTTTCTCGATTCTTTAAGACTTTTATCGATATTTTGGATGTTTCTCGATACTTTTGGACTTTTTCCGATATTTTGGATGTTTCTCGATACTTTTGGACTCTTATCGATATTTTGGATGTTTCAATATGCTTTTGGACTTTTATCGATACATATTTTGGATGTTTCTCGATACTTCTAGACTTTTATCAATATTTTGGATGTTTCTCGATACTTCTGGACTTTTACCGATATTTTGGATGTTTCTCGATACTTTTGGACTTTTTCCGATATTTTGGATGTTTTTCGATACTTTTGGACTTTTATCGATATTTTGGATGTTTCTCGATACTACTCGATATTTTGGATGTTTCTCGATACTTTTGGACTTTTTCCGATATTTTGGATGTTTCTCGATACTTTTGGACTTTTTCCGATATTTGGATGTTTCTCGATACATTTGGACTTTTTCCGATATTTTGGATGTTTTTCGATACTTTTGGACTTTTTCCGATATTTTGGATGTTTCTCGATACTTTTGGACTTTTTCCGACATTTTGGATGTTTCTCGATACTTTTGGACTTTTTCCGATAATTTCGATGTTTTTCGATACTTTTGGACTTTTACCGATATTTTGGATGTTTCTCGATACTTTTGGACATTTTCCGATATTTTGGATGTTTCTCGATACTTTTGGACTTTTACCGATATTTTGGATGTTTCTCGATGCTTTTGGACTTTTACCAATATTTTGGATGTTTTCCGATACTTTTGGACTTTTACCGATATTTTGGATGTTTCTCGATACTTTGGATTTTTATCGATATTTTGGATGTTTCTCGATACTTTAAGACTTTTATCGATATTTTGGATGTTTCTCGATACTTCTCGATATTTTGGATGTTTCTCGATGCTTTTGGACTTTACCGATATTTTGGATGTTGCTCGATACTTTTGGACTTTTACTGATATACATACCGATGTTTGTCGATACTTTTGAGATCTTTTCGATATTTTGGATGTTTTCCGATATTTTTTGGCACAAGCACTACACCAATTTTTATGTTATTCGGTTTTAAGATATACTGAGCCTGCTGCATATAAAAAATATTGCTACGACTAATGAATACTCAATGTTCTGGCTTTGTTTTTTACCAAACGGTACACGGAAGAAGTGTATCCATCGCAAAGTAAAAGGCCAAATTTTGGCCACCGGCGATACTAGTTATTATTATTTCTTCGATGTTTTCCAATACTTTTGGACTTTTACCGATTTTAGTATGTTTTTCGCCTTTTTTGGACCTTACCGATATTTTAGATGTTTTTCAATATTTTTCGAAATTTTTGGACTTTTACCGATATTTTGGATGTTTTTCGTTATATTTGGACTTTTACCTATACTTTAGATGTTCCTATATACTTTTAGACTTTTGCCGATATTTTAGATGTTTTTCGATACATTTGGGATTTTACCGATTTCTTCGGTGTCCTTCGATATTTTGGACGTTTTTCCATAATCTTGGAATCTTATCGATTTCTTCAATGTTTTAATATTTTGCGATACTTTTGGAATTTTACCGATAAAATAAATATATCGGAGCATCTGTTTGTGGCACATTGTTTTAAAAACTAAAAAAAAGGTTTCGTAATTAGCTTTTTAGTGCAATCTGGCTTTAAAACCCGTGCAACGCCGGGTAAAAGAACTAGTACAGTATATATTTTTTTGAAAATTTTCAGATTTTTGTTGTTTTTCTGTTGTTTTTTCGGAATAATATTTTTATTTCGCTATTTCTTAAAGCGCTTTTTTGTGAAAGGTCGCTTATTTTGATTGATGTTCGTGGTGATCAATTTTTTTTTGTTTTTTCTACCGAATTTTTGATAGATCTATTTACTTCTTGTTCTCAATACGTTGGCTTTTCTAATATTTTGGGAAAAAAAAATATGTCGCAGCTAAAATCTTTTATCCGTCCGTCCGATTCGTTCATCGAATTCATATCCGACTTCGATAATGCTGAAGAGCATAACGTTTTCTCCCTAGAGTCTGAAAATGATGAACTTAAGGCGCAGTGGAGGAAAATTAAAGAGCAAGAAAAGGAAATGGAGTCTGTTATAAGCAAGTATCGCACCTGCTGCCAAGCTTATCTTCGGGTGGCAGGGAAAATTTCTGAGTTTTCTCAGAAAAAATCAAAGCAGAGGGTCGTCGATGTTCCTTTGCCAGAACTTGGTCACAGCATGGCTGTATCACCATGCGATACAGAGGTTTTCGACGGCGATTACCTATCGTGGCCGTCCTTCAGGGACATGTTTACGGCCATCTATACAAACAACTCGCGGTTGGGTTCAGTGGATAAACTTTTCCACTTGAATCAAAAAAGACGTGGTGAGGCAAAGGAGATTGTGCGAAAATCTCCTTTAACTAATGATGGATTTATGCAAGCTTGGCAAAATTTGTCTGACAGGTACGAGAATAAACGTATCCTTGTCAATAAAAATGAAATTCCGAAATGGACAGACCTCGACTCTTTTTTAACAAGTCGGTTTCAAACGTTAGAAACCGTTTCCGACATTCGCAGCTCAAGTGGCGCGATTCCTCGTCAAACTTCAGTGCCTTCTGCTTTAACTCAGAGTGCTCATTCCAATAAGCGGCTCAATAGTTATCAAGCTAAGGTATCTTCAACGAACTGCAAGTTTGTTCGTCGGAACAACATGCGCTGCGTTATTGCTCCAAATTTCTAAAAATGGATGTTAAACAGCGCTTATCAGTTGTTCGCAAGCATCATTTTTGCATCAAGTGCTTAGCGTATTCACTAGAGCGCCCATATGTGCAAAATTCTGATTTTGCTTGCAACCCGTCTATTTTCTGAAATTAGATGTCAAAAACATAAGATCTCAAAAAAAAGAAAATTGGTAGTGGAAAAAACCCAGCCGGTTTTCGATTAAAGGTCGAAAAATTGACAAAAAAAGGCAAGTCGATTTGACTGCCCGTTACTTCAAAACTATTAATTTTTTCATAATATTTTCAAGACAACTTTTGTGGAGCATGGCTAGGTCAACATTATCTTGAAAATTTTTGGTCCAAGAATTAAATTTGTTGCTGTTTCGGTACAAAAATTTCAATTTTTTAAGAATATTTTCATGACTTTTTTGCTATAAATTAGTTTTTTGTAATTTTCAAAGGGCGGAATATTTGTTTTGGAATTTTTATGTTGTAGGGAATTGAATGAGCCTGAGTGTTCTGTCAAACTTGTCGGTCGCTACTAAAATCGCTGTGCACTTTGTTTAACGTTTCACAGTGTTTAAATACAAAATATTTGTTTAAATAGTGATATTTGCTTAGTCAATTTTATTTCTTATTCGGGAATTATAAAATCTTTATGAATTTTTGACTGTGCATTTGTGAATTTTCATTTTTATTTTCTGTGACAAATTTGTCTGTCTCAGGCTTTTTGTTTTTCTTTTTGTTCGCGCTAAATTTTAACTTTCGGTTTTGTTTTTTGTTTATTTGCTAAGCGCTCTCTTGTTTGTGTTTTTACTATCTCTTTATTACCTACATCGAAGAGATATATATACAAGAGGCGCAAAGAAGCATTGGAACAATTTTTTGACGTTTATACTTTTCGCAGAAGCTAGCAGAGAGAGCTAAGAAGTTGAATGGCAACGTATTTCAACCAAAAAGTATGTACAATGTGAGAGGACTTAACAGAGCGGGAGCGAAACTCAAGTTTATAAAATTTCTCTCTCGCATGTGTGGCATAAGTTTTAAAAAAAAAAATTTTCTCTCTCATACATTGTAGCAGAAATTCAAAAATTTCAATAAAAGAAGTATTTTTCATTTTTCTATGAATGAGGAGCCTACAGTCGGTACATTTTCAACTTATTTAAATTGCAACATGATCAAATAGAACCTAAAAATTTTACAATTGGATTAATTAAGCGCTTAAGATTTAGAAAATTATATGTATAAATTGGGCTATTTCACGCAAGAAAATTACCTTTTATTTGTGTAATATTTTGATGATTCATTATTAAGAAGTTTCTAATTGATAAGTATTCTTTTATTCTAAGTTTTGGGCAAAATTAGCAAAGCAAAGTATAATTTTTTTAATTATATACTGGCGCCGTCATTTTTGAAAAGAGGCTGTCTAGAACTCCGTGACGCTCCTAGGGGGGAAGGGAGCAACCGTGTATTTTTTTTTTTATATGAAGCTACTGCCACATTGGGGGAGGGGATCATTTAAATGTCACGAAGTTTATGGACAGCCTCAAACCAAAAAAAAAAACAATGCCATTTGATCCATGCTTGTTTAGTGGCAAATAGTGGCTGTATTTTAGATGGCAGCGTGTTAACACGTAGTTATCACTGTTTTTCTAAAGCGAGTTGTGTGCTATCTCCTTCTTATTTTTTTTTACTTTATTATGCTTTTCGTTTCCGCACCACTTCCCTCCGCTTGCCAAGACAATCGGTGAAATGTGGTGCCACTATTTAAAATCTTATTAAACACAACTAATATTCTGTGTAGTATGGCAACATCAATAGTCTACTTTGTGCTTAATAAACGCGCAAATTCGTATGTCTTAAATTAAACACTTTAGTTGTTGCGTTCCCATACGTTTCTTAGAAAGTGCTTAAATAAACACTGAAAACTGTCGTCTAAAACACAGCTATTGTAAATCACCTTCTGTTTCAAAAATGATTTAAGTTTAAAGTAATTTTTTTTTGCTTAGGCATAGGAACATAAAATTACGAATATTTTGGAAAAAATGGGGTCAGTGTTTTCTTTAGAACTTTTCGAGTGCCACCCAGAACTCTAATCAGAACCCCTTTCCGATAATTTTTTTCTTTTTTGGTAAAGTGCCACTAGGATTTTCTTAAGAACCATTCGAGAGCTACCAGAACTTTAAAAAGCTCTATTTTACAAGAAATTTTTTTATGAACAATTTTTTCCACTAAAAAAATCATAAAGAACACTTTCTTGTGAGTTTAAAAAATCTTATCCGAACTTTTCTACGAGAAAAAAGCGATGATGAGCAAAAAATAAAAACCTTCGATTTTTGGTCCAATTAAAAAAAAATGTGTAATAATTACATATTGGTTGAACTACATTTGATTTGTTTGAACTTCCAGGTTTGCTTCTTAAGTCTCCATACAATTCATGTTGTCATATAAATAAGTTGATAACATACCGACTGTAGGCATCACATTCATTGAAAAATGAAAAAAATACCAATTTTGTAAAAGTTTTGAAAAGACACTACTTCTTCTACTTTAGTACACTTTTTCGTTTGGTTGTACAACAAAAACATGAAAATTTAAATTTTACAAACACATGTTTAAGATTTTTCCTATATTTACACGAGATCCTCAATACATTCTTACATATGGGAGAGAGAGAGAGAGATCTGCACAAATGAGAAACTCAAAGTAAAAAACCGGAATGCCATTTTTTAGAATATATGTTTTTTGCTACACATACGAGTCATTCATAAATTTTGAATCAAAGAATATTCGCAGCAAATGAAAATATTGCAGAATATAACTGCAATCCTTGCAGTGTGCAGTTAAAACTTATGCCACACATGCGAGACAGAAATTTTATAAACTTGAGTTTCGCTCCCGCTCTGTTAAGTCCTCTCACATTGTACGTACTTTTTGGTTAAAATACGTTGCCATTCAACTTCTTAGCTCTCTCTGCTAGCTTCTGCGAAAAGTATAAACGTCAAAAAAATTGTTCCAATGCTTCTTTGCGCCTCTTGTATATATATCTCTTCGCTTCGCCTACATTAATACAAATTTTTCAGTGCATTTAAAACTTTTGAACGGAATTTTTTCAGTCTGATCATTACAGAGCTACTTAAACTGTCTTAGTTTTGACCTAAACCTATTTTATTAATAGTTCTTCGTAAACTGTTTCATTACTTATTTCTATTAGCTATGCCGTGCACATTCCAAGGTTGCAAACTGTCTGACGAGGATCGTCAAATCACGTGTTGGTTATGTGATGATTTGGTTCACATAGGTCGAAGAGATATATATATATCTCTTCGCATAGGTTGCATAGGGATGACGGGTCGTATAGCAGATATGCTTTCCGAAGATAAAGGCTTCCGATGGTGCTGTAAGAAGTGTAAAACTGTTGATGCGTCTATTTTTAAACTTATTAAAGAGACTAAAAAGGGGTTTTCTGATATAGGAAAGGACCTAGCCTCTCTTACTGTAAAATTTCGTGAGCCAGAATCAGTATTTAATAAATTTAAACCTAGTGATACTGGTATTTCTTTGTCAAGAGTTTCTAAAAATCTTCGCAGCCAAACACAAGCAGGGAAGTTTCAATTAGGTAAAACAGTGCCTGAATCCGATATTGAGATTATCGCACCTGATCCTCAAATTGTTGTTTTAGATGATCAATCCAATTTGAATGGTCCATCAGGGCAGATAGTTCCTTCTAATCTTCTGATTCCGCCCTTAAATAGTGCTTTACCAACTGAATCCTACAATGATCCATTGACGCAAATGCCCTCTAATCCTAAAGAACTTGTTGCTATTCCACCTAAAAAGGCTATTTTCATCTCTCGTCTTGCACCTGACACATCGACTGAAGATATAGAGTTTTATATAAACTCAAAACTAAAGTCTAAAATCGTTGTCTCCATTAAAAAGTTCAATTTTTCTTATACTAGAGATAAATCGTCTTTTAAAATTATTGTTTCTGATGACTCATTTACAACTTTAAATGATATCAATTTCTGGCCTCAGAATACTTTTGTCCGTGAATTTGAGTATCGAAATAATCGTAGAGTAAATAATGTTGTTAATCTTTCCGAAACAAATACTTTAAATGCTACTCCAAAAAACTAAATTCTAATTCTTTCTATAACTTTTCTCTTGTTTATCAAAATGTCAGAGGCCTTAACACTAAACTTTCCGACCTTTATATTAATAGCTATGACTTTAATTTCGATATTATTGCTCTAACAGAAACTTGGCTTCGAGTAGGAGTTTTAAACTCAGAAATTTTTTGCTCCAAATTCCAAATCTTTAGAAAAGACCGTACTTCCAGGATTGGAGGTGGTGTCTTAATTGCAGTAGAAAATTCCTTTCAATCTAATGAGGTTATTGTTGATAGTGGTGATCTTGAATTTGTAGCTATATTAATTAATTTCAGTCACTTTAATTGTTTTGTAACATGTTCTTACATTCCCCCAAACTCTGAACTCATAGTCTACCAAAGTCATCTAACTTTAATAAAAACTGTGAATGAATTGAGAAAAGGAAATGATATATTATTTGCGTTAGGCGACTTTAATCTTCCTCATGTTACATGGAATAAACTTGATGGCTCTTCATTTCTTATTCCATCTACCTTAAATAACTGTTTTTGTGATCTGTTTGATAGTTTCGCTGAGCTTTGTCTTCACCAATATAATGATATTTGCAATGTAAATAATAGGATACTCGATCTTGTATTTGCCGATAGTTTTACAAATTTATCTATCGAACGTTGCGACCCATTAGTTAATCCAGAAGATAAACACCATCCAACTATAAAAATAAATATTGATGTACCTACAACAACAGTTCATAATTCTATAAAATTATTTTCGGGCAGGTATAATTTTTGTTTTAAAAAAGCTGACTTTCAAAGGTTAAACCATTTTTTAGCAAGAACAGACTGGTCATTTATGAATACCACGGCACCAGTTTCAGAAAATGACTTAGATAATTCAGTGAAATTGTTCAATAATACTTTACAAAATTATTTTAATTTAGTAATTCCTAAAACAAAAGCTGTGTCTAAGCAAAAGTGTTCACCTTGGTCTAAAAAACTTTAAATATGATTAAAAATAAAAAAAACCGTCTTTTTAAAAAATATAAATTAACGGGTTCATCCGCTGACTATATACAATATTCTCTTTTCCGCGGCAGATACTAGACTTATACTAAAGTCTGCTATAACAACTATATTTTAAAATTAAAAAATAACTTAAAAGCTAACCCGAAACTGTTTTATAATTTTGTGAACTCTAAGAGGAAACAATCATACTTTCCATCAAGTATGTCTTACGATGCACAGTGGTCCGAAAGGCTAATCTAGATGGAATAAAGTCATAACTCCTGTTTGGAAGCAACTAGAAGCCTGAAATTTTCAGCGATGAAATATATTATAGAAAGGGTACTTCACAATAAAAATGGGCGGTATACGTCAAGTGGGCGTGGCGCAAATTCTATATGGTAGTAGGTAGAGACCCGAGTTTTTAGGGTCTTACTTTATTATGGAAACAGTACTTTACACCAAAATGAACGGTGTACGTCAAGTGGGCGTGGCACATGCGTTTTTTGTTTTTTCACTGATTTGAAGTTTAGTGCAAGAAAAAAATTAAAAAATTAAAAAATTATTTTTTATTTACTTAATCATCATTATAACAATGCATCAGATGGTTAACGGAAACAATTGCAATCTATCTGAATAACTTTCAAACATCTTTTTTCCTAGCTTCTTGTTAAATTACCCATTATAAAGCTTTTTCCGTGTAAAAGGTGTTTAAACTAAAAATGAAATAAAAATTGAAGGGGCACCTAGGGGCAGCTAATTTTTTCTTCATTATTTACATGACAATTCATAGATAAAAGAAATATAAACAGTTTTGCAATATCGATCAATATGGGTAGTTAAAAGTTTAACTAAACTTCGGGCTACACGAAAAAGTAGTACAAAAACATTACACTTTTTACATTAATTTTTTCCCCACAAAAAATATTTTAATTGAACACATATTTACAGTAAAATTAATTCATACCTGACGTAATTCAGGAAAAAAACAATAATTTAAAAAAGTTGTCTAGTTCACTCACACTAACTCTTCAAAGATACTGCTTAAAATAGACTGTGATCTTATAATAACTGCACACATGCAATTGCTCATGTTTCGATCAACATAGCAAAAAAAAAATAATGCGTAAATGTAAACAAACAATATACCGTTATGAACTGTGGTCAATTTTCAATCAACTAATAAAAAAATTGCATGCTTTTGAAAAACTAGAAAATTGACTTTATTCCATCTAGATTGACCTTTCGGACCACTGTGCGGGGGTATGAGTTCAATCCCCACCCAGACAAGATTTTTTTTATTTTTGTTTTGCAACTTGGCGAGTGTATTCAAATTTCAGAGAAAAGTTTTATTTTTAATTTATAACAAATATTATATTTTATGATGTCGCCGTGATCCTAGCAAATATTGCCATATTAGTTCCTAATTAATAAAAAGATTAATAAGAACAAAGGGTAAATTCAAAATAATAAATGTCTTTATATTCAAACATATATTTGGTAATTATTAGCAAATATACGATTGAACCAATAAAATTGCTCAAATATGCCACTTATTAAATAATATCAAATATTCGATTCGCCTATATCAAATATATTATTTGTTAATTATTACGAAATTTTGATGTATATAATCATACTGTTTTCTCAGTGTACTACATAGCGACCTCTTTTGTCTCTTTATGACGTTTTTTATAATTATCTTCGCAAAACTTATCAGCTTGCGATAAAAATTGTTTTTTAGGAAGCTCCTCCACCTCCCAAAAACGTGTGATTTGCTTGTCAAACCCAACCTCATTGAAATGCGTTAGGCAAGTGGTAAAGCTGGATATTTTACTTCGAGGCATATGGCCCGTGAATATCCAACCGAACACAGTTTCTTGGGCGAGAAGCGAGCCAAGAATGCTCCTCTGAATATCATCCAATATTATAGCGGGGTACAAATCGCCACCGATAAGTACATCTATTTGACCACTTCGGAAGAAATGCGGATCTGCCAATTGGAAATCAGGCAAGGTCTTGCATAACGAAGTGTCAACTGAAACAGAAGGCAGATCTCCAGTTACGCGAGAAAGTACAAAATCAGTGGTTTCAAGCTGGAGCTGTCTGTTTCTAGGGGAACTAAGGATCAGATCACAAGCTTTTGAAACCTGTGCTGAAACTGCGTTATTTACGCCAGAAATTTGAGCATTGACGGCTCTAGTGGGGAGCTTCAAAAGCTTCTGAAGACGCTCGGTAACAAACGTACCTTCCAAGCCAGAATCGATAAGCGCTCTGGTGGTGTACGCTGCTCCTAGGTGACATACGGTCACCATTGCAGTACCTAACAATACGTGCTTGGTACTAAAAGCGAAGCATGTCTGAATGTCGTTATTAGTGGACTGTATTTGTGTTGAGTGAGATTGCGTGTTAGAGCCCGAGGGATTGGGTCGCGAATTCGACTTGAGTCTAAACTCGAAGTAGGGGCAGAGGCTGGAGTCGAATTGCGATGTAAAAGTGTATTGTGACGTTGCTTGCGCGTCGCTTAAATATACGTACTTTTACACTCTTTCACTTCATGTGAAAACTAGAGCGCCCACAAGATATATGAAATGTGCAAAGTTGTGATTTTGTTTGCTCCCCGTCCATTTCCTGAAATTAGAGGTCAAAAAAATAAGATCTCAAAAAAAAATTTGGAATCGGTAGTGGAAAAAACCCAGCCGGTTTTCGATTAAAGGTCGAAAAATTGAATAAAAAAAGGCAAGTTCTTTGACTCCCCGTTACTTCAAAACTATTAATGAGGGGATTCCTGAAAACAAGTGAAATCCTCGAAAACCTCGTAAATATTTTCAAAATCAATACGAAATTTGACAGTTTTAAGAGTTTACGAGGTTTTTGAGGCTTTTACACGTTTTCAGGAATCCCCTAAATATCTATATATAAATAGGCAAACGAAATCGGTTCAGTCCCTGTTTCTATACCTAAATCTCAACCGATTTGCTTGATTTTTTTTTTGTTGGAAAGGCTGTAAGGAGGAGCAGTGCATAGGACTATATTTTTTTTTTAAGTGGGAGGTGCCACGCCCCTAAATGGAAAAAACGCTCTCACAGCTAAACCACTGCATCGATTTTAACGAAATTTGGTATGAAGATAGGGTTAGCACTAAGAAACGATAATATGACCATTATGTTTTTCTGTAGGTGGTGCCACGCCCCTTAATGGAAAAAATGCTCCTACGGCTAAGCCGCTGCATCGATTTCAACAAAATTTGGTATGTAGATAGGATTGGCACTAAGGAACGATAACATGACCATTATGTTTTCAGTGGGCAGTGACACGCCCCTAAATGGAAAAAAACGCTCTCACGGTGAAATACTACATACGATTTTTATGAAATTTGGTATAGTTATAGAGTAAGCACTATATAGCACGATTGTATGATTGATTTTTATGAATTTTGGTATAGAAAGATATCAAAAACTGTTTGCCCTTTAGTAGGAGTTACACGCCTCTAAATGAAAAGTACGATATTGCAACTTAGCTGCTGCACCGATGCAGATAACCCGAACCCTAAGGAAGAATATTAAAAGCTTTTTGTGTTTTATCGACCAAGGAAGGGTATAAAAAATTTTTCCTTTATTTTATGGTCAAACCGAAATGGTCGAGTTTCGGCCACAAGGCGAACTCTAGTTTTTATAATTTTTTCAAGACAACTTTTGTAGAGCATGACTAGGTCAACATTATCTTCTTAGAAACTTTTGGTCCAAAAATTAAATTTGTGGCTGTTTCGGTGCAAAAATTTAAATTTTTCGTGACTTTTTTTTATAAATTGTTTTTTTGTAATTTTTTAAGGGTGGAATATTTGTTTTGGAATTCTAATATTGCAGGGGATTAAATTTTGATTAATTTAACAAAAAAAAATTATTTAAAATATGGGTAAAATAAGTATTTTTATTTTTTGCTTTTAATCGCTCCTTTATTGGATGCAAGAAAATGCATTGCTAGTTGTTATTAAATGCATCATTTAGAACTGCTTTTTGCTTTGCTTTTGCTTTGAGCTATAAAATGGGTTTTTTTTTTTTTACGAACGTTCCCTGCGATCCCACCACCTGCCTAACCGCCCGAGAGGCGCATCCGTGTAACGTACGGTTGGTGACCGACCACAAGCAGACCGGACTGCTCTGCTGTTGAGCGGATCAGTGACAACGGCGGGATACACGCTTTGAAGCTACAGATCATGACTGATCAACAGCTACATATTAAATCGAAATATGAAGAAGAAACGAGAAAACGAAACACGAGCTAGAAGTTCAAGTGCAAGATTATTTTACATTTAAGGATAGCAGTTGAGTCATCAAAAGAATATAAGTGGTATAAACTGTTAAAATCGTTACAGATGCTACGGAAGGGACTAAACTGTGCATAATTTGACCTACAATGTGACAATTTTAGAGGGCAAAAATGCCTTGAGTCTCTTCCTGGAACATTAAAATCTATTGATTGAAGTAAAATTGGTGAATTCGTTTAGCCTTTAATAATTTTATGCAAAAAAGTTACATTAAGCATTACTCTTCTACTATTCAATGAAGGTAAACGGATTAGTTTTAAACGGCTTACATATGAAGGCAGATTTTGGTCAGGATTCCACGGTAGTCCACGAAGTGCAAATAATAAAAATTGTTTTTGGACTGATTCTAGTTGATCACTATAGATTTTATAGCATGGATTCCATACAGGTGATGCGTACTCTAGGATAGGCCTCACAAGAGAAGTGTAAAGAAGTTTCGTTGTATAAGGATCATTGAATTCTTTGGCCCAACGCTTGATAAAGCCAAGAACACCTTTAGCTTTGTTAATGGTCAAATTTATATGAAATTTGAACTGGAGCTTTGGATCAAGCATGACCCCTAGATCATTAAACCTTTCTACAGCTACAAGAGTGTGACTATTGATGGAATAGGAGAAGCTTATAGCAGATTTTCTTGAAAATACCATTTTCTTACATTTATTTAAATTTAATTCCATGCAATTTACTTGGCACCATTCAGATAAACTATTTAGGTCGGATTGTAGTAAATATTGTGATGATGGTAGATTATGAGAAATAAAGAGTTTGACATCATCTGCATACATTAAAATTTTACTATTTTTGATAATTGAAGGAAGATCATTTATGTAAAGCAAGAATAGGATAGGGCCAAGGTGACTGCCCTGTGGAACACCAGAAGTAACAGAAATATATTTAGAATAAGCTTTATTGAATTCTACACGCTGTTTCCTAGCAGTCAAATACGAGCGTAACCAACACAATAAATTGTTTGGAAGACCCATTAAGTTCAGTTTGTACAGTAGGAGATCATGATTAACACTATCAAAAGCCTTACTAAAATCAGTATAAATGACATCAGTCTGTTTACTAGCTATAAATTCATTTATGATTGTAGTGGTAAACTCAAGCAAATTTGTTACGGATGAACGACCCTTAAGAAAACCGTGTTGAAATGGAGACACAGAAGATAAAATATAATGTTGAATATGGTCTGTTATGATATTTTCGAACAATTTTGGAATAGCACAGAGTTTAGCTATGCCTCTATAATTTTTTATGTCAGACTTGCTGCCGGACTTAAATAAAGGTATTATGAAGGACTGTTTCCACAAATCAGGAAAATATCCACAACGAAGAGATGCATTAAATAACAAGGTTAAAGGAAATTTCAGATTCTCTGCACAAAACTTTAAAACACAACTAGGAATTTCATCGGGTCCCGGATTGTAGGAGCATTTAATTTTCTTCAAGTACTGGAGAACAATTTCTGGCTGCAGGAGGGGTAAACTAATATGATTAATAAATATTAAAGGGTACGGATATGTTACATTTGAATTGAATTTTAAATTAGAGTATGTGGACTGGAAAAAATCGGCAAAATAATTTAAGATCTCAGATTCCCTTGAAGATAAGACACCATCGCACAGTGTTCCGAAAGGTCAATCTAGATGGAATAAAGTCAATTTTCTAGTTTTTCAAAAGCATGCAATTTTTTTATTAGTTGATTGAAAATTGACCACAGTTCATAACGGTATATTGTTTGTTTACATTTACGCATTATTTTTTTTTTGCTATGTTGATCGAAACATGAGCAATTGCATGTGTGCAGTTATTATAAGATCGCAGTCTATTTTTAGCTCTATCTTTGAAGAGTTAGTGTGAGTGAACTAGACAACTTTTTTAAATTATTGTTTTTTTCCTGAATTACGTCAGGTATGAATTAATTTTACTGTAAATATGTGTTCAATTAAAATATTTTTTGTGGGGAAAAAATTAATGTAAAAAGTGTAATGTTTTTGTACTACTTTTTCGTGTAGCCCGAAGTTTAGTTAAACTTTTAACTACCCATATTGATCGATATTGCAAAACTGTTTATATTTCTTTTATCTATGAATTGTCATGTAAATAATGAAGAAAAAATTAGCTGCCCCTAGGTGCCCCTTCAATTTTTATTTCATTTTTAGTTTAAACACCTTTTACACGGAAAAAGCTTTATAATGGGTAATTTAACAAGAAGCTAGGAAAAAAGATGTTTGAAAGTTATTCAGATAGATTGCAATTGTTTCCGTTAACCATCTGATGCATTGTTATAATGATGATTAAGTAAATAAAAAATAATTTTTTAATTTTTTTCTTGCACTAAACTTCAAATCAGTGAAAAAACAAAAAACGCATGTGCCACGCCCACTTGACGTACACCGTTCATTTTGGTGTAAAGTACTGTTTCCATAATAAAGTAAGACCCTAAAAACTCGGGTCTCTACCTACTACCATATAGAATTTGCGCCACGCCCACTTGACGTATACCGCCCATTTTTATTGTGAAGTACCCTTTCTATAATATATTTCATCGCTGAAAATTTCAGGCTTCTACTTGCTTCCAAACAGGAGTTATGACTTTATTCCATCTAGATTAGCCTTTCGGACCACTGTGCCCCGGGGCATTTTTTGTTCTTTGTTAGATGCTACCATATAATGATTTGTTTTATCGACATTTGTATATAAATATAAGATGTTTTTTTGACTGGCTCTAGGTCATGAATTTAAATTAAAAGATTTTGGAAAATTTTTTAATTTAATAATTTTATTGTTCCAATATTTCGAGTTGAACTACAACTCATCATCAGGGTGCCAAAAAGTAAATATAAAACAAAAAACTATTTAACACAAGTTCACAAAAATTTTTAACAATTCATTATTCTTACATTTAATTTTTCATGTTTAACATAACACGGAGTCACTAAAACTAATTCTAGCTATTGCTGATCCCCCCTTTTGACTTACTAAATACCTATACATATGCGCACAGTTCTCTGTATCTGTTTTGTAATTAATGCGTCTCTTTGCTGGAGTGTTGATGATGTGCAGCATCTCTAGAGTGAGGCGTTTGGTGCAGTGGCTCTCTTTCTGTAATAGTTTTGTTTCTTTGAAATTTGGTAGATGGCCCTTTAAAAGTGACTCCGTTTTATGTTAAACATGAAAAATTAAATGTAAGAATAGTGAATTGTTAAAAATTTTGTGAACTTGTGTTAAATAGTTTTTTGTTTTATATTTACTTTTTAGCACCCTAATGATGAGTTGTAAAGGGTGTTTTTTTTAGAGGTTTATTTTTTGAATAGAGATAAAACTGGCATTTTGTGGTCAAATCTGGCAACTCTAATGTCATTTATGTTCAGTTTGGTTTGCCATTTCATCATGAACAGGTTGACAAAAGAACAACGCTTGCAAATCGTGCAAATTTATTTCGAAAATAATGGTTCAGTTCGCGAAGTTTACCGCAAGCTCCGTCCATTTTATGGTCGACATAATCGTCCATCAGAGCAATTAATTCGGTTAACCATGGATCGTTTTCGCACTACGTTTACTCTATGTGATAATACGCATCCGCAGAGATGTCGAACAGTGCGCACCGAAGAAACAATTGCCGCTGTAGAGCAAAATGTTGAAGAGGACCCGAATGAATAGATTCGCCACCGTGCACAGCAATTGGAGCTTTGTCCATCAACTTTATGGAAGATTTTGCGCAAAGATCTTGGCTTGCGACCTTACAAGATCCAGTTTGTGCAAGAATTAAAGCCACGAGACCATGCAATGCGTCGTGATTTTGGTGTATAGGCCGAAAATGAGATTGATCTCGATGCTGATTTTCATCACAAAATTTTGTTCAGTGATGAGGCTCATTTTTGGTTGAATGGCTACGTCAACAAGCAAAATTGCCGCATTTGGAGTGAAGAGAATCCACATGAGACCCTTGCGACGCCATTACATCTACAAAAACTGACTGTTTGGTGTGCTCTATGGGCTGGTGGAGTCATTGGGCCATACTTCTTCCGAAATAATGCTGGAGAGTCAGTTACCGTTAATGGAGACCGGTATAGAGCCATGATAACCGACTATTTTGTTCTCGAATTGGATGGCATGAATGTGGATGAGTTGTGTTTCCAACAAGACGGCGCTACATGCCACACAGCGCACGTCACAATCGATTTATTGAAGGAAACATTCGATGAGCGCATAATTTCGCGGAATGGACCTGTCAATTGGCCACCAAGATCGTGTGATTTGAAACCATTGGATTATTTTCTTTGGGGATATGTGAAGTTGCTCGTCTACGCCAACAAACCAGAAACGTTAGGGGACTTGGAAGCCAACATTCGTGGCGTTATTGCCAACATACGGCCCCATATGCTCGAAAAAGTGGTTGAAAATTGGACCTGTATTATTGGCTTTATACGAGCCAGCCGCGGCAGCCACATGCCCGAAATCATATTTAAACATTAATGGCATAAAGTTATCCTTCCAATAAAGCCAAATTGATGGACATTAAAACGATTTTCTTGTGTTTTATTTCAATTTGAAGTTTTATGCCTCTAAAAAAAACACCCTTTAGTTCAACTCGAAATATTGCAACAATAAAATTATTAAATTAAAAAATTTTCCGACTTATATGCTACCACATATTTACCAGCTACATTTGTAACCTTGGTTCATTGCAATCGTAAGAGGGAATCCATGTATAGCGAATTGGAACTATGCCGCGCGTATTGAATTCTTTAAACCTCTGGACGCATTGACCGAATGTAAATTACTGAATCTTACAGCTTAACAATCAGAACTATATTATAACTAAAGATGTTATACATATACAAATTGAAATACGAAAAAGTTATAACGAATCACAAAGTCAATCAAAGTGAATTTAAAAAATAAAATAATTATTAAAAAAAAAAAAAACACTTTCTTGTCTGGGATTCGAACATACACCCCTAGGATATCAGCCAGACGTTTTATATTGTACATTGAGCTAACTCTTTCTACATTTGTATTGATTGTTATTTTAAATTAATTTTAAACAAAAAGTCAAACAAAAGATTTAACAAGTATTGATTGTTTTTTGTAACTTTTGAAAATAATGTTTTGAAAATAATGTTTTTTCAGTTTTTCAATACTTGTTGAGTTTTTTGTATGACTTTGAGTTTTGTATGACTTGTGTTTAATTAAAGTAAATAGAGTTAGCTCAATGTATAAAACGTTTGACTGATAACCTGGAGGAGTAGGTTCAAATCCCAGACAAGAAAGTTTTTTTTTACTATTTTTTTTTTTTTTAGAGTGCATTCGAATCCCAGACAAGGTTTTTTTAAGTTAAAGCAAATATTTCACATTCCATCAAACAGATAGCAGTTTTTGCACAATCAACAATATTTCAAGGTCCAATCAAAGGCATGTTAATATTAACCGAAATTTATAAATTATTAACAAATATTTTCTAAAATGTTCAATCAAATATATTTCTTTGATGGAAACAGTGCTGGATTACCCATTAGGCCAGACTAGGCCATGGCCTAGGGCCCCGACGAGAAGGGGCCCCCACGAAAATCTGAAAGCTAAAATATTAAATCTGCTGATTAAAAGAGCTAGCTCACAAAATTTGGTACATGTAAGTCCAAGCATCTTTGAAAAAAATTAAAACATAAAAATTGCGAATTCGAGGGACGCAATGACATCAACAAATCAATGAGAAAATTAGAATTCCCAATGCTCCACGAAAGCAACGAAAACTCTTATGATTACAAATTGTAAGACAGAGCGCTCTTTTTCAAGGTTGAAACTCATAAAAAACGAGCAAAGAAGTGTTATGGATCAAGATCGATTGGACATGCTTAGACTGATGTCCATTGAATCGGATCTTCTTCGTCAAATTGATTTTGAAGATGTCATTAATGAGTTTAGTGATCTGAAATGTAGGAGAAAAGTTTTTTAAGGATGAATAGTGGAGTCAATAAAGCCTTTTAGATGGAAGTCCTCAGGAACAGCTCCAATTTTGATGATTTTTTTTTATAAAATTTTGTTTTTTTTTTTATTTAAAATCAGAAACATTTTGGAGCGCGGTCGGAATTATATAATTTTTTAAACAATATTTAAAAAACTTATGGTTTCATAAAAAAAAATGGAAAAAAAATACAGCAAACAAAATCCAAATAGTTATTTTTTGTGCATTTGGCAATTCTAAATCCGAATCTGGCATTAGAATTGCTATATCTTATATTGTTTCTGAGATATCTTCTATTTTTATAGGGTCTAAAATTGTGTATATAAAAACTGTTGCCATGTTTTTCTCAAAAAATATTGATATTTTTATTTTAATATTACTCGAATACAGATTTTGATGAAAATCAAAATTTTCAATTTTTAAAAAGTGGGCGTGTCACTTTTTCGATTTCGCCCAATCTTTGTTCATTATAAGGCGTTGATAGTCAGTAATAGTGTACCCTTTTTCTTCAAAAAAATTATACGGTACGAAAGATATGACCAAATCAAATTAAAAGTTTGGGCGATGCCACGCCCCTTCATAAGTACCTATATACTAAGTCAAAGTCGTTCTCATTCTTAAGTATATTCTAATGCACATAATTTTCCAAAGTTTTATTAAAACCACTTCAGCCGTTCTTGAGAAAGACATGGCAACAGTTTTTATACATAATTATACAATTCTGACCAAGCTCCAAAATGCTTCTGATTTTAAATAAAAAAAAAAACAAAATTTAAAAAAAAAAAATCATCGGAGCTCTTCTTGAGGATTTCCTCATTTTGCCTGTTTTTTGGCTTTATTGACTCCACTAGAACGTCGTTTTAATATTTGAAAGAGATATCCAAAGACTATTTTATAAATTACTATACTATAAATTATGTAAAATCAAAAAAAAAACTAGTAAGGGTGTTACCTTTGGCATGGCCAAACATTAAATACCGTACACAGCAGTATTTTGAAAATTTTGCTAATATGGGAGGTGCCATGCCCTCCGAATTCACCCAGTTTTTTCCTCAGAGTTTGCATTTATAGTTCTTAGCATTTGAGTGAAATTTGGTTGGATTATCTCAAAAAATGTTTTCAGTATAGCGTTTTGAACCTTTTGCTTATATGGGAGGTGCCACGCCCTTTGGTCCGAATTCACCCAGTTTTTTCTCAGAGTTTGACTTTATAGTTCTTAGCATTTGAGTAAAATTTAGTTTGACTATCTCAAAAAACGCTTTTAGTATAGCGTTTTGAAGTTTTTGCTTATATGGGAGGTGCCACGCCCTTTTGTCGAATTCCCTGGTTTTTTTTCAGAGCTTGCGCTTACAATTCGTAGTATTTATGTGTATTTTGGTTGCATTATCGTGAAAAAAACTCAAAAAGTTGCATTTTGAATATATTTTTTGTATGGGTGGTAGGCGTGTCTGTTGACCGATTTCGCTCATTTCCAATCCCCCGAGCTAACTTTGACGCCGAAGGCTGTGCACCAAATTTCATTGAATTATCTTGCTTAGTTTTCCCAAAAATTGTATTTCCACACACAGCCAGCCAGCCAGCCAGCCAGCCAGACAGACGGACATGGCTATATCGACTCAGGAGGTGACGCTGATCAAGAATATATATACTTTTCTATATCTGCCACGCCTCCTTCTCTGCGTTACAAACGGAAGGACAAAGTGAATATAACTTGGGTGTAGGGTATAAAAAATACATATAATTTGTCAGAAAAAAACTATTTTGATTGTTTTGTTGTGTTTACAACCTTTAAATGATGTGAACAAGCTATTTAAATTCTATTAATGCATAAATAAAGATTAATTTTACAATTATTAAAAAAAGAGGGCCCCAAAATTTGAATGGCCTAGGGCCCCCATTTGGCTTAATCCGGCACTGGATGGAAACATACTCTTTTCTCAGTGTAGAGCACCCATATGTATGTACGAAATTTTGATTTTGTTTGCTCCCAGTCCATTTCCTGAAATCAGAGGTCAAAAAAATAAGATCTCAAAAAAAAATTAGGAATCGGTAGTGGAAAAAACCCAGCTGGTTTTCGATCAAAGGTCGAAAAATTTACTAAAAAAAAGGCAAGTCGCTTTGACTGCCCGTCCTTCGAAATTATTTATTTTTTCGTGATGTTTTCAAGACAACTTTTGTAGAGAATGACTAGGTCAACATTATCATGTCAGAAAGTTTTGGTCCAAAAATTAAATCTGTTGCTGTTTCGGTACAAAAATTTAAATTTTTTAAGAACATTTTCATGGCTTTTTTTCTATAAATTGGTTTTTTGTGATCTTCAAACAGCGGAATATTTGTTCTAGAATCCTTATGTTGTAGGAAATTGAATATTAATTAATTAAAAAAAAAATTATAAAATAATATTTGTTTTTAAGAAATGGAGCCCGTTTCAAACTTAAGAAAAAAATGTATTTTTTTATTTTTTTCTTAATTTTTAATTTGATAAAAAACCAATTTGGTAGTCATATTTTCTTAACTAATTTCAGGTCGCTGAACACGAAAATTGCATTTATTTTCGTTTTAGTGCATTTTTGGGCTGTTCCAGCAGAGATAATCGAAAATTTCGAATTTCGTGCACGCGGCCTATGATAAAATTTAAATCAAGTTGTCGTGAACTGCACAAAGATCTGAAATTACATGTGAGCATTTACTGAACAAGAAAAAAGTTTTCAAAATCGGTTCATCGAATGGTTCTTAAAATGAAGTGGAAAAACGGTATTTAAAAAAAAAAAATTCCAAGCCAAGACCAAAATAGTCATTTTAGATGCATTTATTAATGCTGAATCCTAATGTTCAAAAAACTCGATTTTGGAGGTTGTGTAGAACACGCACGAAATCGTTTTGGTCTTTTCTATTAAATGCGTCATTTAGTACTATTCTTCTTTAAAATGAGCTATAAAGTGGTCTTGCATAATTTTTCTTTAAAAAGTTATGACCATTTTAAAATAACATTATAAAAGATATAGCAATATGGCAATTGCTATAGAAAATCCACACGTGATTTTTAACTTTCATGATGCCATTTTAAAATGGTCATAACTTTTTAAAGAAAAATCGTACAAACTCATTTCATAGCTCATTTTGAAGGCAAAAAGGAGTTCTAAGTGACGCATTTAAAAACAACTAGTAATACATTTTCTTGCATCCAATAGAGTATCAATTAAAAGAAAAAAATTAATATGCTAAATTTTTCTCCAACTTTGAGACCGGCTTACCTTAAAACTTAATATGTTTAAATATTTTTTTTTTTTTTAAATTAATAAGCATTTAATTTCCTACAACGTAAGACTTCATAAACAAATATTCCGTTCTTTAAAAGTTACAAAAAATCAATTTATAGAAAAAAAGTCATGAAAATTTTCTTAAAAACTTGAAATTTTTGCACCGAAACAGCAACATATTTAATTTTTGGACCAAAATTTTCTAAGAAGATATTGTTGACCTAGCCATTCTCTATAAAAAATGTCTTGAAAATATCACGAAAAAATTAATAGTTTCGCAGTAACGGGTAGTCAAAGCGACTTGCTTTTTTTTAATTAATTTTTCGACCTTTGATCGAAAACCGGCTGTGTTTTTTCCACTACCGATTCCTAATTTTTTTTTGAGCTCTTATTTTTTTGACCTCTAATTTCAGGAAACAAATTTTCAATTTTGCACATTTCATATATCTTGTTGGCGCTCTACTATGTAGTCACTTCGCCTTTTAAAAGTGAATACCCCGACAAAGTAAACTTAGGATTTTCTCGAGGCATTGCCTTTAAGCAGTTCATTAGGGGCGAAGCCCGTTTGCCGCATCACGCAATTATTAATCCTAATCGCACTACCACGAAAGTTCGTGTAGTGTTTAATGCGTCAAGCCCCACTTTAAATGGGGTTAGCTTGAATGATGTTTTGTACGTTGGTCCAACTCTTCAAGCTAACTTGACGCTTCTTATTTTAAAATGGCGATATTCAGCAAATGTATCGCCAAATTCTTTTCGATCCGAAGCACTCTACTTTCCAGCGAATTCTTTTTAGAAACTCACCTGAAGATGAAATTCAGGATTATGAGTTAAAAACGGTTACTTTCGGTGTCAATTGCGCACCATACCTAGCCATAAGAACCATGCTGCAATTGGCAGATGATGTTCAAGAGCAGTATCCCCTTGCTGCTCAAATTCTTCGCAGTTTCACTTACGTTGATGACGTTTTAGCAGGTGCTCATGACGTTGAAACTGCCATAAAGGCTAGAGATGAGCTTAGATTCGCTCTTGACTCAGCAGGTTTCACTATGCGAAAATGGACCGCTAATGCCTCATGCATTTGATCCGGTCTGCCTTCTGATCATCTTCTTCGCGAAAACTTTTTGAAGTTAGAAGATGAAAGTTATGCTAAAGCGTTAGGGATTCGCTGGAACGCCACTTCTGATTCATTTTATTTCAATATAAAGCGTCTCGAAATAAAGTCGATATATACTAAAAGATAAGTTCTTTCCATCATTGCCAAAACTTTTTGATCCTGCTGGTTGGCTGGCTCCAATTATTGTGGCAGCAAAGATTCTAATGCAAAGAATCTGGTTGGATGAAATCGATTGGGATGACAACATCCTCCCGCACAGTCTCCTTTCTTGGCAATCTTTTTTTGCAACATTACGAATATATTGAGAAAATTCGTATCCCACGTTTCGCAAGTTATTCTCGATCCTCAGAGGTGGGATTTCACGCATTTTGTGACGCACCTGAAAAGGCGTATGCAGCGGCGACTTACATTCGCGCTAAGCAAGGTGACTGTATTGTCAGTCACCTGTTTTATTCTAAAAGTAAAGTGGCTCCCGTCAAGACTATTTCACTACCTCGTCTTGAATTGTGCGAGCCCACATTACTGGCTGGTATGGTTGATTCGTTGATATCTCATCTTGATATTGACAAGCATCGTTTTTATTGTTGGACAGATTCCACAATAGTTCTTGCCTGGCTTTGCAAGCCACCTTGCTCTTGGACTACTTTTGTAGCCAAAAGAGCATCTCGAATCGCAGAAAAGCTTGGCACTCGTAATTGGTTTCATGTTGATACACATGAAAATCCTGCCGATTTAGCTACTCGTTGAGTAACCCCACAAGAGTTGGTCAATAATTTTCTTTGGTGGAATGGACCGTCATGGCTTTCTCTACAAAATTCATGGCTGGCGCAATCTCAGTTTCCAGTTGTTGAAACGTCTCTCAAACGTAGGCCTGTGAGGGTTTACTTTATGTATTTTTCTCAATATGAAGACATATTGGAGCGATTTTCATCGTTATCGCGTGGCTTACGGGTTTTAGCATATGTATTCCGTTTTATGAACCATACCCGATCAAAACAAGATGTATTGATTCTGCAGAAATCAAGCAGGTCAAAAATTGATTGATCTTATTGTGCCAAAAGGTTAGTTTTCCTGATGAGTACCATAAACTAGAGACTAAGCAAATTATTGGTCCTAAAAGTACTCTTTTGTCTTTCAATCCGTTTTTGCACACAGACGCGCTGCTTCGTGTAGGCGGGCGGCTAGCCTCCTCACCCACGCTTTCTTACGATGAAAAATTTCGACTTTTGGTGCAATCAATTCATGAGGGAACCAATTATTGCCTCGACTTATTCGAATGCATTATTCGATCCCTCGTGCTAAAAATTTAATAAAATCAACTTTGCATAATTGTAAAACTTGCGTTATTCGCAAAAAGCAGTTGCGTTCGCAAATTATGGCTGCTCCCCCTACAGAGCGAACTGTTATATCGCGACCTTTTTCATCCACAGGTGTGGATTTTGCTGGTCCGTTTGATATTAAAAGATACATTGGCAGAGCCTGTCGAATAACTAAGGGCTATGTCTGCTTGTTTGTATGTTTTTCGACAAAAGCAATTCACCTGGAAGCCACCAGTGATCTTTCTTCTGCTACATTTTTAGCAGCATTTTCAAGATTTGTCTCGTGACGTGGGTGTCTTGCAAATATTTACTCTGATAACGGTACCAATTTTGTCGGTGCCTCAAAACAGCTTAAAAAAAATTTCAAAACCTTTTTAGATCAGCCTCAAGTGGCTGTACTAAATCAATATGCCCATCAAGAAGTTTCATGGCATTTCATTCCAGCTGGTTCTCCTCATCTGGGAGGACTATAGGAAGCTGGAGTTAAAAGTTTCAAAGTTCATTTCAAAAAGATGGCCGGAAATCAACATTACACTTTCGAAGAATTTCTCACTTTGCTTAGCCGAATAGAATCATGTTTAAACTCGCGCCCACTTAACGCCATGACAGAAAATCCAGATGATTTTCAGTCTCTCACTCCTGGCCATATTTTGGTAGGCGGGCCCTTGCTATCGCCAGCAGGGCCTAAAATCGCCGAACAGCCCCTTAAAATTGTCAATCGCTGGCAAAAGATCCGGGCAATGCAACAACACTTTTGCCAAAGATGGAAAAGTGAATATCTAAAAGAGTTGCAACGGCGTGTTAAATGGAAGTCCCCCCAGAGAGATGTTCTTCTTAATGATTTAGTGGTCGTTAAGGAGGATAATTTACATGCGAATGAATGGCGGTTGGGTAATTCGAACCTATCCCGGGAACGACAGTCGCGTACGTGTCGCCGATGTCCGAACCGAGCGTGGTTGCATTACGCAACCAATAGTTAAGCTGATCGTGCTTCTCTCGTCATAGGGGCACACAAAAATCACTTTTTTCCTTTATTTTTCCTGCTCTCTTTTCGTTGCAGAATGTCTTCTCATTCCATTATTGGTAACTTGTTGGAAGAGATGGGTTTCCAGACTGAGTCTGAGCTGCTTTTGAGCAAACCCGAGACTGTGCGATAGAGTGCTCCGGTTGAGAATGCAGTGAGGAGTGCGGTCGTCCAGGTGATCCGTCACGATAAGTGTCGGCTGTGCTCGTCAGAGCACCGCCTTGCAGCGTGCCGGCAGTTCCTCGAAAAGAACTTCGAGGAGCGATAGCGTGCAGTTTTGCTTCACCGCTACTTCTCCAATTGCCTTTCCTCGGGGCACATGTTGAGGGACTGTGGGAGCACTGTAAGGTGTCGCCATTGCATAGGCGATCATCACACCTTACTGCACTTTCATACACGAGTGCGATCTCGCCAGTTGTCTTCCAAGAAGTCGAAAAAAAGGAGAGTTGGCCGAAAAAACAAGTTGCATCTTGATCAACAAACTCGTGCGCACGCGCCATCGGAGGAGAGGGGGTTTGATACCGGGCCTCGATCGTCCGGTCAAAGACCGCAGTTGTCAGGGCCTCGATCGTCCTTGGCTAGGGCAAATTGTAAGAAGCGGGCTTCTCCCTCTCCACCGTCCTTAATGACCACGCAACAGGTAATGACGTTGTTACCTACGGTCATGGTGCGGATGCTGGCTAACGGTCGTATTGTGACGGAACGAGGGTTAATTGACTCGAGCTTACCAAAGACCTCCATTTCCAGGGCTTTGGTTAGGAAATGGAGAATCCGAACCTCCCACATGGACGGGGACGAAATTTGTACGCTGCAGTTGAGAGCAAGTTATGACAACAACAGGGTCATTGAGGTGATGGCTCGCATTGATGCGGACCGCGAGCTTGTGACTCCTTCCCGCAGCATTGACGAGAGGATACGTGAGCCGTATGCAAATCTGAAGCTTGCAGATCTATTTTTTCCCTCTTTTTTCTTTTTCTCTTTTCAGGCTTCTTAAACGTTTTATTCCTGCAAGGCGGGCAGGATGTTTACGTCACTAACAAACACCCTGTTTGTTATAGGTTTAAGCTTTTCTCCGTTTCTTATTTCCCTTCTGGATTTGTTTTGGCAGCACATTTTGCTGCCTCTCTGATGTTTTAGGTTAGGCTTAAAACTATGTCAAGTCAGTGTTCGAACTTTACTCGCACATTAAAGGCATAATCCGTACATAATCGAATCCCTTTGTTTTAATTATTTTCGGAAAATTCTTTTCTATCGGGAAAATATTCAATTAAGATTTGGGTTAACATCTCCGATTTTTATGAAAATTGGAGAAAAGTTAGTATTTGACATAAAATGGTTTTGCGAAATTCCGAAAAAATGCAAGATGGCGGCCGTATGAAGTCCGATCCATCTTTCAGATACTCATATGTTTGAAAATTCGGGTTTTGATCCGATATTAACGAAATTTTCAGGGTTAGTGGAAATTAATATGAGCTTGTGAAAACAAAATTACAATGAAAAAAAAATTTTATTTTAGGTGGAAAAAAATATTTTTTTCTTTTTTAAATATTTTTTGAAATATTTTTATTTAAAAGTAAATTTTATTATACCCTAAGGACAGTTGGCTTCACTGCTTGCAAATTTGTCTGCAAAATTATTAGGGTATTCGTTAAAACGTGTAAACGCCTTGTAAGTTCGTAATAGTTGTCAAAATCCATACGATTTTTGACAGTTTTACGAGATACGAGGCACTTAATTTTTTTAAGGAATACCCTAAATATATTCACCGAGATGCCCAATTATGGATTTTTTTCTGATTTGAGGTAATCCCAGAAGGATTTTTTTCAGGCTTTTTGCGTTTTATTGGGTTTATTGGATGTTGTATTACAATTTAAGAAGCAAAATAAGGCGGCATCCTGTTTTCGAATTATTCTTACTAACACCATGATATAATGTCAAATGACTCACATAAGCACTGAGTTCGATAATGCCAAAACATCGAAACTCTGGAGCTTGCTTATATGTGCGTATTTTGTTTTTTTTTTTTTTAATTTCATCAATAAAATAGGTTTAAAAAAGCAAAATTCATTGAAAGGCATAACATAAACTCATTAGTTTTGCGGACTTTTCAAAAAGTTTTGCATTCCACTCCATTTTCACTTCCGTGTGAAAGTGAAATTGAGAACAGGGAGGATAAGCTTTTGATGTCACTTACCTCGCCTTTCACTATAATCAATTTTTGCAATGTTGGTGTCTTCTCTATCACATGCAGTAGTTATTGATGAATTTTTCGTTTGTTCGCTTGTGCGCTTTTTTATGGTTTCGGTATCGAAGCGGTATCTTGCATCTGATAAGTCATTATGTGGGAATACATACTCATCTTCTACATCTTCAAGCGAATTTGCCATATTTTCAAAAATTTCGTTTTCATCCACATCAACATCATCATTGTCCTCATTAACATCATTCCCTATATCATTACCATCCTCGCTTTGATGTTGCTGTTGCTGTACAAAATTTTCACTTTCCTCCCTTTCATCCCCTTGTTCAGTATCGAGAAGAACTGCTAAAGAATGTTCTTGTTCACATTTTTTCGTAAAGCTCAGTTTCTTATGTTCATTTGCCTCGATGTCTTTGTTGCCATCAACCCTTTGGTAATACTTTGCTAGGTCTTTGCGTGCACTATCTAGACCTGATATTTGCAATGATTCTGCGCTACGGACTAGCTCTCTAAGGCCACACTGAGAAACATTTATATGCCCTTTATACATGAAATCTATGAGTGCCTGAATAGTCCACGCTTTAATTCCAAGCGGCATAATAACAATAGGGTGCTGTGAAGGGTTATCAATGAATAAACTTTCAAAAAGCGGTGATGCTGCAGCTAATATCAAGCGATGACATTTGAATATGCGTCCTTCACAGGATAGAGTGACATCAACGAATTTCTGCAGATGTAAATGCTAAACAATTGCAGGAGAATAAAATTTATGTTGCATTTTTCACATATCAAATATTATACTTTTTTAAGTGCAGTATCCAAGTTGGCCATATGAATGTTAGAACGTACAAATAAATGAGTTGAATTCGATGCATTTGATGAAAACATTTTGCCCTGTAAAAATTCAACTTTTTAGTATTAAATTGATTGATTGAGCAATGTTCGTAAGTATACAGAGATTAAAATAGAGGGATCTTCTTAAAGTAAAAATTAGTATTTTTTTTATTTCCTGACAAAACTATTTTACTTTCGCGAAAAAAATTTTCAAAATAATACACTTCAACAAAAAATTAATTTTTGTATACCCGACACCCAGGGTATATTCACTTTGTCCTTCCGTTTGTAACGCAGAGAAGGAGGCATGGCAGATATAGAAAAGTATATATATTCTTGATCAGCGTCACCTCCTGAGTCGATATAGCTAAGTCAGTCTGTCTGGCTGGCTGGGTGGCTGGGTGTGCGTGGAAACACTTTTTCTGAGAAAACTGAGCAATATAATTCAATGAAATTTGTTGCACTGCCTCCGTCGTCAAAGTTAGCTCGTGGGATTGAAAGTGAGCAAAATCGGTCAACGGATACGCCTACCGCCCATACAAAACATATATTGAAAATGCAACTTTATGAGTATTTTTCACGACAATGCAACCGAAATACACATAAATACTACAATTTGTAAGCGCAACCTCTGAAATAAAATGAGCGAATTCGGCGTGGCACCTCCCATATAAGCAAGTTTCTAAAAATACTGCAGTGTAGGGTATTTAATTTTTGGCCAGGCCAAAGGTTACACCCTTACTAGTTATACCCTAAACCCAGGGTATATTCACTTTGTCCTTCCGTTTGTAACGCAGAGAAGGAGGCGTGGCAGATATAGAAAAGTATATATATTCTTGATCAGCGTCAGCTCCTGTGTCGATATAGCCATGTCCGTCTGTCTGGCTGGCTGGCTGGCTGGGTGACTGGCTGGGTGTGTGTGGAAATACATTTTTTGTGAAAACTGAGCAACATAATTCAATGAAATTTGGTATTCTGCCTTCGTCGCAAAAGTTAGCTCGGGGGATTGAAAATGAGCGAAATCGGTCAACGGACACGCCTACCGCCCATACAAAAAATATATTCAAAATGCAATAATAACAGCATTATTCGCAATAACAGAAGCAAAATACACATAAATACTAGGGAAAGTAAATATAAACTCTGAGGAAAAACTAGGCGAATTCAGACTAGGGGGCGTGGCACCTCCCATATAAACAAAAGTTTCAAAATGTTATTCGGAAAGCGTTTTTTGAGATAACCCAACCAAATTACACTCAAACACTCGGATCTATAAATGCATGCTATACGCAAGATCTAGGTAAACTCGGACAAGAGGGCGTGGCACCTCCCATATTAGCAAATGTTTCAAAATTATATACAATAATGAAAGTATTTTTGAGATAATCCAACCAAATTTCACTCAAACACGAAGAACATTAATTGTAAACTCTGAGCTTAAAGTAGGCGAAGTAGGATTAGAGGGCATGGCACCTCCCATATAAGCGAAAGTTTCAAAATGCATTACTGAAAGAATTTTTAAAGAAAACCTAACCGAATTTTACTCAAACACTCAGGACAGTAAATGCACTTCCCATATAAGCAATTTGTTCTTATACTCTCCTAATAATATACTTGAAATGCAATGTAGGGTATTTAGTTTTTGGCCAGGCCAAAGATACCACCTTTACTAGTTTTTTTTTTTTTTTTGGATGAGTTATAATGTAACTTTTTCGATTAAAACTGATAGAAAGTTACTGCCAAATGATTTTTCAATGTTGGTTCGTTGAACCGTTTGCATTATACTGTATTTTGTTTAAATATTTTTACTATGACTGAAAACTGTTTGTATTATTATTGTGTTTTATTTTTCGTCGTTCTGTACTCATATTACACATCACGAGATTTTTTACCTTTGAAACAGCCTACAACTTTAATATGTGAGAATTTAACTTTGTACTTCTTTTTTGACAAAAGTTGACTTTAATAAACCACCATAACTTTTTTTATATTTTTAATTTTTTTACAATTTTTTATTCACATTATAGTCATATTTTTAATTTCCTAACACAAGTACAAGTGCAAGTATGTACATAGCTCTTTTTTAGGATTTCTTATCCTATACACCCCATGCTAAATGGGGTTGTTTTTAATTTTGTTTGTGTATTTCACCACACTTTACGGTGTATTTGTAAAATATTTTCTTTGCGCTTTTTTCAGTGCTGCCACATAAAAATTATTTCATTAGCTTCAAAAACTTCGGATTTTGCATAGGTGAGTGAAATGTTTTCGAATGGCACAGGTCCAAAGACGTTCATGGTAGAATTAACAAAGCAAAATGTTAATCTATATGCAAATGTTGTTTTTTATTGCTTGCACAAAACCTGTTTCGTTGATGTTTTTTCGATACTTTTGGACTTTTACCGATATTTTGGATGTTTTATAATTCTTTTGGACTTTGAGCGATATCTTCGATGTTTTTCAATGCGTTTGAAGTTTTATAGGTATTTTAGATGTTTTTTGATACTTCTGGACTTTTATCGATATATTGGATGTTTTTCGATACTTTTGAACTTTTACCGATGTTTGGTCAAAAAAAAAAAAACACAAAAAGCTTTTAATATTCTTTCTTAGAGTTCGGGTTATCTGCATGCATAAAATTCGGTGCAGCAGCTAAATTGCAATACCGTGCTTTCCATTAAGAGGCTTGTAACTCCTACTAAAAAGCAAAAAGTTTTTGATATTTTTTCGTCCTGTTAATTTTTACCCCATATCATAATTTATAAAAATCAATCCTTAGTGCTAACCATATCGCTATACAGAATTTCAGAAAAATAGATGCAGTGGTTTGGCCGTGAAAGCGTTTTTTCAATTCAGTGGCATTGCACTGCCTACTAAAAACATAATGGTAATTTTATAGTTCCTTGGTGTTAACGCTATCTCCATACCAAATTTCATAAAAATGGATGCAGTGGTTTGGCCGTGAGAGCGTTTTATCCAGTCAGGGGCGTGGCACCGCTCACTAAAAAACATAATGGTTATTTTATCGTTCCCTAGCATTAACCCTATCTTCATACCAAATTTCATAAAAATCAATGCAGTAATTTAGCCGTGAGAGCTTTTTTTACATTTAAAGGCGTGGCACCGTCAACTGCTCCTCCTCACAACCTTTCCAACAAAGAAAAAATCAAGCAAATCGGTTGAAATTTAGGTATAGAAACAGGGACCGTTTGCCTATTTATATACATATTGATTTTAGATGTTTTTTGATACTTTTGGAATTGAACTCACATTTTGGATGTTTTTCGATACTTTTGAACTTTTACAAATATTTTAGATGTTTTTCGATACTTTTGGAATTTTACCGATATTTAAGATAATTCTCGATACTTTTGGAATTTTTCCGATATTTCGGATTTTGACGATGCTTTTGAACTTTTACCAATATTTTAGATGTTCTTTGATACTAATGAACTTTTACCGATGTTTTGGATGTTTTTAAATTTTTTTGAAGTTTTATAGATGTTTTTTGATGCTTTTGGACTTTACCGATATTTTGGATGTTTTTCGATACTTTTGGACTTTTATCGATAGCTGGATGTTTTTCAATACTTTCGGACTTTTACAAATATTTTAGATGTTGTTCGATACTTTTGAAATTTTACCGAAATTTTGGATGTTTCAAGTTATGCTGTCAATGCGGTTATAAAATTGGTTTCGTGAAAACGGCGTTTAAAGTTTTAGAAGAGACAAATTGTATCAATATCAAATTTTTTCATGTAGTACTAACTTCAATTAATACATATACAAAGTTTATATTTATATGTCAAGCCAATTTTTCTTAATAAATAAAATAAAAACCACCTGAAATTAAAGCGTTTACTGTGTTTGTGCCTCTTAAATATTTCAGTTAAATATATGTTAATATTTTTTCTTCTTTTGAGAGCCAATCTCAAAATATATTGAAAACTAAAAGCACATGCATTAGAAATAGTTCTTATTGCCCCGGAATAAAAATTTACATAATTTTCGCTATTTTCAACCAAGTAACAGCTCTTAGCTTTGAAAATTGGTGTTAAATGTCACAAAACACAAAGCAAATGGAAGATAAATGTTAAGAAAAAAAAGCAATAACAACTTTAATTTTACTGCTTATGACATTTACTGTCGAAAATAAATCTCTTTCGTCCGGTGGAAACGGGAAGAGTTTAACGATGCGATTTACAAACCTCAGCACAGCCAAATCTTCGGTGGAAACGTAGTATGACACTATTATTATCTTTTATTTTCTTTTGTACTTTGAAAAACTTTTAAGATTAAAGTACAGTGGCAACTTTGCCGTACGTGGTGAAAGCTTCCTTTCTTCTGTAATAAACTAAAAAGATTTATGCAAGTTTTTATGTATTCTTATACGCTTTACAAAAGGAGTGGCACCATTGGGAAAGAAACAACTAAAGTGCTTAATTTAACTCTGATAAATTTGAGTGTTTAATTATTAAGCACAAAGAAGACTGTTGATGGTGCCATACTACACTGAATATTTATTGAATATTAGCTGTGTTTAATAGGATTTTAGCATAGTGGCACCACATTTTTACTGATGGTCTTGGCAAGCGGAGGGAAGTGGTGCGGAAACGAAAAGCAGAATAAAGTAAAACAAAATAATACGTGTTACAACGCTGCCGTCTAAAACTCAGCTATTTTCATTTAAGGGGACATTCGCTTTCGTAATTGAAAAGAAAAACACTTTTTAAAAATTTTGTTATGAAAAAACTATTGTATTTATTGACAAAATTTCTTTTGGACATTGTTAAACACTGTTTGGGAAATATGAAAAAAAATTTTTTTTTATTTTTAGTTTCCCTTAGCTGCTGTAGAGGGCGCCATCCAAAAGTTACTTTTTAAACTGGTAGGAAATTTTTCTCCGAATCAACACGACCGATTTTAAAAAACCAAAAAGCATTCGATTACTCATAAAAAATACTATACAATAAGCCTCTGAAAATTTTAAAAAATATCCCCCCCTTTTTTTACGGGGCATTTTTTGAGGGTAAGTCCCTAAATTTTTTCGCATTTTTCATAAATATTCATACAAAAACTTCAAAATATAAAAAAGTATGAATTTTAAAGGCTTATTGTATAGTTTGAGGTCTCAAAAATAAAATCCATTTTGAATTTTTCAAAAATCTGTTACAGGAGGTCTAAAATATTTCCTACCGTTTTAAAAGTAACTTTTGGATGGCGCCCTCTACAGCAGCTAAGGGAAACTAAAAATAAAAAAACAATTTTTTTCATATTTCTTAAACAGTGTTTAACAATGTCCAAAAGAAGTTTTGTCAATAAATATAATAGTTTTTTCATAATAAAATTTTTAAAAAGTGTTTTTCTTTTCAATTACGAAAGCGAATGTCCCCTTAAATCATCTCAATAATGATGTCAAGAACTCATTGCCCCTTTTCCTACTCCTCTAGCTGTGACTGTTCATGTGCAAATACTACTTTCTTATATCGCTACGCCTTCTGGTTCTCTAGATAAAAATTTTGACTGAATATGATATGCCTGATTTTAAGTAATTTTGTTACGCCATTTTATCACACATGAATTTCGTATAATGGGTAAGATGACTTTGTCCAATATTTATAAAAAAAATTTTTTCATTTCAAACTTTTCGAAAGGGGGTTCTCAACTGGTGGTGTGCGTTCTCCTATGGAGGCGTGGAAATAAAGAAAGTAAACCCTTTTATTCTTAGTCAAGGCATGATTTTTCTTATTTTATCCTGATCTTCTTATTTTGATGTTTTTGAAGTTTTGAATTGTTCTTAAAATATTAAATGCACCCTTGTTCTGTAATCCAATTTTCTTCGGAATCGGAATTAAATCAAACTTAGGGCTTTCCGCATTTCGATTAATAAGATGGAAGCCGATTTGTATTCTAACAAACCAAATTGGCCATCGATTCCAATCTGCTTTACTAAAAACTGATTTTGGTTCGATGTTAATTATGCAATGCAACAAATTGAGAGAAAACAATTTTGATCGAAATCTCTGGCAACGGTTTTCTATTAGGACTGTAATCCGAATTATCCTTGATTTAAAAAAAAAAAAATGAAAACAAATGGTTCTGCTTTTAAAAGTAAGAACAACTCAAACCTGATACAAAAAAAAAATGGTTCCCAGATTCGGATTATGCTATTGCAAATTAAAAAAAAAAGCTATCGAGATCTCATTCAAAATTTCGTGTTATTGGATTCCGGAACACCTAAGGCTTCAGAATATGGCTGATAAACTGGACTTTATAAAAAACCAATAAGCCTCGTGATGCTCCCAGGGGGAGAGAGGATTCGAGAAAACTTCACGTTTTGCCACAGGGGGGAAGGGGTTACCGGACATAATCCCAAAGAACATAATCCCCATTTTGGTCATGGGGGCTATGTCCGCAAATTTAATTGAGATTGAACAAAACTTTTGCAGTAATCCATTTAAAAAATTTGTATAGTGTTGGACGTTATAGACTGATACGCGAAGCCAGTGTTGGATTTTCGGGAGTTTTAAATTCTGAGCTGCGGCCGCAGGCCGCCCATTTACCCCTTATTTTATGTAAAATTACTGTGGCTAGCAAACTAGGTGTTGGATATATTATAGACTGATCAGCGGCTGAAGGCCGCCGCGGAAACAGTATTGGAATTTTTGGGAGTTGTAAATCCCGAGCTGCGGCTGTTGTCAATAACAAAATATCGTTGTTGGGACTATGTCCGTTTTTTCCTGCGGATTATGTCCGCTAATAATTCGGACATAGTCCCCATTTTAGAAATGGGGACTACGTCCGCAAGTGTGAATGGGGATTATGTCCGTGGGGCTATGTCACGGCACCGGGGGAAGAAGGGGGTTCTCAATCGTCACGTGCTTAAAATAATAATGAAAAATTATTAGCAATTCAAATTTGTTCTTTTTGGTTTGCTAGCATTGTACGTGAAGATGAGACGTATTTTTGCACCCTCGCTCCAAAGGGAAAAATAAAGACATCGCCAAAGTTTAGAGCTTTAACGATTTTACTGGATTTTAAGGACAAACGTTCTGTTTTCTAGTTACATAGCATAAAAATTAGAAAAAACGCGATTTTTTGTTTGTTAAAGTTACGATATCTCAAAAACCATACAAGATAGAGCAATTCAATGCGAATTTAGCAATGCGAAACAAATCCAAAATGAATATTTCTTTTTTGATTACACTAGTTTACAAAATTCAAAAATATCTCTGTGACCAAGACTTCTTTATCTTAAATTGTATGTACTTATGTACCTATTATGCGCTTATTTTACGATTTTCTGATTTTCGTTCATGCCGCCCCCTGAAATCCTTCTAATGGTCATAAAAACAAATACTATGAAGTTTCACGGCGATCGGATAACGATAACCCAGCCCGCAAGAGAGGTCAAGGTCAAGTTGAGGTTTCAGGCAAAACATAATGAAAATTTTTTTTAAACTTAATTAAATTAGTCAAAGCATAACTTTATCCTATAGCAAATTTAAATACCTTTCCAACAAGCTATAATTGTTTAAAATCGGGTAATAAATACGAATTCTATGAATTTTTCTTTTATCGACATTAGCAAAATTGCCGCAAAATGTTATTCTACTACATATGGTATTTTGCGGCAATTTTGTTAATGCCGTAAAAGAAAAATTCATAGAATTCGTATTTATTACCCGATTTTAAACAATTATAGCTTGTTGGAAAGGTATTTCAATTTGCTATAAGATAAAGTTATGCTTTGACTAATTTAATTAAGTTTAAAAAAAATTTTCATTATTTTTTGCCTGAAACCTCAACTTGACCTTGACCTCTCTTGCGGGCCGGGTTGTCGTTATCCGATCGCCGTGAAACTTCATAGTATTTGTTTTTATGACCATTAGAAGGATTTCAGGGGGCGGCATGAACAGACAAAAAGTGGGCGGGATCGAAGAAGTGCCACGCCCATATTTTAGCCCTTGAAAATTTTGATTCAATATTACTTGAAAACGACTCCAACAATTTTGATGAAAATTTTGGAGCTGTTACGTTTGCAAACAAGTATTAAGATTTGAAATGCCGTCATATTGGGAAAACTCGTTGAAGGGCGTGGCACCGCCCACAAAAATATAATGCGCTATAAAAAGAAAACTACGAAAGCAATCTTTCTGAATTTAACTGTAGGGAGTCTACTTGCTATTAGGCACCTACGACCTGAAAGTAGGCAAAATATCGAAAGTGCGCGTGGAACCTCCCATACAAGTAAAACACATTAAATGCTATTTCTCGCAAATGGTACAACATATTTTGATGAAATTTGCTATGCGAATCTGGATCAGGAGTATCTAAAGCATAACAATAAGAAGGCTTTGTTTAATAATTGCCACGCCCGCTTTTTTATCAAAACAAAAATTTTGGTTAATAACTCAGGCACAAAAAAAAATGGTATGAACTGTTTATTTCTTATAAGCAGTCTTATGTTCTTTTTGACGTTGAATCCGTCTTCATCAGCAGAACTGTCATTATACCTGCAGGATTTTGAAATATCCCTGCTTGAACTTGAATATAACGCTGTGTTTAGTCTTACAGCGTAGCTACAAGAAAAGGTGAAATTCTTTTTTATTAATAACATCGAAGAGCTACACTCTTCCTGATCCAAATATCCTTTCGGATTTTTCCAAAAGGATTCTTATTTTCCGAGCTATGATCCTTTGAAGATAAGATATTTCAGCCGCCACACAAAAGACGAAATATTTTGGGTGCGTGGCATATCCCATTTATTTATTTTAGGGCATTGCATTTCACTAAAAAAAAATTTGAGTTTATGATATTTTTCTATACCATTCGATGATTTCCTAGTTTTTTCTTATTATTATTCTCATCAGTTTACTTATAATTTTGAAAGCATGACCGTTAGAAGTGAAAACATACAAGTTTCATAACAAAAAATAACTATGAATAAAACATCGACTAAAATACTAAGATTAGATTGTTGACCGATCAGGGATCGGTCTCCAGGTATTAAAATTCTTATGTGGTGCGGTCCCTTAAGCTCAAAAAAAATTAAAAAAAATATTCATGGATAGGTTTCCGGGATATCGGCCGAATTATTTTTTTTGCTTTTTTTGAAAAAGGTGACCAATCATTATTCCGAATAAATTCCGTTTGGACTGACGGATTTGACCAAAATTATATTTTTATGAAAGACAATTAAATTGTCAAGAACTTTTTTATACATTTTGACCTCATCCGAATATTAACTGCGGAGATATGAATTTATATTTACGAACTTTATTATATTTTTTTGGGAATTCTGTGACCGAAAACTCTTTTATCACCTCAAAAAGAAAGAATCTGCCAAATGACCTCACAATTTATACCTTTTTTGCAAAAATCTTAAGCCTTTAGTGAGCAAAATCCATGGACTTATAAGAAAGTTACAGACCTTAAAAGTGAGATCACCTATTTTTTAAATTTTTCTAACTTTTCTTTAATTTGGATTTACATCTCTCAAAGACTTTGTTTTTAAAAATGGTTAAGACAGTTTCTATTTCCCTTGCTGCCATCTTTTTGACTTTCTCTTATAAGAAACCAGTTGTAGTCTCCCACCATTGCTTTATCCCACTATCCTTGGTATCTTTTCTCAATATTTTTTTATCTGTTGATGGAATCTTTCACCATGTTCGTCACTTAAATGACCAAGGCTTGGTGGAAGAAGTCCAAATGAGAGTGGAGGAAATGAATTTTAAGGGACATGAGGACTCCTGTAAAGAAAAATTAAAAGGATTGTTTTATAAAAAAAAAAACTGTGCATAAAATTGTAAAAGTGAGTATATACCTAGTTTTTTGTAGTTTTTAAGTAAATCATCGACGATTTCTACATAATTTTCACTTTTCTTGTTTCCAAGAAAGCCATCGACTATAAGTTTAAAGGAATTGAAAGCTGCCTCTTCATCTACTGTTAACTTCAATTTGAACCACTCATCCTTAAGTAATTTTTTAATCTGAGGCCCGTCGAAAATCCCTTCTTTGATTTTTTTTTCTAATGCTTTTACAAAATTTTTTAAAAGGCCCAATCTGATATGAAGTGGTGGAAGAATGGTGTCGCACTTGTCTACAAGCGGATTATATTTAATGTTTGCTTCGCCCGGTATAAATGCCAATCGTTCGCTCCAGTCTTTTTTTATGTAGTGCTGGCCACGAACACGACTATCCCACATACAAAGAAAACAGCAGTGTTTCGTGTATCCACCTTGTAATCCTAGCAATATTCCAACCATTTTCAAATCGGAACAGATTTTCCACTTGTGTTCGTTGTTATTGATAAAAACCAAAATTTGCGCAATTGCGTCATATGTTTCCTTAGTGCGGACGGAATGAGCAATAGGAATAGATGGCTTTTCGTTTCCATTATGCAATAAAACTACCTTTAAACTTTCTTTCGATAAATAAGCGCCAATCTTCTTTATCATAAGACTCTTTCAATTCTTCAAATAGAGCAGGAAAATCATGGCAATAGCAGACGTTTGCAGCTTTCGTATAATGCTGGGCGAAACGCTCATGTCGAGTTCTATGATAGGATGATATCACGTTAGGAGCGCATAAGTTTTCCCCTTCATGCGAGATGTCAACCTTTCTGATTTTTGTTTTGTAAGGTCAAGCTCTCGAATCCAATCATTTAGCATTGGTTGAGTTATAAGTGTTGGTGTTTTTCCCACTTCAAACTCACTACCACTTGCAATTTCATCTTCGGGAAATGTTTGGCAAGAAGTGGTACTCATATTTTCTAAAAAATCTCCACAGGAAATGTTGCCTGACGCTAATTCTAAAGCTGGTATCGTTACGGATTCGACCAATGGATAATCTATTTTCATAAATCGTCCAATGCCCAACTTTTTTGTTGCACAAAAGTAGCAGTCACTATCATGGTTTACAGGCTGTCGCAACCAAATCATCGGTGAAAGTAATTTGAATTTTCGCCTAATACAAAAAAGTTAGTTTTAATGCAAACCGTTTGATAAAAACCAATTACTTCTTGCCAATGGACCAAGCACTTAAAGTCTCTTGACAGACATGACATATAATGTCTGGAGTCCATGGCTTTTCCACATTCTGAGCTGTCTCTCCGAAGTACTGATAATACGCAGTTTGTAATGCATCAGAAAACAAACGTCGCTTTCGAGACTTTTCAACAATATATTTACCGCACGCAAAACAAAAGCAATTTTGACTATTTTTACAAGTAAAAACCCGGCTTTTTCTATTCATAATAAAATTATTGAGTCCGAATATAAAGGATTATGTTTTTTTGTTAATTTTATTTTCTTGGACTTACGTCCAGCTAGCACAATTAATTTTGTTCAACTAAACTTGAAATATTTTCGTTTTGACAATTTTTATTTCAACCCTCCGTCTGACAGATGTTCCGTTTACCTTCGCACCGACAGATGGTACCTGGCCAGACCCCTATAAATTTACATGCATTTATATGTAAATAAGTAGAGGCTACCACAGACACCTTTTTATACCAAGCAGGTATATTTTTTACATTCCTTACCTTTCTCATTCGTTTTGGCATATAATGAACTACCTGCGTGAAAATAAATCGAAAATCTATTCTAAATCGAAGGAAAAACATGTTTTTGTTTCGTGTGTTTTTGTTCTTTATATTGAATCATATAAAAATTGTTATAATACGAATTTCTTTAATCGTTCTGAGGAATGCAAGCAAAAAATGGGGTTGTTTACACGTATTGGCCCAGTTGCTAGACTAGAAACAGGTGAAAATGCAAATTTCGAAAACCTTTAAAAAAAGGTGATCTAATTTTAAGGCCTGTAACTTTCTTATAAGTCCATGGATTTTGCTCATTGAAGGCTTAACATTTTTGCAAAAGTCTATGCTTTGCAAAAAAAGGTATAAATTGTGAGGTCATTTGGCAGATTCTTTCTTTTTGAGTTGATAAAAAGAGTTTTCGGTCACAGAATTCCCAAAAAATATAATAAAGTTCGTAAATATAAATTCATTCTGGCAAGATTTAACTAAAACTGATCTGATGAGGCTATATACATGTTTATATATGAAAATATATAAATATGTATGTGGAAGTAGCCGAAACATATGTAATCAATTTCCATGTTAACACTTGCTTTCGTCTGTTGTTGAAAAATTGCAAAAATGACTGTTTAATTAGTTCAATATAAAAATTATCATACTTCAATTTAGAAAAAAGCGCGTTGGTACTTTCATTAGTACTATACAAGCAAAAAAACAGTCAATAAACTAACTTCATAAATTCATATCTCCGCAGTTAATATTCGGATGAGTTCAAAATGTATAAAAAAGTTCTTGACAATTTAATTGTCTTTCATAAAAAATATAATTTTGGTCAAATCCGTCAGTCGAAACAGAATTAATTCGGAATTATGATTGGTCACCTTTTTCAAAAAAAGCAAAAAAATGATTCGGCCGATATCCCGGAAACCTATCCATGAATATTTTTTTAATTTTTTTTTTTTATCTTAGGGGACCATAGCAGAAAGGAATTTCACAATAAAGTCCTGGTCATTTTCGGACTGTAAACTAGTGTTATTGGGTGCTATTATTGATTCCGTTCGATAAGGAAATTTTCGCTGAAAGAAATATCGTTCGATATGAAAACTACTATTATTGATTCCGACGGTAGAGGAATATCGAACGAGCATATTGAAAACCCTGAAATAAGAACATCTCTAACATTTGACAGATGACAAAGGATAAAAAAAAATTAGAAGTGTCAACATAGAAAAATTATGAATCTTTGATAATTTTTTGTAAATATCATGTAGATAAAATAGCTTTTTCAGTGCGATTTAAGTATTAATTACATATAAATTTTAGAGTTCGGTGAAGACGCATGTTTTTCTAAAGTTGTTTTTTGTAAAAAAGTGTTTGTTGATAATTTTTTTTTTTCCAAGTGATTACATTTCATCGTTTGATTACCGCAGCGAAGGTTTGATGTGAAAGTGACTTCTATATGAGTTGTATATCTTATCAGAATAAAGATGAATTGTTTCCTTTATACAATAAAATAAAATGAAGTGTTTCTTTTATGAATTTTGAGTTTTATTTTAAAAATAAATTTTGTAATTTTTAATTAAACCGACTATTGTGTAGTTTTAAAATTGTTATTAAATATTTAGCCTATTTTCCCAATCAATAACAACAGCAAAATTAACAAAAAAAGCATATATTTTCAACATTTTATAGTCTTTCCCACACAAAAAATTCGCGGGAAGAAAATACTGAAATATATCTATCCGTCGGAATCAAGAATAGACAAAAAAAACGTCACTTCGATGTCAGGGATGTTAAATTTGTCAAATTATTTGCGGAAACAATAACGCCAAATGTATCTGTTTTGCGGAACAGTGATGACAGATGTATCTAATTTTCGAAATCAATAATAGCAAAATATGCTTTCGCGCGGAAAATGCTTTCCGACAGAATCAAGAATAGCACCCATTGTGTTTTTCTTTTTCAATTTTTTTTTTGTAATTTTTGATAAGGAATATGTATTTTCGCGAAGATACTCAGCTACGATTTCGGGGTTTGGAATTTTTTCGACCATAAAACTAGTGCAACTGAAACTCTGAAAGCCGACTTCTAACACATTTTTATCACACTTATCATTTCTTTAAGACAACCGTATAAGGAAAATATTGACTGAATTTAAAAATGTTGGAATATTGGCTGAAATATTAGTCAAAAAACCGTTACAGAAGATTTTTTTCTTGCCATTAGTACTATTTTACGTATAAACCATTTTATATAGCAGTAAATGAGATTCTGTCAGTTAAACACTAAGCTTTAGAAGCTTCTGTCATATTAGCACACACATAAGTTATGCACCCTACAAGACTCAAAAGCTTAATAAAGTTGTATTTATGTAATAAATGCCCGCTAGAAAATAACTCATCAGTGAGTAGGGGGCGCTTTGGTTCGCTTAAACTTTTTCTTTAAAATTAAATTCAGGCCGAATTTAAAAAAAAAAAAATCTAAACCTCTTCCTTGTTAGGTTATCTTGTCTCCATCGGAATAAAGTCTGAATTACTGCCATTTCTGTATTTCTATTTAACAAAAATTTAAAACAATAAAGACGACAAAAAAATCCAGATCCGAGGTCAGAATTGGCCCATCTGCTTTAAATTTTGAGGTATTTGAGGTTACAAACACGAACACTGCCATTTTTGAGGTTCGCTGCAGACTCCATAATTTCTTTTTTTTTACCTGATTCATAATGCTGCTCTTTCCCATCAAAAAAAAAAAGTGTCGTACGATGCTTTCTTCAAAAGTTATGGTCGTTTTAAGATGTATCACTAAATCCATAGACTGAAAAAAAAACAGAACTAAGTGATGAATTAGGTAAAAAAAAAAAAATTTTAAAATTTGTGCAGTCTTCATCGAACTTCAACAACCGGCGCGGCGCGTTCGTGCTTTTAACCTCAAATATCTCAAAATCTAGAGTGATGAATTAGATAAAAAAAAGTTTTTGCAGTCTGTACCTAACCTCAAAAATAACGGTTACTTTTTAGTAGATTCTTGTTCGCAATTTTGTAGTCCAAAAAGTTCTGAAGAAGCGCGGCTTGAAAGACATGCCCAGCAGGGCGGAGACGCTTAGTGAGTTAGCGGAGGAAGCGGTGGCCGCGGAGAAAATGCTGTGCGGAGAGGACGAACTCACTGCCAGGATTCACAATATCCAGGTCCAGGAGAGGACGTACAAATCAGCGATGGCAAAATTAGGATGACTCAGGAAATAGTGAGCCGATGGATGGTCAGATAAGGACGAAATGTTTATTTTGCAGCAGGACTGGTCACACAAGGGACGATTGCTGGAAGAGAAAAAATATACCATATTGTGTTGGGTGTGCGGAATATGGGCGTGAAGTGAGCGAGCGCTGCTCCAAAGATTCAGGAACAGCTCTTAAAGGGTCATGGAAGGAAAATAATGGGCAAATTGGATCGCAGAACCGGAAGGGAAAGGCGGAAGAAAAAGCACGGCAAAACTCGACTGACAGAAGGCAATCGGAAAGTGGCAGTCGGGGGGAAAAGTATAGAATGTTACTGATGCCACAAAAAAGGAGATAAGGCCAAGGATTGCTACCCAAAGGCGAAACACAACGCGGGAAACGCCAAGGGGCCCAACCGAACCTAATGGTTGGGGAACCCATGAAGCATAGCAAAATAATAAGCAATAAAAAGGATATGGGTGCGGAAAATCAAACGCAGGTATCTGTTGCGGATGCGCATTCCATATCAGGAAAGGTGGTTGAAGGAGAAGTGAGTTTGGATACAGTTAGTCAAACGCAGGTAACTGTTGTAGTGTTTTCCCTCGCAAGGAAAAATTTTCGTGTCTAAAAGAGATAAACAGTAAAAGGAGTGGGAAAACGAGTACATACAGTTAATCAAACGCAGGTGGCTGTTGTTTATACGCGCTTGAAATCAGGACAAAATTGTGGAAATTTTAGCAAAAAAGATCCTCGCCACAATAAGGGCGACAGGATAAATGAAGTGGAGGCAATGGAGGATGTCTACAAAATAGTGGTGATGGCCCGGGTCGTGAAAGGAGCGGTTGGGGGGCCAATTGAAGGGATGAGATCAAGGAAATACAATGTATAGGCAGTACAAACGGTGGCCCAGCCCACAGCTGATAAAGTGGGAACGGTCACTTTAGAGTACGGTATGGAAAAATACTATGAGATACCTGTGATAGTAGCTGAGCGGCCAGCAAGGATTGCGGCTGACAAAATAATTGCGGGGTGTGCTGTGGATTTCAACGGTAAAAATTTTTTGATCGGACTTTGTGAGGCAAAAAATAATATGCTCAAAGAGGTTCCATGCAAAGGTGCCAAGAATGGAAAACTCAGTTTACTCGTGGATTCGGGAGCCGATACAAGTTTGGAGAAGCAGGACTCAATGCTGCAGCAAATACTGGTGGACACGTCTGTGACAAAAGATTTAAGTGGAGCTTTTGGTGGTCAAATGACGATTTTAGGTGTGAGCAATATAGTTCATAGGCATCAGACTGATTTGAGTTTATCACTACACGTGGTACCGTTAAATCGTGGGGTCCCTGCTGACGGAATAGTAGGTAGGGACTATTTGTGGAATCACTCTCTATTTGATGCTATGAATAAAAAGTTGATTTTTTATAATGATGAAAGGAATGAGATATTCGCGTTTAAATTAAAGTCATTGAATGAAATAGACAGTATTTCACGTTGATAGCAGTGCAACCTCGAACTGCAAAAATAGTGACTCTTCAAGTAAAAACAAAGGAAAAAGTGATGGTAATTCACAAACAGAAAATCTCTCATGGGGTTTATTTGGGTGAATCATTAACCAAAGTGGAAAACGATGTGGCGTATAGGGTTACCAACATTTTTTCTGTAAAATATAGTATTTTTCCGAATAAGCCTTAAAAAAATATAGTACGCTACAAAAAAATATAGTATTTCGTGGAAAAAGTAAAAAAAAAAACAAAGATATATTTGGTACTTATTAATTTTTGTAAAACTATTCTTTTTAGAACTTTTTGCATTTTTTAGTAATTTTTTGTCTATCATAAAAGTGTCATACGTTTTGTTGCATTCAATACTTAAATTAATGCAGATCAAAAGCTCATTTTTTGTTAATGAGACACTCGCTCTGTTTCTGTCTTCGCGCCATTTCAAATTCATTACTGAAAATAGATGATTTTTTTATAAATCGTTTTGCTCGCTGAATCCGAATATGACCTCCGATCAGACGTGATGGAGCAAATCGGAATAAAAATTTACTTAATCAGATCTCATACTTTTTGTCATCGCAGGACTGTGTAATTAACTAAATTCCAAAATAAAAAGAAGCAAAGAGAGTTGCAAAAGCAAACATTTGCTTAACGTTGTCAATTTTGAAAAGTGAGAAATTTTTTTAATATAACTTTCGGTGTTTCAAAACTAAAGATGTGTTCTTGTGGACACTTTATCTGTGTTTGTAGAAGCACATTCTGATAAACATATGGGAAAGCAATAACTACTGTGCTTTACTTGACACAGAAAAATATTGTACAGTCAGCATGAATATAGTATAAATATAGTATTTTTGCGTACTATATATTTCTTCAACAGTATATAGTACGCAGACCCGAAATATAGTACAATACTATATATTATAGTACGGTTGGCAACCCTAGTGGCGTACGCCACGGTTTTAAATGCTTCCGAAAAAGAGTATATTTTCGATTCGGATTATTGCCCGAAATTTTCCAATTATAAGGAGTATAAATTGGCCATGGATGGCACGATTAACATAGTAAAGTAGAAAGATTTCAAAGCAAGGATAAATATTTCGAATCAATTGATTTGGATCCAAACCTGAGCGTAGAGGATAAAACCTCTATTGAAAATGTGTGAGTCTTTCCATGGCCTTTTTTTTGTTAGAAGGAGATGCACTATCATATACCCCGGTGTTGAGGCATGAGATTCCGACGCCGGTGGGGGAACCTCCGATCAATTAAAAACAATGAAATGAATAAGCAAGTGGGAAAATTGCTGGATGACGGAATAATAGCTTCAAGCACCTCTCCATGGAATTCCCCACTTTTATAATTACCCAAAAAGAGTGGGAAGGATGGAAAGAAAAAATGGAGATTGGTGTTAGATTTTAGAAAATTGAATGAAGCAACTACATAATCAAACAAGTCTTTCCAATACCCAGGATCGATGAGATTCTTGATCAGCTGGGTCACAGCCGATATTTTTCTACCTTGGATTTAGCAAGTGGATACCACCAAGTCCTAATGGATGAAACGGATAGGGTGAAAACAGCGTTCAGCACGGGACTTGGGCACTTCGAATTCACTTGAATGCCATTTGGTTTGACTAGAGCGCCAGCCATGTTTCAACGAATTATGAATCATATCCTGACAGGACTTCAAGGACTTGAATGTTTTGTACATTTTTCATTGTTTAGTTTTAAATTGTGCCGCCTCAAAACTGTAAAAACCTTACGTTATCTATCCTGGTGCTCCTGCAGATTTTTCCCATACACAGAGATCGGAAAGAAACAGTGGGTAACATAAAACAAAACTGTAAATGGTAAACAAATGCTTTTACACAAACAAAGTGAGCAAGAGTGAACGTCACAAAAACTGTAAATTTTGATTGTGTACAAATAAATGGGTAATATACAAAAGACTAAAAATATAAGCTTGAATAACATAAGCGGTTGTTCAATGCAAAAATAAAAAAAAAAATAAACCAAATGATTATAAGGCACAATATCAAAAGCAACAGCAACGAATTCTTTGCTGAAAAGTATGAAAAATAGGGAATTATGATTTTATAACTTCGGAATAAGAAAAGATGAATCCAAGTAGTAAAAAATGGGATTTCACTATAACGATAAATCTTTATGAAAAGTTTCAAAATGTAGGAAAGACTTTACTTCTTCCCGCTGGGTACATGCATTTTTCACCACAGTAAAAAAAAAGAAAATCCATTAACGTTCTTTATATTCACCACCGTCAGTGCTATTACTGCTCTTGCCGATGCCTTCGTTAAGCTTTTACTAACACATACAATAGTACGTACTTACGTTTGTAAAACATTAATATAACAAAAATAATATGTTCTTTTTTGTCGTGAATGTTGTTGTATTTTGAGATTTTTTGTAAATTTTTGTTTTTAAAAAAAAACACGACCCCTTATTAAGCTGCTTAAAAGTGAAAAGTTAAAGCATAAAGGTCAGTCCCATAACACATTGAAAAATGCAGGTTAAGTTGTGAGGCTTATGAATTGGGAAAAAAGAAATGAACTTGTAATTTTGACATTGCAAATTGTGAAAAAAGGGACAACAACAAAACGGAACAAAATTGTCTTCACAACTTAATACAACATCAGGGCATATTGGACCATAAAGTTTTAATACAAACTTTACAAAAAAAAAAGAGAAAAAAAAAAATTATAAAGAAAATATATAAAAAATTGCTAAATTAAAAATACACATAACCAAACAAAAATGAAATCCCGAGCTGTCACACACAGTCGCGTGAAACACATATGTGCATGTGTGTTCGGCACTAAAATATGGAAATATTAAAAAATAAAAATAAAATGTTTGCTGAAAAATCTTTTAAGAACCACAAAGAAACTTAGCAACTGAAAGTAAAATTTGTTATATGATAAGAATGTGTTTAACTTGTGTTATATGTAGAGTTATTGATAAAATTACAACAATTGACGCACTACATTGAATAACAAAAAATATACATATATACTTGCATTCGTATTTCAAAAACTAAATTAACTAAGTTTCTAAGTTCTTCTACTTAGATGCAGCATTAGGTCGCAATACATACTACCAAAGTATGTTTATTTGATGAAACTTCGCTTGATATATAATATGTCAATATTTTGTTTTTCTGTGCCATTTCGCCGATTTTTACGAACTTAATGATTTATATTGTGGCCGGTTTTTGACAATGCATAGTGCGCGCAATTTCCAATGAAGCAACCGACTATGACTGAAATAAATGACAAAACCAAGCGAATTATTTTTGAAAAAGTGTACAATTAGAATTTGTTCATTTAAAGTATTAAGTTTTTGTCTGATTTCAAAGCTCTAGATGGGAGTATAGCTTTTTGTAAAAATCCGCATAAGTTGGGAACCACAAAATCGTTTTCAAAATAATGCGTTTCGTTGAAAAGTTAAATAAATAAACCTATTATAATGGCATATAAAAGTATAAAATCAGACCCATTTATAATTGTTGAGAAGTGAGAATCTACATATGAAGCAATCCACGTGAAGTGTACCAGCTCAAAATTTTTTTTTCTCCGATTTTGCTCAAATTTAGCAATAGATTCGGTGTGCAAGAACAACAATCCGGGAGGATTTGGTCCTAGTACCATTTGTTGTTAAAATACAGGGTGCTGAAGTTGGCGTTTTTAGTCATTTTCATGAAAAGGGTGTTTAAGGGTGACAAATCTAAGTTAATGGTCCCATTCATTTTGAAGTGGTCTTTTTATAAAGAAATATTTCTTGGTGAAAAAAAATTTTTTTCATCAAAATTTTTTACACTTAAAAATACTTTTTAATTTTTTTTTAAAAACCCCCCTTTGATTTATTTTAAAAGTATTTTAAATTAAAGCATAATTTATACTTTAAAACGATGTAAGACTCAAGATGGGATTCGGACGCTAAATGGGAGTTTTTAGCTTTTGAACGCCCGCGGAAGGCAAAAATCTTTTTTTACTCAAGAGGAAAGCATCTTACGAAAAAGGTGTTCTATGCAAAAAATGATTAGAATCGTTCAAGCAATAAGTGTGATTTTTTTTTGTAAACTTTTTTTTAATAATTTTTCAAAAATTACTAAAAAAAAAAATTTTTTTTTTAACTTTCCAAAAAACTCCCAAAAAATCTCAAACTTATTTCATTGATAATTCTAAGCATTTTAAGCCTTGTACACTTTTTTCGTAAAATGCTTTCCTCTTGAGTAAAAAATAAAATAAAAAAAAAATATATATTTTTTCCTTCCGCCGGCGTTCAAAAGCCAAAAACTCCCATTTAGCGTCCGAGTCCCATCTTGAGTCATACATCATTTTAAAGCTTATAAATTATGCTTTAATTTAAAGTACTTTTAAAAAAAATCCAAGTGTAAGTTATAAATTTTTGAAAATTTTCATGAACATGGCTAAAAATGCCAACTTCAACACCGTGTATTTTAACAACAAATGGTACCAGGACCGAATCCTCCCGGATTGTTGTTCTTGCACACCGGATCTACCATATTGCCAAATTTGAGCGAAATCGGAGAGCTGATACACTTGGCGTGGATTGCTTCATATATGGGCACGGCCACCGTTGGGAACGTTACGTTCGCACGCACATTTTTGCAGATATCTCTTTGAAAAATAATCAAACATCATGACATCTTAAGTGCATGTAATAAGGCCTAAGGCCAATATTTCATAGGAACAAAGTTTTTGTCTATCGCTTACGGCCTTGGAGTTATAAGGATTACCGTCCATTTTCCCGAATGCATCATCCCGACAGACCATTTTCCCGACAACCAATATCACGACAAACAATTTTCCCGACAACCTTTTTCCCGACAGCTCTTTTCCCAAGTGACTATGTTCACGACAAAATTGCTATTAATTATTGTGCTTTATTTTTGTTTCACTACATTCCGGTTCAAAGAACAATAGTATGGGCGATATTCGTGACGTATTGAAGTATGTTTCCACGTTGTTTTTGCGTTTGGTACTCTGACACAAGAATTTGTACTCGAGTTTGGAGGGCTAACCATTTCTTCTTGGGCGCAGTTTTAACAGCTCGGCCAAGACTCAATTCTGCCAGGATGATTTCAGTGTCGATCGCAAATAAACGAAACCGTCCACGACTAACTTGTTACCAACAATTTTCGCGTCGTAAATATTCATAATGCCGAAAAATGTGAAAGATAAAAAAATCAAGAGATCAAAGGAACTATCAAATTTTGAAAACAAAAACATGTCAAGCAGCTGTCGCTAAGAGACTGTTATCGGCTTGTCGTGAAATTGGCTGTAAACATCATTGTCGGGAAAAACGTTGTCGGCAAAAATGTTGTCGGGAAAATTGTTTGTCGGGAAACGAGTGTCGGGAAAAAGGTTGTCGGGAAAATTGTTTGTCGGGAAAAAGGTTGTCGGGAAAATGGGCTGTCGTAATATTGCATTCGGGAAAGTGACCGGGAACAGTTATCTTCTCTTCTTATACGAGATAAAATTGTATGTACTTATGTATGTTTGTTCGGAACGGGCAAAACTTTTTCTAGAAAACGGGTACAGCGATTATAATAAAACTTGGAACAGTGTTAGATATTAGCATACAATGAAGAATGAGCTAGGTTTGAACTTTGTAAATGCTCACCAGGGGGCGTGGCACCGCCCTAAATTTTAAATTTGATTTGGTCATAACTCGCAAACTATACAAGGTATTTGAATGAAATTTGGTAGGCGGGTACTGTTTGACAGTACCTTGTGACAGACAAAAAGTGGGCGGGATTAAATAAGTGCCACGCCCACTTTTTAACGCATGAAAATTTTGATTCAATATTACTCGAAAACGACTCCAACGATTTTAATGAAAATTTTGGAGATTTTACCTCTTTAAACAATTATTAATATGTGATATGCCGTTATATTGGGAAAACTCGTTGAAGGGCGTGGCACAGCCCACAAAAATATAATACGGTATAAAAAGAAAACTAATAAAGTAATCATTCTAAAATTAATCGTGGGGAGCATACTTGCTATAAGGCATCTCTGATCTGAAAGCGGGCAAAATATCGCCGTTGCGCGTGGAACCTCCCATACAAGCAAAATACGTTAAATGCTATTTCTCGCAAATGTTACAAGGTATTTTAATGAAATTTGGTATGAAGGTACTGCTTAATAATATCTTGTAACAAACGAAAAGTGGGCGGGATCGAGTAAGTGCCACGCCCACTTTTTAACCCTTGAAAATTTTGATTCAATATTACTCGAAAACGACTCCGACAATTTTGATGAAAATTTTGGATCTGTAACCTCTTCAAACAAGAATTAATGTGTCATATGCGATTATATTGCGAAAACTCGTTCAAGGGCGTGGCACCGCCCACAAAAATATATTGCGCTATAAAAAGAAAAGTACTAAAGCAATCTTTCTGAATTTAACTGTAGGGAGTCTACTTGCTATTAGGCACCTACGACCTGAAAGTAGGCAACATATCGAAAGTGCGCGTGGAACCTCCCATACAAGTAAAACACATTAAATGCTGTTTCTCGCAAATGATACAACATATTTTGATGAAATTTGGTATGCGAATCTGGATCAGGAGTATCTAAAGCATAACAAAAAGATGGCTTTGTTTAATAATTGCCACGCCCACTTTTTTATAAAAATAAAAATTTTTGTTTATAACTCAGGCAAAAAAAAAAAAATGGAATGAACTGTTTAATTCTTATATGCAGTCTTATGTACTTTTTGACGCTAAATCCGTCTTCATCAGCAGAACTGTCATTATACCTGCAGGATTTTGAAATATCTTTGCTTTAAGTTGAAGAAAACGCTGTGTTCAGTCTTACAGCGTAGCTATAAGAAAAGGCGAAATTCTTTTTTATTAATAGCATCGGATAGTTACACTCTTCCTTATCCAAATATTCTTTCAAATTTTTCCAATAGGATTCTTATTTTCCGAGTTATGATCCTTTGAAGATAAGATATTTCAGCCGCCAAACAAAAGACAAAATATTTTGGGTGCGTGGCATATCCCATTTATTTATTTTAGGGCATTCTATTTCGCCAAAAAAAATTTGAGTTTTTGATACTTTTCTACACCATTCGATACTTTCCGAATTTTTTGTTATTATTATTCTCATCGGTTAATTTATCATTTTGAAAGCAGAACCATTAGAGGTGAAAAGGTACGAGTTTCATAACAAAAAACAGCTATGAATAAAAACATCGACTAAAATAATAAGATTAGATTGTTGACCGAGCAGGGATCGGTCTCCAGGTACTAAGAGCTTAAGTGCACAGTAAAAAGTGATAGTTTACTTTTGATTCCATTTGGTATTGATTTTAAACTGCTTTGGTATTAAATTCAAAATTTATTCCAAAAAAGGTTGAAATTTATTCCGGTAGGTTTTAATTTTATCACAAAAAATATTTACTTTTAAACCATTTAGTTTTTTAATTTTTTAATACCAAAGTGGCTTAAAAACAATCTTAAAATAACTTTAAATTCAAAAAACTAATCATTTTTATACCCTACACCCAGGGTATTTTCACTTTGTCCTTCCGTTTGTAACGCAGGGAAAGAGGCGTGGCAGATATAGAAAAGTATATATTTTCTTGATCAGCGTGACCTCCTGAGTCGATATAGCCATGTCCGTCTGTCTGGCTGGCTGGCTGTGTGTGGAAATACATTTTTTTGGAAAACTAAGTGAGATAATTCAATGGAATTTGAGGCACAGCCTGCGTCGTCAAAGTTTACTTGGGGGATTGGAAATGAGTGAAATCGGTCGAAGGACACGCCTACCGCCTATACAAAAAATATATTCAATATGCTATTTTTGGAGTATTTTTCTCGATAATACAACCAAAGTACATACAAATACTATGAATTGTAAGCGCAAGCTCTGAGCAAAATTTGGGCGGATTCGGACAAGAGGGCGTGGCTCCTCTCATATAAGCAAAAGCTTCAAAACGCTATTCTGAAAGCGTATTTTGAGATAATCAAACTAAATTTTACTCAGACTCTAAGAATTATAAATGCAAGCTTTGAGCAAAAACTGGATAAAGTTGGACAAGAGAGCGTGGCATCTCCATATAAGCAAAAGCCTCTAAACGCTATGCTGAAAACATTTTTTGAGATAATCCAACCAAATTTCACTCAAATACTAAGAACTATAAATGCAAACTCTGAGAAAAAACTGGGTGAATTCGGACAAGAGGGCGTGGCATCTCCCATATAAGCAAAATTTTCAAAATACTGCTGTGTAGGGTATTAAATGTTTGTCCAGGCCAAAGGTAACACCCTCACTAGTTAGTTTTAAAATAAGTCCAAGAAAAGTATTAATATATTCTCTGCGCCAATTTTAATACTTTTGGTTTGATACTAATGCCATCAAAGTTTTAATTTAGCTTGGAGAGACTTTTTAGTTTCAAAATTTGAAAAACTTTGTTTATCAAAAGAGCATAAAAAAAAGAACGAGAACAAAATAACAAAAAAAAAAAATTTCGTTTTCAATTGCTTAAATACAAATTTCACACAACTACGTCAATACGTTTGATAGCCGAGTGAGCTAAAGACTTCGTAATTTATGTACACAAGATGTTGTACCCTTGGTTCGAATCTCAGAATGGATGGCTTGGTTTTTTTTTTTTTTCAATTAAATTTAAAATTTTTTTTTCATTTTTCTCACTCTCTTTATTTATTCCAAAATAGTTTAAAATTAAAACTTTTTCTGGCATTGTTCTATATAAATACTTCTTTTGGTTTTAAAATTAAACTAAAATTTTTACTGTGTGCCGTTGGGAACGTTATTTTTTTTTTTGCAAGCGATTTTTGAGGTCAGTGCACATTTTCTAAAAAGTCTGCAAATCTAGTAATGTATTTTCCCGAACATCTTCTATAATTTGAAGGTAAAGGATCAAAGTTATGATTGAACTTAAAATTGTGCAGAAAAAATTATTTTTGGTGGATTTATAGACGGTAAAGCAACGTTGGTTACGTTATGCAAAAGCGTTGGGAACGTTATGCGTACGAATTTCCATAAATAAATTGAGGGCAAATACAGTCAAACAATCCAAACATCCATAAAGATGAAAATATGTGAATATTTCATTCCTTGGGAGGTTCCCATTTACACTACATTACAAATTTTTTGCTCCAAGACCTCGATACATATTTTTTTTTGAAATTACGATTTCTCCCAAGGATAAAGCTATCTACATGAAACTTGGTACAGATAATACTGAGAGCCATTTTCTGATCAGGATTAAAATTGAGCGTGATAGGTTAATGTTCACGCCTACCTCCCATATATGCTAGTTAAAACATTGTATCGGAAGTAGGCGTGAAGATTAACCGATCACGTCCAATTTTAGTCTCAGGCAGCTTAGTGATATTGTCGTTATCTGTACCGAATTTCATGCATCTAGAATTTCATGTATGGCCGCCAGTCTGGGTTCAACAAAAAAAATGAAATCGAAAATACATTTTTTTATGGTTTTTTCAGATTTTTATGTTGAGCCCTGACAGGTGGCCGAACGGATTAAGCTAGATGCATGAAATTTGGTACATATAACAAGAATATTACTAGGTTATTTCGGAAGCTTCAAAAAACCTGTAAGGAACGAAATATTTGTGATATTCTATGCACTTGGATAGATCTCAAAATAGCAATTAGAGTGATTTATGTCCATAACTTCCTCTTCAATCCAACAGTTCTTATTGGTTGATTTAAATTATTGTAAGGAATTTCTATCCCTTTCAACACAGCTCATCGCGTGGATTCAGAAGAAATTTTATTAGAAAAATATAACTTATGATTTTTGATTAAAAAATGTTGGGAACGTTATACATATTTAGTGGCTATGATCACCATGGTGGATACTTTATTTAGGTAATTTTAAAATGGATTCAAAAACTAGGATGAAAATACTCGAAAAGGGTGATTGCATTTTAATATTTTACCCACTAACTTCCGCTACTAGAAACTTCTTAATATATTTCGTTGGCAACGTTATGTTTTTTTTTTTTTGCGGTAGAATTCATCGCCAACAAATATGCACAAGCAACTGGTTTTCCTTCAAAATATCAATGCAAATCCTTAATTTCATACATTTTCTCTCTGAGGAAATCAAAATTGCATTGATACAATAAAAATAAAGCAAATATTTACCTTCTTTTCGGGACTGGTTTTTTGGCATTTTTATACCCTACACCCAGGGTATATTCACTTTGTCCTTCCGTTTGTAACGCAGAGAAGGAGGCGTGGCAGATATAGAAAAGTGTATATATTCCCGATCAGCGTCACCTCCTTAGTCGATATAGCCATGTCCGTCTGTCTGGCTGGGTGGCTGGCTGTGTGTTGAAATACACTTTTTGGGAAAACTGAGCAAGATATATCAATGAAATTTGGTACACTACCTCCGTCGTCAAAGTAAGCTCGGGGGATTGAAAATGAGCGGAATCAGTCAACGGACAAAAAATATATTCAAAATGCAATTTCGGGAGTATTTTTCACGTCAATGCTCATAGATACTAAGAATTGTAAGCGCAAGCTCTGAGAAAAACTAAGAAAATTCGGACAATAGGGCGTGGCACCTCCCAGATAAGCAAAAGCTTCAAAATGCTATACTGAAAGCGTTTTTTCAGATATTCGGGCCAAAGTTGACTCAGACACTTAGAATCATAAATGAAAGCAATCAACAACAAAAATTGGGTGAAATCGGACAAGGGGGCGTGGCACCTCCCATATAAGCAAAAGTTTCAAAATGCTATACTGAAAGAGTTTTTTGAGATAATCCAATTAAACTTCACTCAAATACTAAAGACTCTAAGTGCACACTCTAAGCTAAAACTAGACAAACTTGGACAAGAGGGCGTGGCACTTCCCATATGAGTAAAAGCTTCAAAACGCTATACTGAAAACGTTTTTCACTCAGACACTAAAAACTATAAATGCAAGCTCAGAACAAAAATTGGGTAAACTCGGACAAGAGGGCGTAGCACCTCCCATATAAGCAAAATTTTAAAAATACTGCAGTGTAGGGTATTTAATGTTTGGCCAGGCCAAATTTTACACGCTTACTAGTTTTTTTTTATCTTTTCACAAGCAAGAGTAAGTTTTTATGAAAAAAGCACCTCTAAATCAACTTATATACTTGAAATTGGTATTTTTTGACAGCATTAGATGTAAACTTATGAAATATGGGCAAATGAGTGGGAGATTTAAATAAAAAAAAAAGTTGTATAGTTTCGTCTTACGAGGCCGTGCCCATATACGTATATGAGGGTTTTTCAATAAGAGCGCAACAAAAGTTTTTTTAAATGAAACAAAAACGGTTTTGAACATCAATGAAATTCTTCCTGTGAAAGTACATTCGATGCCATTATGTATGGAACTCTATTTTTTTTGCATGGCCACCACGGGCACGCTTGCAAGAGTCCAGACGCTGAACCCAATTTTTGACAGCTTTCAAGCATAAATCGGCCGATACTGCTGCAATTTCACGATCGATATTCGTACGAAGTTCATCAATCGTCGCTGGCTTGTTGGCATAGACCATAGACTTGACGTAGCCCCACAGGAAATTGTCTAACGGATTCAAATCGCACGACCGAGGCGACCAATCGACTGGGCCAACACGTTCACCAAACTTGGTTTTCAATAAATTGATTGTGACATTCGCTGTGTGGCGTCGTCCTGTTGAAACCACATATTGTCCAAGTCCATATCATCCAATTCGTGCCAAAAATATTCGGTTATCATTGAACGGTAGCGATTCCCATTCACAGTAACGTGCCGTTCTTGATCATCACGGAAGAAGTACGGCCCAATGAAGCCGCCGGCCCATAAACCGCACCACACCGTTATTTTTTCGGGATGCAATGGTGACTCATGGAGTACGTGTGAATTGCTGGCTGACCAATAACGCATATTTTGCTTATTGACGAAGCCATTCAGACACAAATGAGCCTCATCGCTGAAGATGATTTTTCGATGAAAATCGGAATCATTTTCAAGTTGTTGCTCAGCCCAATTTACGAACAAACGACGCTTCTGGTGGTCAAGCGGCTTCAGTTCTTGTGTCAATTTGATCTTGTAAGGATGTAGGCCAAGATCTTTTCGCAAAATTCGCCACAACGACGTCACAGAGATGCCCACCGCTAGAGAACGACGTGTGAGAGACACATTTGGGCTTTCTTGAACTGAAGCCTCAGCGGCAGCAATATTCTCGACACTAAGGGCACTTTTTTGTCTTACTGGCACGGGAAAATTTTGTACTATGCCAGTGTATTCAAATTTTTCCACTAGACGCTCAATTGTTGATCTGGTAGGACGATTATGACGACCATAAATTGGACGTAGTTCTCTTAAAGTTGAGGCCACTGACTCCGGATTTCGGTAGTAAATTTTAATAATTTCTACTCGTTGTTGGCTCGTATATCTTTCCATGATGAAATGGCAAACCTTACTGAAGAGAAATGTCAAGAGAGCCGGAAAAATATGGTGTTGTAATGAGCTGATCGAACCTGTTCCGACTTTCGCCACACACAACGAACCAAGACACAGTATAAGTAAAGTATAGAGATGGAGTTCGATCGAGCATGTCAATCGAACATAAAAACCAGGCATATTTATTGAGGTGTTAGAATTCTCTACTTCAAGGTTAAATGAATGCAGTGCAAAGATGTGGCACTCTTTTAAGCGAAATTCATTTTTTAGCTGCCAAGTGATCATAAAAATTAGCAAGTCGATTTCTATTAGAAAAGCCAAAATATAAAAAAAAAATAAACATTTGCACACCGTTTGCATTTCATTCTCTCCTACGTAGTAAATGTTTTTTTTTTTTTTTCTAAGGAGTGTGTTTTCATTTGTTATTGCTTTTTTTGTCTGTTGATACAAATCCTTTTGAAGCAAAAAAACAAGTTTCACCGGCTCGCAGGAAATTGAATAGGGTCAGAATTGATAAATTAAACATTGCTTTTACATTTTGTTTTCTCGTTGCTGCGGCAAAATTTTTTATTTTTTTCAGAATTTTATAATTTAACCCTCTAGTGTCCAAGTTTTCGTTTCAGATTAACAAATTTTAGTAAAAGGTTATTTTCGACGTAAGAGATAAAAATCAGATAATCAATTTTTGTTAACAATAAAAATTTACAATAGTTTTAAGGGGTTGAAACATGGACAACTAAAATGTGGAACTGAGCAAGAACATATTCTGTGTTTTATGAATTTGAAACTATTCTACTGAATTTATTGGAATTTCACAGTGAATCAGTATTTTCAAAGAGAAAAGGTCCTAGGCTGGCCCTCCAAAAACCAAATTGTTAACATATACCTACATATCTGTAATTAGACGCATATGAATGATATTTTTTGCATGCATACTCGAATGTAAATAGTATCGGGAAGAATAACATTCACTGGAAAAATGGGCCACTACTGCTTCACGTTCTTGTTATTACAAATACAGCTTATCGGTATGCCATATATGCAGTGGAATCTAATGATTCCAAAAGGTGGTCATGGGCAATAAAGGCTTAAATTTAATTTTTGCTTGGATTTTGAAAAAACTCTTTTAGTTCAATTTGCGTCGTTGCAAAGTTTTGAAAAGCACAAAATGGAATTTGTTATAATTTTTAACATCATATTGTGAAAATGGTCTAAGTGATATATTTATTTTTTTGGGATACACATCTAAAAGTTCACATTTAAATAACATAATGTTACTTATAATTGTTAACGTGTTAAGTACTGAAATTAAATTTGTATAAATTGCTATTTTACCAATATAGCTTATGTCGATTTAAGAAAAATCACGAAAAATTACAATTTTCCAGTATTCCTGGATGAAATTTTCCTCCTTATTTTTATGTAATTGTTGAGTCTTTTCTGCAAAAATATGTTTGTTAAATTAAGTAGATTAAAAGTATTTTCAGATACACAAAACTACGTTAGTACTACCGCAATAGCATAATTTATATTCACATAGTGCACCTTCTGGGAACACTGTTCTAATCACATAGTTATAAATGCAACAATTGTAGCGCAATATTTAAGCAAAAAGCGCGGTAATAGGTTTGGTGTTGAGCATTATACTATGCGATGCGCAGTGCAACCAAGTTAAGTTGCATTTCCGAAAACACCTTATAAGTTATATTACTGTTTAGAGTTACATATCTGTAGACTTTTGACAAAACAACCTAACTCGAAATAATACAATTTTCTAAAATTTTAATAATGTATATAAAATTTAAATATCTCTATGACTTTTAGTTGCAGAGATATAGAATCGAAAATCAACCTATCTCAATGTTTTATTCAAAATGGCATTATCTCAAATTAGTTAAAAAATTCAAGCATTTGCAATATCAAAAACTTTTACAAAAGCTTTTCACAAAACGACTTAAGTCGACAAAAGAAAATTTGACAAAAGCACTTTTTTCGAAATAAGTTACTTCTCCTATGGAAAAAACAAAAAATATTTGACAAAAACACCTTATTTAAATTTTATTAAAAACTATTGACCCTTGGAGCAAAAACAGTAACTGAAAAATATTTGTGTAATATTCATCTATACTATTTATATAAAACTAGCTGTTTTACCCGGCGTTGCCCGGGTTACATATATTCATTCATACTATAAGTAAATATGTAGAGATCATATATAAAAAAGTTTTTATTTAATTTTTTGTCCAAGTGACAATAGCTCGTTCGCATAGCCAACTGGAGTGCTTATTCTGTAAATTTTCTAAATATATCAGGATAGACTTTACCAATAAGTTGCTCAATTGATAATAAACGTCTTGATCACCACTTTTCTTCTCGCGTGTAAGCACCTCAATTTTTTTTTATCAAAATCAAACTAAAAAAATGCGGCGTCATAACAAAAACAAAATATTTCAGTTATACTGCAAGACAATATTGGAGATAATAATGAGAGCTTTTTCCTAATGAAGTTATTCTCCTAAACTTCACTCTCAATATTATCTTATTATAAACAACAAACTACAACAAAAATAAATAAAACAAATGAAAGGAAAACAAACAAACAACAACAACACATAACTCATGAACCAGCATAAGCAATAGCGACGCAAGTGCATTCGATCATTTTTATGCAAGCATTTTTTTTTCGACATCTTCATACTAAAAAAAAAAGGTTTTTCTTATAAAAAACCAAAAAACTAAGTATGCAATCCTGATCCTTACCACACGTAGAACGTTTTAAAAAAAAAAATTATTAAAATCGGTTCGGTATATTTTGCACCAAATCGTTACATAGGGTTTTCATATAAGCAATTTTATATAAATAGTATAGATAGCTTATATGAAAACCCTATGTAACGATTTGGTGCAAAATATACTGAACCGATTTTAATAATTTTTTTTTTTAAAACGTTCTACGTGTAATAAGAAACAGGATTGTATACTTATTTTTTTTTTTTTTTTGGTTTTTATTAGATAAACCTTTTTTTTTAGTATGAAGTTGTAGAAAATAAAATTCAATGCTTGCATAAAAATTATCGTTTACATTTCAGTCGCTATAGCTTGCTGCGCCATGAGTTATATGTTGCTGTTGTCTTTTCCGTCTCTTTCATTTATTGTTTTTTTATCCTTGATGTTGTGTTGTTGATGAGAGCAAATATGTGATTTCGTCAATATTTTTGGACTTTCAACGATGTTTTACATGTTTTTCAATATTTTTCAATTCTTTTTGACTTTTTTCGATATTTTGGATGTTTTTCGAAACACTTGGACTTTGACCAATTTCTTCGATGTACATATTTCACCATTTTTCGAAACTTTTGATTTTGTTTCGATATATTGGATGTTTTGTTTTTAGACTTTTACCGATTTCTTCAATGTGTTTCAATATTTTTCAAAACTTTTGGGCTTTTAACGATATAGTACCTGGAGACCGATCCCTGCTCGGTCAACAATCTAATCTTATTATTTTAGTCGATGTTTTTATTCATAGCTGTTTTTTGTTATGAAACTCGTACCTTTTCACCTCTAATGGTTCTGCTTTCAAAATGATAAATTAACCGATGAGAATAATAATAACAAAAAATTCGGAAAGTATCGAATGGTGTAGAAAAGTATCAAAAACTCAAATTTTTTTTGGCGAAATAGAATGCCCTAAAATAAATAAATGGGATATGCCACGCACCCAAAATATTTTGTCTTTTGTTTGGCGGCTGAAATATCTTATCTTCAAAGGATCATAACTCGGAAAATAAGAATCCTATTGGAAAAATTTGAAAGAACATTTGGATAAGGAAGAGTGTAACTATCCGATGCTATTAATAAAAAAGAATTTCGCCTTTTCTTATAGCTACGCTGTAAGACTGAACACAGCGTTTTCTTCAACTTAAAGCAAAGATATTTCAAAATCCTGCAGGTATAATGACAGTTCTGCTGATGAAGACGGATTTAGCGTCAAAAAGTACATAAGACTGCATATAAGAATTAAACAGTTCATTCCATTTTTTTTTTGTGCCTGAGTTATAAACAAAAATTTTTATTTTTATAAAAAAGTGGGCGTGGCAATTATTAAACAAAGCCATCTTTTTGTTATGCTTTAGATACTCCTGATCCAGATTCGCATACCAAATTTCATCAAAATATGTTGTATCATTTGCGAGAAACAGCATTTAATGTGTTTTACTTGTATGGGAGGTTCCACGCGCACTTTCGATATGTTGCCTACTTTCAGGTCGTAGGTGCCTAATAGCAAGTAGACTCCCTACAGTTAAATTCAGAAAGATTGCTTTAGTACTTTTCTTTTTATAGCGCAATATATTTTTGTGGGCGGTGCCACGCCCTTGAACGAGTTTTCACAATATAATCGCATATGACACATTAATTCTTGTTTGAAGAGGTTACAGATCCAAAATTTTCATCAAAATTGTCGGAGTCGTTTTCGAGTAATATTGAATCAAAATTTTCAAGGGTTAAAAAGTGGGCGTGGCACTTACTCGATCCCGCCCACTTTTCGTTTGTTACAAGATATTATTAAGCAGTACCTTCATACCAAATTTCATTAAAATACCTTGTAACATTTGCGAGAAATAGCATTTAACGTATTTTGCTTGTATGGGAGGTTCCACGCGCAACGGCGATATTTTGCCCGCTTTCAGATCAGAGATGCCTTATAGCAAGTATGCTCCCCACGATTAATTTTAGAATGATTACTTTATTAGTTTTCTTTTTATACCGTATTATATTTTTGTGGGCTGTGCCACGCCCTTCAACGAGTTTTCCCAATATAACGGCATATCACATATTAATAATTGTTTAAAGAGGTAAAATCTCCAAAATTTTCATTAAAATCGTTGGAGTCGTTTTCGAGTAATATTGAATCAAAATTTTCATGCGTTAAAAAGTGGGCGTGGCACTTATTTAATCCCGCCCACTTTTTGTCTGTCACAAGGTACTGTCAAACAGTACCCGCCTACCAAATTTCATTCAAATACCTTGTATAGTTTGCGAGTTATGACCAAATCAAATTTAAAATTTAGGGCGGTGCCACGCCCCCTGGTGAGCATTTACAAAGTTCAAACCTAGCTCATTCTTCATTGTATGCTAATATCTAACACTGTTCCAAGTTTTATTATAATCGCTGTACCCGTTTTCTAGAAAAAGTTTTGCCCGTTCCGAACAAACATACATAAGTACATACAATTTTATCTCGTATAAGAAGAGAAGATAGGATGTTTTTCGATTTATTTTTTGTAATTTTACCGATATTTTGGATGTTTTTCGATAAACTTAGACTTTTGCCGATTTCTTCGATGTGTTTCAATATTTTTCAGAACTTTTGGACTTTTACCGATATATAGGATGTTTTTTGACATTTTTGGACTTTAACCGATATTTTGGATGTTTTTCTATAAACTTGGACTTTACCGATTTCTTTGTTGTGTTTCAATATTTTCCGAAACTTTTGGACCCTTTTCGATATATTGAATATTTACAATTTATGTATTTGGACTTTCACCGATTTCTTCAATGTTTTCCAATAATGTTGGGCTTTTACCGATATGTAGGATGTTTTTCGACATTTTTGCACTTTTACCAATATTTTGTACGTTTTTCGAAATTTTTTTTTTTATTTCAGTATTTTTCGAAACTTTTGAACTTCTTTCGATATATGAATTGGATGTTTTTCGATATATGTATGTATTTGAACTGTTACCGATATATAGGATTTTTTTTGATAAACTTGGACTTTATCCGATTTCTTCGATGTGTTTCAATGTTTTTCGAAACTTTTGGACCTTTTTCGATATATTGGATCTTTTTCGCTTTATTTGGACTTTTACTGATTTTTTTATGTATAGTATTTATTGATTTGAATCGTTCGCATAGAGAACTTAGTCTTTAACATGCCACTTATCATAATAATAACAATCAAGTATTATTATTTCTTCGATGTTTTCCAATACTTTTGGACTTTTACCGATTGTAGCATGTTTTCGACATTTTTGGACCTTTACCGATATTTTAGATGTTTTTCAATATTTTTCGAAACTTTTGGACTTTTACCGATATTTTGGATGTTTTTCGTTATATTTAGACTTTTACCTATACTTTAGATGTTCTTCTATATTTTAGACTTTTGCCGATATTTTAGATGTTTTTCGATACATTTGGGCTTATACCGATTTCTTCGGTGTATTTCGATACTTTTGGACTTTTACCGATATTTTGGACTTTTTTCTATAAACTTGAACTCTTACCGATTGCTTCAATGTATTTTTTAATATTTTGCGATACTTTTGGAATTTTACCGATAAAATAAATATATCGGAGCATCTGTTTCTGGCACATTGTTTTAAAAAATAAAAAAGTTTTCGTTATTAGCTTTTTTGTGTAATCTGGGTTTTTATTAAAACCCGTGCAACGCCGGGTAAAACAGTTAGTGTATAATAAAAAACTTTTACATACTATGTTCCAACTCATACACAAAAAGAATTGAGAAGCATAAAAGTAGTTTTTTAGCTCTCCTTAAAGATGCCAATTTCAAGTTAGGTTGTTTTGTCAATAGTCCACAGATATTATCTTTGCAAATTAATATAAATTGGTCTATATTTAATAAAAGACCTTTTGTGAATATCTCGGAAATGGTTTGTGTTGGACAAAATTATGTGAAACCATTTAGTTGGAAAATTTGAGATTTAAAACTTTTACTTCAATTACAAAGATATTCGATGCTAAAATAACAACATATTATAAGGAAAACCTATTTTTATTAAAGTTGGATCAAAATTACATCATTTTGTAAAGACAATTAGGGTATTTCTTAAAATTAGTAAATGCCTCGAAAACCTTGTAAACTCAAAAAACTGTCAAAATTCGTATTGATTTGGACAACTATTTAGTACCCTAAATATGTTTTTTTAACACTAAAATAAAGTACTTATAATCTGCGAAGTCTAACCTACTTTAAATATAAAGTAAAGTAGAATTCAGCACTTCATGCATGAACAACTAAATGTTTTGTAACTGTCATATGTATATCTTTTAATTTATTTAATGCAAGCCTTTAAATACCTTGAAACAAAGAATATATCACTTTATAAATTTAATTCTTTGTACTTTCCGAAATTTGGCAACATAGTTGCAAATGAACAAAACCATCGTTCCAACACAAAAATAAAATAAAAAACCATTCATAGAATCAGAAAAAAAAACATGCACGCAGCAGCAAATAAAAAATAAAGCGAAATATCATATACCCTACACCGCACACAATAAAAGTTCCGTCTATCTCTGACAATATGCATATTAAGTCAAACAATGTTTGCACATGAGTATATACACGGTGAGCGGAAATCGGTAAACCGGAAAATGCAAAACTCTCGGGACTATTCAGACCTACTTAGTTCTATTTTCCGAAATTCGCAAAACTAACGGAGATATAGCCATCGAAAGGTTGGGATACAGCTTTATAAAAACCGGTTTAAGTTCCGAATCCCTTAATGGATTTTTATAATATTGAAGTCATATGAAAGCTATTTTAATTGGCTATAAAATTGTTGCAGTAAATTTTTATATCCGAGTCATGGTTTCCGAGATATGGAGAATTTTCGAAAATTTTGACCAGTTTTTTTATAAAGCACTATTTTTTGAAAACAAAAGGTTTTATTAACTCAGCTTTCGTAACAAATTGTGAAAGCCCAATTTATTTCCTTTCATTTGATATGGAACTTGTACCTGATTTCCTTCATTAACGCATTTTTTTTTATAGAAAAACTTAAAAGTAAACCAAAGAAATTTCATAATTCTTAGCAAAACATTACAATAACACCGAAAATTCGCTATATCTCAAAAATCACTCGGATTTTAAACTTTTGTGCTCCGATTTTGCAGCCAATTAAAATACCTTTCATACGACACCAATATTATTAAAAATCATCAATGAGTGCCGAACTTATACCGGTTTTTATAACGCCACATCTCGAACTTCCGATGGCTAAATTTCCGTTCGTTTTGCAAATTTCGAAAAATAGAACTAAGAAAAGTTGTTCAGAATTTTACATTTGCCGGTGTTCTACTGATTCACGCCCACCCTTCATAATTTTCTAAATCTAAAACGGATCATTCTCTACGTCTCAAACGGATGGACAAAGGGTGTTTAAAACAATGTTTAATTTATCAACTTTAACTTGTTTTTTTGCTTCAAAAGGATTTGTATCAACAGACAAAAAAAGCAACAACAAATAAAAACACAAACTCCTTCTAAGAAAAAAAAAAAAACATTTACTACGTAGGAGGGAATGAAATGCGAACGGTGTGCAAATGTTAATTTTTTTATATTTTGGCTTTTCTAATAGAAATCGACTTGCTAATTTTTATGATCACTTGGCAGCTAAAAAATGAATTTCGCTTAAAAGAGTGCCACATCTTTGAACTGCATAAAAATTCATTTAACCTTGACGTAGAGAATTCTAGCACCTCAATAAATATGCCTGGTTTTTATGTTCGATTGACATGCTCGATCGAACTCCATCTCTTTACTTTATTTATACTCTGTATGCGTTGAATATGATCGAAGAGATATATATACAAGAGGCGCAAAGAAGCATTGGAACAATTTTTTGACGTTTATACTTTTCGCAGAAGCTAGCAGAGAGAGCTAAGAAGTTGAATGGCAACGTATTTCAACCAAAAAGTATGTACAATGTGAGAGGACTTAACAGAGCGGGAGCGAAACTCAAGTTTATAAAATTTCTCTCTCGCATGTGTGGCATAAGTTTTAAAAAAAAAAATTTTCTCTCTCATACATTGTAGCAGAAATTCAAAAATTTCAATAAAAGAAGTATTTTTCATTTTTCTATGAATGAGGAGCCTACAGTCGGTACATTTTCAACTTATTTAAATTGCAACATGATCAAATAGAACCTAAAAATTTTACAATTGGATTAATTAAGCGCTTAAGATTTAGAAAATTATATGTATAAATTGGGCTATTTCACGCAAGAAAATTACCTTTTATTTGTGTAATATTTTGATGATTCATTATTAAGAAGTTTCTAATTGATAAGTATTCTTTTATTCTAAGTTTTGGACAAAATTAGCAAAGCAAAGTATAATTTTTTTAATTATATACTGGCGCCGTCATTTTTGAAAAGAGGCTGTCTAGAACTCCGTGACGCTCCTAGGGGGGAAGGGAGCAACCGTGTATTTTTTTTTATATGAAGCTACTGCCACATTGGGGGAGGGGATCATTTAAATGTCACGAAGTTTATGGACAGCCTCAAACCAAAAAAAAAAACAATGCCATTTGATCCATGCTTGTTTAGTGGCAAATAGTGGCTGTATTTTAGATGGCAGCGTGTTAACACGTAGTTATCACTGTTTTTCTAAAGCGAGTTGTGTGCTATCTCCTTCTTATTTTTTTTTACTTTATTATGCTTTTCGTTTCCGCACCACTTCCCTCCGCTTGCCAAGACAATCGGTGAAATGTGGTGCCACTATTTAAAATCTTATTAAACACAACTAATATTCTGTGTAGTATGGCAACATCAATAGTCTACTTTGTGCTTAATAAACGCGCAAATTCGTATGTGTTAAATTAAACACTTTAGTTGTTGCGTTCCCATATGTATACATATGGGAGAGAGAGAGAGAGATCTGCACAAATGAGAAACTCAAAGTAAAAAACCGGAATGCCATTTTTTAGAATATATATGTTTTTTGCTACACATACGAGTCATTCATAAATTTTGAATCAAAGAATATTCGCAGCAAATGAAAATATTGCAGAATATAACTGCAATCCTTGCAGTGTGCAGTTAAAACTTATGCCACACATGCGAGACAGAAATTTTATAAACTTGAGTTTCGCTCCCGCTCTGTTAAGTCCTCTCACATTGTACGTACTTTTTGGTTGAAATACGTTGCCATTCAACTTCTTAGCTCTCTCTGCTAGCTTCTGCGAAAAGTATAAACGTCAAAAAAATTGTTCCAATGCTTCTTTGCGCCTCTTGTATATATATCTCTTCGATATGATTGCAATCAGCGTTGTAAGAATTGCGTAGGAATTGGGATAAGTATTAAGGTTTAATGTTATACACGAATATTAAAGAAATATTTTGCATAGCTTTTTTCGTCTTAAATCGAAATTGTGAACTAAATAAAATTGAAAATAAAACTAAGACGTTTTGACAAATGATTTTGAATGGAAAAGTTAATTTATTTTCATAAAAATTAACTTATCTCAAAAGTAGTGGTTTTATCATATTTGCTTTTGGCATTAAAAAAAACTGCTTTCTATTGTAGTACAAGCAAAATAGCTCATAAAAATGAGCATCCGGCGATTTTTGGAAAGGTGCTTGAATCGTCTTGGTTATTGTTAAGCATGTAAAGGTGAAGTTAAAACTTGGGGTCGAATCGCCGCATCCGTGAACGTACAACTCGTGACGTAAAATCATGTGTTTCACATGTATTTCACATTACTAAATACATGATTTTACTTCACAAATTGTACGTTCACGGATGCGGCAATCGCCGCCATCCTGAAAAGAAGTGTGAAAGTGTTCTTTCTTCATTTATATGGAAGCCGCTCATTTTTTCGGAAAAACATATTGACACTTTTGTGTTAACATAAAAATTTTTTCGAAAATATACTGAAAAAAAAAATACCGTCCGGACGATGGCAGCCCTGTATGGTAGCGCACGAATTATGAGCTGAAGGCTCGAATAAAAACTAAAGCAATTTTTAAAAACTGAACTTTATTGTTTTGAATGAATCTTAAGACTAATTACACTAGTTTACAAATGATTAAAATTTTTTTCCCAGCGAATGCCGTTACTCATTTTATATGGAAAATGGGCTGCTGATTCCGAAAATCGCATTTTTTTTTTTTATTTCGTGTCGTTTTCGAGATATCGGTCATTTTCGGTTTTTGGACCAAAAAAAAAGATAGTTCCACTTAAATACAAATATCTCAAGGACCAATGTTTGTATTCAAACAAATAATATGTCATATTAAAGGTAATTAAATTACCTACAAATGATACTCACGTCACTTTTTGGCTGGTTTGTTAGTTTCGATGAAATAAATTGATTTCTGAAAAAAAGAGTTTATTTTTCCGAAAAAATTACAAAAATGTCTAAATCAACTGCAGATTTTTACAAGAAAAAAAAATTTTAAAATTCATTTTGTATTTTTATATCATAGTCTATAAATTTGTTAGGCAAATAAAATACTATTTAAGAAAATCGATGGAAAAATGCAAAAGTTGTATACAATTCATTGATAAGTTACCAAAATGCGTTTTTCCCTATTTTTCCGTTTTTTTGTAATAAACTGTTCGAAAATTTGAAACTTTTTGTAAAAGAAATTAGAAAATCCAAAAAATTCTTAAAGAATGCATTAAAAGGAAATACCCGTGCCTCGCCGTTTTTCTCTAGCACGTCAGATTTTTTTTTTAATCGATTTTTGAAGTTTTTTAATCCACTGTACATGAAAAAACAGAAATAACGCATTCTTGTGTTAAATCGATGAATTTAACTATATGATCCTTACATCTGAGGTGTATCATGTCTTCAGCAAACTTATGCAGGATACTACGCGGAATATTTTTGTAGACAATTTTAACCCTCTCAAACCCCCCCATGTAGGTCAAAATGACCTTCATGTGGGGGTCAAAATGACCCACATGTGAGGGTTTTAGAGGGTTAAAATTTTCTACAAAAATATTCCTCGCAGTATCCTGCATAAGTTTACTGAACACATAATACACCTCAGATGTAAGGATCATATAGTTAAATTCATCGATTTAACACAAGAATGCGTTATTTCTGTTTTTTCATGTACAGTGGATTAAAAAACTTCAAAAATCGATTAAAAAAAAATCTGACGTGCTAGAGAAAAACGGCGAGGCACGGGTATTTCCTTTTAATGCCTTCTTTAAGAATTTTTTGGATTTTCTAATTTCATTTTACAAAAAGTTTAAAATTTTCGAACAGTTTATTACAAAAAAACGGAAAAATAGGGAAAAACGCATTTTGGTATTTTATCAATGAATTGTATACAACTTTTGCATTTTTCCATTGATTTTCTTAAATGATATCTTATTTTCTTCACAAATATATAGTATATGATACAAAAAAAAAAATATATTATAAAAAAGTTATATCTTCTTGTATAAATTTGAAGTTGAATTTGATTTTTTCTTAATTTTTTCGAAAGAAAAAATTTTTTTTTTTAGAAATCAATTTATTTCACCGAAACTAACGAACCAACCAAAAAGTGAAGTGGATATCATTTGTAGGTAATTTAATTACCTTTAATATGACATATTATTTGTTTAAATACAAACATTGGTTCTTGAGATATTTGTATTGTAATGGAACTATCTTTTTTTTTTTGGTCCAAAAACCGAAAATGACCGATATCTCGAAAACGACACGAAATAAAAAAAAAAAATGCGATTTTCGGAATCAGCAGCCCATTTTCCACATAAAATGAGCAACGGCATTCGCTGGGAATTTTGGCTGTAAACTAGTGTTATATATTTTGCTTTATGAACGTTAAGGTTCAAGCTTAGTTTGACAAAATATGCAACCCAGCAGATTTTGTCTCTGGGAATAAAATTGAACATGAAACCGTCTGGCATGCAATAGCATAAACAAAGCGATAACGCTTTTGCATATCAGACTTGAAATTTGTTTATGTTATTTATATATATGTATTTATATGTATGTAGAGCAGAGGTGTGCACCTGGAGCAAAAATTTTTTCATCTTGCTCCCATATAAACTTGATTTTGAAGCCTTACGTCATAAACGTAAAGCTTGAGTTTTTGATTTTTTCAAATGTTAAGTTTTTCTAAATACAAGCCAACAACAACAAAAAGTACAAATATCCTGTCGTATATAACACGCTACTTGTTCGCAAGTGTCAGTCCAATTCTAGTTTTGAAGCAAACCAAAAAATGAATATCAGGAAACAACAACAAAAAAATTTGCAACAACAATTGCATACGCTACTTTTCTACGAGCTTCAAAAAATAAAATTCAATGCGAGCGACCGCAACAACAATTTCATGCAGCTTGAAGTCAAGTGAGTTAAAGCCTTTTTCGTTGCGATCGTAGAGCAACGGGAATTATTATTTTATCATTGATTTGTTGTTGTCATTGCATCCCTCGAATTTGAAATTTTTATGTTTTCATTTTTTTCGAAGAATGCTTGGGGACTTACATTTTGCAAATTTCGTGAGCTAGCTCTTTTAATCAGCCGATTAAATATTTTAGCTCCCTTACGTTACTTGTGTGCACACCTCTGATGTAGAGTATGGGGACGTAACTCCTCCACCCCTTGATTAGAGATACTCCTGTATCTCCTTATTTTGTTTCATATTTTCTTAATAATTCGTTTAAACTTATGTCTTCAGACATTCTTCTCTGAACAGTGTTTACAACATTGATTTGGTTTTTTCTTTTCATACAAAAAATTATTACAGTTATAACAATTATTATTATAAAAATTAAAGTTGTACTTATTCCGTAAGATACATTGCGATGAAACTTTAGTTCTTCTATTTGCTTTATATTTTCAAAAATTTTTATTGCAATATTATTGAAATCAATTTCTTTTTGAAAAGTGGAGTTGAAACCGTTAGTCGGAATATAAAATTTGTCTTGTACAGTTACTTTTTTATTCTGGAAAACATATTTTTTTATTTTAATTTGACAATTATAAATTGAAATTAGGTAATTTTTGTTCAAAATTATCTTTCTATCATCGCAATTCTGAATGATTGTTTCATTGTATGCATTTTTTACTACAAAAGTTTCCTCATCTATAGTTAATATTTCGAGTTCGTTATTAAACTTAAGTATACAATTTTGGTAGTAAATACAGTTTTGGCTTTCTTTTAAATTTTTCAAATCTATTTCTTCTTCATAAGTATATATAATGTCATTTATTTCTACAACATATTCAGGTTTTACATTTATTTCCATGAATTCCTTATTTGGTATTGGTATTATGGTTTTTATATAAGTTTTAATAAAATTTATTGGTATCTTAATGGCAATAATTAACATAGATTTTTTATATTCCATAATGCCCAGTTTTAACAGTTTTAATTTATAAAAATCAATATTATAACATTCTATTTCTTCAGTAGTCAGTATGCTTGGGTGTAAGATCTTATGTCTAGCCGCTGATATATTGTCTTGTATATGACTGATTCTATTCTCTAAAAATCTAATTTTTTGCATTTGGTCGAGATATAAGAGATATTTTACAAGCTCGTTGTTCCTAGTTTTAATATCTTGAAAAGATTTTTTTATTTTCATTCTGTCTTCTTCTACGTTCTTTTTAAGTAAAATTATAGTTTCATTGAAATGTTGGTTTATTTGAATTTGTTTATTTACTGTCGTGATAGCATTGTGATTGTTGGCGTCCGTAATTCGCAAATGTTCTAAAATTTCCTGGCGGTCATCGTCGTCCATAGTGCCGAACAGCCACTTATACGTTGTTCCGACGATGTTCAACAAACCTCGCTTCTGCCTAAGATTGTTTGATGAAGGAGTGATTGACTTAACCTTGGATTTAAGTATATTCAACTCTTTATATAACAAGTCTTTATTGATAAGATCTAAATTCTGAATATTTTCCTCAATTTGTGAAATTATTACGTTTATTTCATTCGGATCTATTATATGTATTACTGTCATCGTTTCATTGATTATTTCTACTTCTCGTAATCTAATTTGAGTGTAGCCAGTTTCTTCCATAATTTTGTTAACTTGCAATGTTCCCTGAGTTTCTGCTATGAGTATCGTCTGCATCATCGTGAATGTTAGGATCTGTAAATTTATATGATATTTTTATATTTGAGGTGTAAATGTTTTCTAATTTTCTTTTTATAAACTTAGGTTCTTCTTTATGCCTAATATTTCTATAATTCTTGATAAATCCCTCTATTCGATTTTCTGTATAGTCCTCTCGTTTTTTGTTTTGTTTGGAAATTGTATTAATTTTTGCTTTAATAGGATTTCGGTCATATTTCCCACCGTTGCAAATATCGCAGTTATTAATTATCTCATGTATTTTGATTTTTGAGTGTGGGTGGTAAACCTTACGTTTCATTCCTACATAAGTCGGAATAATTCCTGCGTGTCCCGTCTCATTTTTATGAAAAAATGATATTTGCCTCTTTAGTTCACTTTCGTTTTGTATGTCTTTAGCAAAATAGCTGCATTTCACGAAACAAATTTGTTTACTATTGGAGTATGTTCCAAGTAAAATTTGTTGCAATTTATTGAACTCATGATCAGTGAGTTCGAAGTATAGTCAGACTTTTCCTTTATCAATATGTCTTCGGACTATGTTGATAACGTTATCAGAAAAAATATCCTGCTTATCAATAAAAACTCGTTTGTTGTTAAAAATATTTATTGCTTCAACTTCTTTACTTTCAACTAAAATTATTTGTTTTTTAAATCGATTCACAATCGTGTCGAGAATTGTGAAATGATCATTGAAATTTTCCGCCTGGGAGTGAATAGTTTCACCTTCAGTTAATTCATTGTGGTTACTATCACTAAACCTTAACATTGAGTTGTCTTCTTGAGAATGGCTAGTTTGAACTTCAAGAGATTCTAAGTCTTCCCCATTATTTATTTCATTGCATTCATCCTCACTTTGGTAACCACATTCTTTAATTATTACATTTACTCGGAAGTCTGCTGGTGGTACTTCTGATTCTGTCCTATAATTATAGTCTCCTTTAAGTCTTTCGTTAGTTAAGCAATTGATTTCATTAGTTTCTGTGTTTAATCTACTTAGAAAATCAGCAATTTTATTTTCCTTTCCTGCTATGTAATCTATTCTTGCATCATATTCTCCTAATTGTACTAGCCATTTCTGCAATCTAGGGTTGATATCCTTACCAGAGTTTCTGGCTTGCAACCACTTCAGTGGTTGATGATCAGTTTGTAGATCAAATTCCCTTCCAAAAATATAGGGCCTAAAGTATTTTACTCCCCATACTATCGCCAATAATTCTTTCTCGATAGTGGAGTAATTTTTTTCATGGTCATTTAGTGTTCGTGAAGCGAACGAAATTGGATGACCTTCCTGTGTTAAAACTGCGCCAATTGCAAAATTGCTAGCGTCAGTAATAACCTTAAAACGTGTATTAAATAAGGGATATCTTAATATTGGAGGATTTATTATAATATCCTTTAGTTTTCGAAAGCGACGATATAATTTGGATCATTAACATTTATTTTAGCATTTTTTTTCAGATATACGACCATTGGATAAGCTATTTTGGAATAGTCCTTAATGAATTTCCTGTAGAAACCCGTAATACCCAAGAAGGACTTAATTTGTTTCTGGGTAGAGGGCAATTTTAGATTTCGAATTACTTCAACTTTAGTTGGGTTCGGCTTAACACCTTCAGGTGTAAGCAAATGCCCTAAGAAATCGGTTTCTTTTTTTAGGAAACTACATTTTTCTAGTCGAATCTTTAGCTTGGCTTCCTTTAGTTTTTGGAATATTTTTTTTATGTTTACTATGTGTTCAGACAATGAGGTACTAAATATTAAGATATCGTCGAGATAAACGACGCAAATTCTATTTATATAGTCCCGAAGTACAGAATTCATGAGACGTTGAAACGTCGACGGAGCATTTTTAAGTCCAAAAGGCATTCGCAAGAATTCGTAATGGCCTAGTGGAGTGGAAAATGCAGTTTTCTTTCTGTCCTCTTCGTTCATCAAAATTTGATGAAAGCCTTTGGGAAGATCAATGGACGAAAAGTATTGGGCCTTGCCAAGTTTCTCCATAATTCCGTTTATATTGGGAATTGGGAATTTATCGCTCACTGTAGCCTCATTCAATCTTCGGTAATCAATAACGATTCGCCATTTTTGAATTCCGGACTTGTCTAATTTTTTTGGCACTACCCACAAAGGACTGCTATAAGCTGAATTACTTTCCTTTATTATATTATGGTCTAACATTTCTTTGATCTGTTTCTGGATTTCAATTTCATGAGCTTGAGGGTATCTATAAATTTTAGAGTGGATTGATCGGTCGTTTGTTGTTATTATTTCGTGCTTTATTTCATGAGTACAAGAAAGTTTATCCACTTCCTTGAAAAAAAGTTCGCTAAAGTCTTGTAATAGATCTGTTATCGATTCTTTTTCTTCCCGATTTAAATGATTTAGGTCTAGATTTTTTATATCACTAAATTCAAGTACACTAATTTCCTGATCTTTATACGGACTAAAATTCTCGAAATGTATGGTGGTTCCTAATATGTTAATAGACTTATTCTCTTCATCAATCTTAGCTTTAAGAGGGATGAGAAAATTTTGGCCTATTATAGCTTCGTAATTTTTGCTATGAAAGTTATTACCTTCCATGAGAAGGTACCTGAGACATTAAATTCTCTAGGTATTGGAGTGATAATTTGGTAAGTGACTTGATTTATTCCATTTATTGTTCTATACCATAAGGGATTTGGGAGTTTTTCTTCAGAAAAATATTTTTCCAGGATATTTGGTTTTATTATACTGGTGTCGGAACCAGTATCTATTAGGCACTTAATTTTTTTGTTACCAATCGTTACAACTACTATAGGCAATCTGGAGGTTGAGGCGTTTGAACAAAATTTACATCTTCTTGTATATTACCGACATCCATAGGTTGGGATCCTGTTCTATTTTGTCTATAACTAGTGTTTTGTGTGTCAATACTCATATGGGAGTTTCTGGTCTGGGTTGAGTTACCAACTCCATTGTTTTGGTTTGACGGTGTTGATCTATCATTCTGAGTGTTTCGCCTAAAATTGTTCCAATTATTCTGCTGAGGGCTTTCATATTTACGATTACTTTTATCAAAATTTCCGCTATTGTATTCGGTATTCGTAGTATTATCGTTATTTCTATTTTTAGAGAACCTATAATTATTTGACTGTTTTGTAGGTTTCCTATGATCGTAAGCTATCGTTCGTTTATCCTCCAAGAGCCTAAGTCTACTATATTTGTCGTATAAATCTGTGATGGTGGCATTCTCATCTATATGAGCTCTAGTGCCCCCATCAATTTTCTCAAGCAAAATGTGTTTTAAATCTCTTTCTACATTTTCTGGTTTATATATGTTGGGCTTTGTTTCATCGAATTCATACACTTCGTTAATATCGTAACTAGCCTGTCTAAAGGCGTCAAATAATTCTCTTAAATTAATTACCTTCATTGTTCGGCATCTGTTGAAAACATCAGCATAGCAACTTCTCGGCTTGAATTCCTGAACTAATCGCTGCTTCACTGCATCCCAGGTGGCTTCTTCTCCTAACTGGCGGACACACCTTGCAGCATCACCGCATATTTTTTCATTCACCACGATGTGAATTCCAAAATTCCGTAACTGGACATTAGATCCGCAAAGTGAGATGCACTTCTCAACGGACTTGATGAAGGACAGCAAACTCAAATCCTTGCAATCAAATGGCTTTAAGTGCCTAAATTGATTGATAATGTCTTTTGTGCTGAATGACAGCTGCTGTAGCTCTTGTTGTTGCTCTTGTTGTTGCTGGTTCTGTTGGTTTAATTGTTCATGCCGTTGTGGGTTTAATTGTTGCATCAGTTCTTGCAACTGCTGTTGATGCTGATCTTGTTGTTGTTGCATTAACAGTTGTTGGGCATTTAGTCGTTGCTCCTGCCCCTGTATAACGCTCATTAGTTGCTCCAACCGCTGGTTCACTTGCTCCATTTCTTTTTGTTAAATATCACTTGCAATACACTGTAGCACAAATTCTGTTTTGCTTTTGATTTATAATCTTATTTGTATTTATTTCTTCTGCAAATAATTTTTTTTCACAAAGTTTTATAGTTTCTGAAAGTTCTTTAAAAAAAAATCTTTGGATTTTTTTCATCCTACCGACTGCGCCAATTATGAGCTGAAGGCTCGAATAAAAACTAAAGCAATTTTTAAAAACTGAACTTTATTGTTTTGAATGAATCTTAAGACTAATTATATATTTTGCTTTATGAACGTTAAGGTTCAAGCTTAGTTTGACAAAATATGCAACCCAGCAGATTTTGTCTCTGGGAATAAAATTGAGCATGAAACCGTCTGGCATGCAATAGCATAAACAAAGCGATAACGCTTTTGCATATCAGACTTGAAATTTGTTTATGTTATTTATATATGTATTTATATGTATGTAGGGTATGGGGACGTAACTCACGCGCACCAAAGACTGATGATAAACACAACATTATAAAACTTCAAAAGCTCATAACTTGATAACTGTAAAACATACCACAATTTTGACGGTCGGAAAATAATTTAAAAAAAAATTTAATTTTAAATAAAAATATTTAAAAAAAAATAAAAAGGGTGCACCAGGCCCTAAAAATGGTTTTGAAAAAGAAAAAAGGTTTTTATCCACCAAAAGTTAAGTTAATTTTTTTTTCAGTGTAATTTTTTTTCATAAGCACATACTTTTTCATAGAAACCCTGAAAATTTTATCAAAATCGAATAAAAAGCCGAGGAATTTTCAAATATGTGAGTATCCAAAGATTGTTTCTAACTTCGTGTGGCTGCCAGCTTGGAAATTTTCGGAATTTTGGAAAATCATTTTACCACAGTTATTTATATATGTGTCAAATTCTAACATTCCACTAATTTTCATACAAATCGGAGATGTCAAGTCGAACCTTGGTCGGTTAAGCAAAGAAAGACTTCACTCAAAAATGGATATGAACGCTCCACCCTTACTAAAATATATGTCAATTTGTTTGTCTTAAACTGCTCAACAAAAAAGCATAAAAGCATATTTTCCGTAAAAACAACACATTGATGGCAATTCAAGATTGAACAAAAACAATTTTTAAGTTTTTCGTTAATAACTTGAAAAATAATAGAGTTAAAAAGTTCATTATAAAAAATTAAGATCTATTTTTTGTTAACACAAAAGTGTAAATGTGTTCTTCCAAAAAAATGAACGGTTTCCATGAAGAATGAACACTTTCACCCTTCTTTTCAAAATGGCAGCGATTGCACACCCCCTCTGTCCCGCAAATCGAGTTTTAACTTCACCTTTACATGCTTAACAATAACCAAGACGATTCAAGCACCTTTCCAAAAATCGCAAGAGGTTTTCTATTTTGCCTGTACTATGTATTGATAACTATGAAATATTTTAAAATCTATAATTTTCTCAAAATTTGATTTTGGAATAAATTTTCATAAAAAGAAAATTGAAACATAAATTTTAAAATGTAAAAAGCTGTAAATTCAAAATATTTTTAAATACAGTAAAATATTAAATTTCAGCATTTTCTTATCCATACTGAAGTTTTTTTAGTACAGTCAAATTGTACGATGACCTAGAAAAAATTGCGCGCTGCAATTTTTTTTGCATAATGTTTTTAGGACCACTAAAAAAGCTTAACGTCAAAAAGGTGACCTCCCTACCAGTGCGCAATAGCCGATATCTTGATATATGTTTGATTCAATTTATCTCGTTTCCTGTTGGTCAAACAGAACCAATTGAGATAATCACTTCATATAAACACTAGTACCTGGAGACCGATCCCTGCTCGGTCAACAAACTTATTTAATTATTTTAGTCAATGTTTTTATTCATAGCTATTTTTTTTTATGAAACTTGTGCCTTTTCACTTCTAGTGGTCATGCTTTCAAAATGATAAATAAACCGATGAGAATAATAATAAGAAAAAACTCGGAAAGTATCAAATGGTATAGGAAACATTAGAAAAATATCGAAACTCAAAATTTTTTTTGGTGAAATACATAGAATGCCCTAAAATAAATAAATGGGACATGCCACGCACCCGAAATATTTCGTTTTTTGTACGGCGGCTGAAATATCTATCTTCAAAAAATCATATTTCGGAAAATAAGAGTCATTTTGGAAAAATCCGAAAGGTTATTTTGATAAGAAAGAGTGTGGCTATTCGATGATATTAATAAAAAAGAATTTCACCTTTTCTTGTAGCTACCCTGTAAGACTGAACCCAGCGTTTTGTTCAACTTCAAATAAGGATATTTCAAAATCCTGCAGGTATAATGACAGTTCCGCTGATAAAGACGGATTCAGAGTCAAAAAGTTCATAAGACTGCATATAAGAATTAAAAAGTTCATTTTTTTTTTGTGCGTAAATTATTTACCAAAATTTTTATTTTGATCAAAAGTGGGCGTGGCAATTATTGAACAAAGCCTACTTTTCGTTATGCTTTAGATACTAATGATCTTGATCCGCATACCAAATTTCATCAAAATATATTGTACCGCACCGGCAATATTTTACTCACTTTCAGGTCGTAGGTGCCTAATAGCAAGTAGACTTCCTACAGTTAAATTCAGAAAGATTGCTCTGGTAGTTTTTTTTTATAGCGTATTTTATTTTTGTGGGCGGTGCCACGCCCTTTAACGAATTTTCAAAATATAACGAAATATCACATATTAATCCTTGTTTACAGTGGTAACTTCTCCTAAATTTTCATTGAATGGTTAAAAAGGGGGCGTGGTACTTCTTCGATACCGCGCACTTTTCGGTTATAACAAGGCGTTGATAAGCAGAACGTACAAACCTAATTTCATAAAAATATCTTGTAACATTTGCGCGAAATAGCATTTAACGTATTTTGCTTGTATGGGAGGTTCCACGCGCAATGGCGATATTTCGCCCACTTTACGATCAGAGATGCCTTATAGCAAGTAGGCTCTCCACAAATAATTTCAGAATGTTTGCTTAATTAGTTCTCTTTTTATACCGTGTTGTATTTTTGTGGGCGGTGCCACGCCCTTCAGCGAGTTTTCCCAATATAACGGCATATCACATATTAATCCCTGTTTACACAGGTAACACATCTTAAATTTTCATTAAAATTGTTGGAACAGTTTTCGAGTAATATTGAATCAAAATTTTCAAGGGTTGAAAAGTGGGCGTGGTACATTTTCGATCCCGCCCACTTTTTGTTAATTAGAGGGCATTGATAGGCAATAGCTGTATCCTAAATTTTATTGAAGTACCTTTAATGGTTTGGAAGTTATGACAAGATCAATTTTAAAATTTTTTGGCGGTGCCACGCCCCCTAGTGGGCAACTACAAAGTTGAAACAGTAGAAGTACTATGCCGGTTCCGCCGCAAAAAAGTGAATTTTTGTATGAAAATCTCCATACAAAATTTTAAGGTTAAAATTCTCAAAACTCCGTAAAAACAGTGTTGCCAGACTTCTGTTTTAGTATAAAGTGTACTATTGGTGTGGGATATTTTGTTTAGGATTTATTATGAATGGACCATATTATTTTGTTTAGGATTAATTGTGAATGGAGCATATTGTTTTGATAACATTGTTGTTGTAGGTGTTATTATTGTTTCCTTTTTTTTTCTCTTCTGCTTCTTACACATCTTCCGGGTGGTCAATTTTAGTTCTTGCTGTTGTTGCTATTGTTTCCTTCTTCTCATATTCTTCTTTGTACTTAAATTCGTGTCGACATATATTGTACTATGTCTTGGCAGTCCATTGTTGTTGCATTTATTTATTTAAGGATAACACAAATTGTTTGATTATTTCACTAGCAGACCTAATATCGGATAAACGACGGAACGACAGTGGGATTTTTAGACTTTGTTTAGATAACGTATCATATATCTTAGCTTAGGAGTTCTATCTTGACTTCATTTGAATTGTTAGACTTGTAATTTTAAGTAAACTTTTAATGTGGAGTTGATCCTCCACAACAAAAGGTATTGGTTTGTTTGTTTATGTCAGATGTATTCTAGTTTATCATCCCTAGGTTATTTATATACATTTTTTATTTTAACTTTAAATTTATTTACAAAACCAGACGAATAGAGTCCCAGTTTGTTTACATGAAGATGAATCATAACTAAAGAGTTTGATCTTAAATTTATAACTAAGTTTGTTTTTTAATGAAATATACATTGGACATTTCAAAGTGCTTCAAATGATTTCACCATGCAACGCATTTTGAAAGATCACCATAAAAGATCCTCTTAGAGCTACATAACCTAAATAAAATAGTGCTTTATTGGATAAACCAAGATATATATGCACATATGTGTAGATATGTATTTTAAAAAAAATATAATTATGTACGTAAGTAAGTTTAATTCTGCCACCTTCTTTATTTAAGGGTTATTATGTTGATTTTGGACAAAAATATGACTTTTTATATGGAAATCTCCATATTAAAATTCAAAATTCTCAAAAATGGGTGCGAAGCTACAAAGATCTGCCAAATGTTAACTAGGTGAGCTTTAATTCTTGAGGTGAATACATCAACCAAGTACTGATGACACACCATATGATATGGATAATGATGCTGTGCGCCACATTATGGTCTGTGCAAATGATGAACCATATTACTAAGCACATACATTTGCTGGCGAATATGTAAAGGTAGAATATAATATCCTACTCTCAAATTGTAATAAAATAATGCTACCAAGCATTTGCTAGTACCTAAAATACAAACAAGATACATATCTATTACAGTTCAAATAAAAATATTTTCAAATTTTCAAATATTTGAAAAAAGTTAAAATTTTTCAAATATTTGAAAAATTTGAAAAAGTTAAAATTTTTCAAATATTTGAAAAAAGTTAAAATTTTTCAAATTTTCAAATATTTGAAAAAAGCTTAAGTTTTTCAAATGTTTGAAAATATTTGAAAAATTTCAAAATATTTGAAAAATTTGAAAATAGATTAAAATGATGTGGAACTTGAATGATGAAGCTGAAATCTTAATGATTTTAGAAATTCTTTGTTAATACATAGTTGTTAATGAAAGTTTACATTCTTGAAAAGGATTTGACTGATACTTTGTTTCTGACTCTTGTGCAACCGAAATCAATGATGTTCCACTTTGTAGGTTATTTTTATACTTTTTTCAAATATTTTCAAATATATGAAAATTTCAATTCAATTTCAAATTTTTCAAATATTTGAAAAATTTTAACTTTTTTAAAATTTTTCAAATATTTGAAAATTTGAAAATATTTTTATTTGAACTGTAATAGATATGTCTCTTGTTTGTATTTTAGGTACTAGCAAATGCTTGGTAGCATTATTTTGTTACAATTTGAGAGTATGATAATAATATATTCTACCTTTATATATTCGCCAGCAAATGTATGTGCTTAGTAATATGGTTCATCATTTGCACAGACCATAATGTGGCGCACAGCATCATAATCCATATCATATGGTGTGTCATCAGTACTTGGTTGATGTATTCACCTCAAGAATTAAAGTTCACCTAGTTAACATTTGGCAGATCTTTGTAGCTTCGCACCCATTTTTGAGAATTTTGAATTTTAATATGGAGATTCCCATATAAAAAGTCATATTTTTGTCCAAAATCAACATAATAACCCTTAAATAAAGAAGGTGGCATTCAGGTTATATGTAGAAGCAGCTACAGTAGTTGCATACATTTTTCTAAAGTGCTGAGTTTTACGTATTTTTATCTATGTATGTAATTATATTTATAAAGAATTAAACTTACTTACGTACATAATTATATTTTTTTTAAAATACATATCTACACATATGTGCATATATATTTTGGTTTATCCAATAAAGCACTATTTTATTTAAGTTATGTAACTCTGAGAGAATCTTTTATGGTGATCTTTCAAAATGCGTTGCATGGTGAAATCATATGAAGCACTTTGGAATGTCCAATGTATATTTCATTAAAAAACAAACTTAGTTATAAATTTAAGATCAAACTCCTTAGTTATGATTCATCTTCATGTAAACAAACTGGGACTCTATTCGTCTTGTAAACAAATTTAAAGTTAAAATAAAAAATGTATTTAAATAATCTAGGGATGATAAACTAGAATACATCTGACATAAACAAACAAACCAATACCTTTTGTTGTGGCGGATCAACTCCACATTAAAAGTTTACTTAAAATTACAAGTCTAACAATTCAAATGAAGTCAAGATCGAACTCCTAAGCTAAGATATATGATACGTTATCTAAACAAAGTCTAAAAATCCTACTGTCGTTCCGTCGCACATAGGGAGATTTAACCCAAAAAGCTGGTCAAAAACGAATTTTTGTAATTGGGCCAAAATGATTCAACTTCTTCTTTATTATACAGCTAATACTCCAAACTAAAGAAATCTGACACCCTATTTTATCTAAATCAATTTGCGGCTGCATACTACGCTGTTAAAGTTGAAGTTTTGTAAAACATTTTAAAATAAAATTTTAGAGTTGCGAAAGAAGTGTTGATTTAAGTGCGTATATTTCTTTAATTGCAGAAAAAAACGAAAAATAGAATAATGGATTATTCTACGACAGGTGTGTTCTTTACAATGAATTTAATTTAATAAAAAAAGGATCATTATAAGAGTTAAAATAGTGTGCTCAAACTTTATAAGTAACTGAGTATTTTTTATTGAAAAATTGTAAATTTTTAAAAGCAGAAAAGTAATGGATCCTCACGAGTCCCAATTTTTTCAACCAAAAATTCTCATAAATGAAATCTTTTTATAGCTAAAACTGCAAAATTTGGCTCCTAATATTTCCTATTGGCAAAATAGCTGAACTTTTTGCTGATGCCTATACAAGTGATATTTTTAGTTTTAAAGAAATTATAAACGAAAAAATGAACGAATTCAGAGGACTAAAATTCTCAGATATTATTTGATGGCGAAGAGTTTTCAGATTAAAATAAAAAACTAGTAAGGGTGTAAATTTTGGCCCGGCCAAAAAATAAATACCCTACACTGCAGTATTTTGAAAATTTTGCTTATATGGGAGGTGCCACTCCCTCTTGCCCGAGTACACCCAGTTTTTGTTCAGAGCTTGCATTTATAGTTTTTATTGTCAGAGTGAAATTTAGTTGGATTATCTCAAAAAACTCTTTCAGTATAGCATTTTGATTCTTTTGCTTACATGGGAGGTGCCACGCCCCCTTGTCTGATTTCACCCAGTTTTTGCTGAGAGCTTTCATTTATAATTCTTAGTGTCTGAGTCAAATTTGGTTCAAATATCTCAAAAAACGCTTTCAGTATAGCGTTTTGAAGCTTTTGCTTATATGGGAGGTGCCACGCCCTCTTGTCCGAGTACACCTAGTTTTTGTTCAGAGCTTGCATTTATAGTTTTTAGTGTCAGAGTGAAATTTAATTGGATTATCTCAAAAAACTTTTTCAGTATAGCATTTTGAAACTTTTGCTTATATGGGAGGTGCCACGCCCCCTTGTACGATTTCAACCAATTTTTGCTGAGAGCTTTTATTTATAATTCTTAGTGTCTAAGTCAAAGTTGGTTCGAATATCTCAAAAAACGCTTTCAGTATAGCGTTTTGAAGCTTTTGCTTATATGGGAGGTGCCACGCCCTCTTGTCCGAATTCGCTCAGTTTTTTTTTCAGAGCTTGCGCTTACAATTCGTAGTACTTATATGTATTGTGGTTGCATTGTCGTGAAAAATACTCCTAAAATTGCATTTTGAATATAATTTTTGTATGGGCGGTAGGCGTGTCCGTTGACCGATTTTGCTCATTTTCAATCCCCCGAGCTAACTTTGACGATGAAGGCAGTGTACCAAATTTCATTGAATTATCTTGCTCAGTTTTCCCAAAAAGTGTATTTCAACACACAGCCAGCCAGCCAGCCAGCCAGCCAGCCAGCCACCCAGCCAGCCAGCCAGCCAGACAGACGGACATGGCTAAATCGACTCAGGAGGTGACGCTGATCAAGAATATATATACTTTTCTATACCTGCCACGCCTCCTTCTCTGCGTTACAAACGGAAGGACAAAGTGAATATACCCTGGGTGTAGGGTATAAAAACGGAAAAAAAAATCACACGGGCTGGGTTCGAACTCACGTTGATCTTACTGCAGCCTTATATGGAATCATCGTGTAATCAAATTCAATTCGGTTAAACAAAAGTAAATTAATAAGAGAAAAGAAAATAGAAAAGTGAATTAAAAGATGTTGAATAAAAAAGAATTAATTAAAAAAAAAATAAAGCAAAAAAAAGTAAAAACTAGTAAGGGTGTAAAATTTGGCCTGGCCAAGCATTAAATACCCTACACTGCAGTATTTTTAAAATTTTGCTCATATGGGAGGTGCTATGCTCTCTTGTCCGAGTTCACCCAGTTTTTGACCAGAGCTTGGATTTATAGTTTTTAGTGTCTGAAAGAAAAACGTTTTCAGTAAAGCGTTTTGAAGCTTTTGCTTATATAGGAGGTGCCACGCCCTCTTGTCCGAGTTCGTCTAGTTTTAGCTTAAAGCGTGCATTTATAGTATTTAGTATTTGAGTGAAGTTTAGTTGGATCATCTCAAAAAACTGTTTCAGTATAGCATTTTGAAACTTTTGCTTATGTGGGAGGTACCACGCCCCCCTGTCCGATTTCACCCAATTTTTGTTGAGAGCTTTAATTTATGATTTTTAGTGTCTAAGTCAAATTTGGTTCGAATATCTCAAAAAACGCTTTCAGTATAGCGTTTTTAAGCATTTGCTTATATGGGAGGTGCCACGCCCTCTTGTCCGAATTCGCTCAGTTTTTTCTCAGAGCTTGCGCTTACAATTTCTAGTATTTATGCGTATTTTGGTTGCATTGTCGTGAAAAATACTCCTAAAATTGCATTTTGAATATAATTTTTGTATGGGCGGTAGGCGTGTCCGTTGACCGATTTTGCTCATTTTCAATCCCCCGAGCTAACTTTGACGACGGAGGCAGTGTACTAAATTTCATTGAATTATCTTGCTCAGTTTTCCCAAAAAGTGTATTTCAACACACAGCCAGCCACCCAGCCACCCAGCCAGCCAGCCACCCAGCCAGCCAGCCACCCATCCAGCCAGCCAGACAGACGGACATGGCTATATCGACTCAGGAGGTGACGCTGATCAAGAATATATATACTTTTCTATACCTGCCACGCCTCCTTCTCTGCGTTACAAACGGAAGGACAAAGTGAATATACCCTGGGTGTAGGGTATAAAAAAGTAAAAAAAAAACTAGTAAGGGTGTAAATTTTGGCCTGGCCAAAAAATAAATACCCTACACTGCAGTATTTTGAAAAGTTTGCTTATATGGGAGGTGCCACGCCCTCTTGTCCGAGTACACACAGTTTTTGTTCAGAGCTTGCATTTATAGTTTTTAGTGTCAGAGTGAAATTTAGTTGGATTATCTCAAAAAACTCTTTCAGTATAGCATTTTGAATCTTTTGCTTATATGGGAGGTGCCACGCCCCCTTGTCTGATTTCACCCAATTTTTGCTGAGAGCTTTCATTTATAATTCTTAGTGTCTGAGTCAAATTTGGTTCGAATATCTCAAAAAACGCTTTCAGTATAGCGTTTTGAAGCTTTTGCTTATATGGGAGGTGCCACGCCCTCTTGTCCGAATTCGCTCAAATTTTTATCAGAGCTTGCGCTTACAATTCGTAGTACTTATATGTATTGTGGTTGCATTGTCGTGAAAAATACTCCTAAAATTGCATTTTGAATATAATTTTTGTATGGGCGGTAGGCGTGTCCGTTGACCGATTTTGCTCATTTTCAATCCCCCGAGCTAACTTTGACGACGGAGGCAGCGTACCAAATTTCATTGAATTGTCTTGCTCAGTTTTCCCAAAAAGTGTATTTCAACACACAGCCAGCCAGCCACCCAGCCAGCCAGCCAGCCAGCCACCCAGCCAGCCAGCCAGCCAGCCAGCCACCCAGCCAGCCAGCCAGACAGACGGACATGGCTATATCGACTCAGGAGGTGACGCTGATCAAGAATATATATACTTTTCTATACCTGCCACGCCTCCTTCTCTGCGTTACAAACGGAAGGACAAAGTGAATATACCCTGGGTGTAGGGTATAAAAATATCCCGGGCTGGGTTCCAACTCACGTTGTTCTTACTGCAGCCTTATAAAATATCATTGTGATAGTGCTTCTAAATTTCTACGGGGACAAGCACTTTTGAAGTGCTTGGATCAGAAGCTCTAGAAATTTTTCCTCTTGGGTTTCTTATCCAATACATATAACCGATAATTACGTAGTACCCCAAGGGGAAAAGAAGTGCTTCAAAAATCCTTTTGAAGTGCATCCTTTTCACCAATAAGCGCTTCCGCTCCGTAAGAACAATACTTTCTTTTTCACATTGCATGTCATAGGATGTAAGGGAGCAAAAGCTTACCGCAGCCTTACCAAAAAAGAGTTTTTAAAGCACTTATTTGTAATGCGGTAAGCGTATTTTCAATTAAATTTAAAAAAGAAAAAAAAAACTGGCCGCGCCAGGATTTGAATCCACGACCGTCCGCGTGCTAGATACTTTTTTCCTACATTTACCAACCCTTTAGACCGCTGCACCAATGCCCGATGATATGAAGAGGTATTAAATTTGTATATTAAGCAAATGTTGCCTTACATAGAAACATTGTGCAATCAGTTTCAATTCCAGTAAGCAAAAGTAAACAAAAAAGAGAAAGGAAAATAGAAAAGTGAAATAAAAAAGGTTAAATAAAATAAATAAAGAAAAACAAATAAAAAAAGGAAAAATAAAATCACCCGGGCTGGGTTCGAACTCACGTTGTTCTTACTGCAGCCATATATGGAATCATTGTGTAATGAATTTCAATTCAGTTAAACAAAAGTAAATTAATAAGAGAAAGGAAAATGGAAAAGTGAAATAAAAGATGATGAATAAAAAATATTTTAATAAAAAAAAAAAAAAAAGCAAAAAAAAGTAAAAAAAAAATCTCTCGGGCTGGGTTCGAACTCACGATGTTCTTACTGCAGCCCTATAAAAAATCATTGTGATAGTGCTCCTAAATTTCTATGGGGACAAAGACTTTTGAAGTGCTTGGATCAGAAGCGCTAGAAATTTTTCTTCTTGGGACGTATGCGTACACATAATGCATGCGCTTATTTCACGATTTTCTAATTTTCGTTGAATATTTTTTTCATGAAAAATAAACTTTTTATCATAAAAGTAGTGAATATATCACATTTGCTTTTGGCATTAAAGAAAAACCGCTTTCTATGAAATATTTTAAAATCTTTAATTTCAGGATTTTTGTCATAAATATCAAATTTAAATACGCTTTGATTGATGTAGCCATCATGTCTCTATGACTTTCAGTTGTAGAGACGTAGTAATCGACAACTGATCATGTGTTTTTCTTTTTAAAATTGCATTTGATAAAACAGTTTATTATCGCAAATGGGATGAAAAATTTGAATCAAAATTTTTTACAATTGGCTTTTCACAAAATAGTACAGTAAAGTTGTCAAAAAATGTATGAAAACCTAGAAAAAATTGCGCGCTACAATTTCTTTTGCTTAATTTTTTTAGGACCACTAAAAGCTTAACGTAAAAAAGGTGACCTCCCTACCCGTGCGCATTAGCCGATATCTTGATATATGTTTGATTCAATTTATCTCGTTTTCTGTTGGTCTAACAGAAAAATTTTTGAACAAGAGTTACGGACAATAAAATTCTACGTTTTTTTTTTTTACCTGGGACGCGATACCCATAAGTTGATATTTTGAGCGATAGAGGCCGCCAAAGTTACAATAAATCATTTTTTTTTTCCATTTGCACCATTTGTCGTTTTTTCAACAAGTGCTGATAACATAATTTGTAGCGCTTACAAAAACAAGCAAAATCTTCTCTTCTTATGAGAGCTAAAATTGTATGTTTATAAATTTACATATATATACTTATATGTGCCCAAATTTTTCTCGAGAACGGATGCAGCGATTTTAATGAAACTATGAGAAAAGCTGCACACTAGCAAAGAATGAAGAATAAACAAGGTTTCAAGTAGAAGTACTATGACGGTTCCGCCGCAAAAAAGTGACTTTTTGTATGAAAATCTCCATACAAAATTTTAAGGTTAAAATTCTCAAAACTCCGTAAAAACAGTGTTGCCAGACTTCTGTTTTAGTATAAAGTGTACTATTGGTGTAGGATATTTATTGTGAATGGAGCATATTGTTTTGATAACGTTGTTGTTGTAGGTGTTATTATTGTTACCTTTTTTTTCTATTCTGTTTCTTACTCATCTTCCGGGTGGTCAATTTTAGTTCTTGCTGTTGTTGTTATTGTTTCCTTCTTCTCATATTCTTCTTTGTACTTACATTCGTGTCTACATATGTTGTACTATGTCTTGGCAGTCAATTGTTGTTGCTGTTGCATTTATTTATTTAAGGATAACACAATTTGTTTTATTATTTTACTAGCAGACCTAATGTCGGATAAACGACGCACATAGGGGTATCTGAATTAAAAACCTGGTCAAAATTAATAACTCTGAAACTACTGGTCCGATTTTGGAAATTGAGGTGTCATTTTGTTCAGATTATTCAGACAATCAAGACAAATATAGACTCGTTTAAAAAAATTGTCAAAAGAGGGCGCTGCAGACAAGTGAAATATTTTAGGACTTGTAGCTCCTGTAGTACTGAGCCGATTTTGGTTCTTATAAAGTTTTTCTCTTTCATTTTACCAAAATGACAATATGATGGCATTCAACTTTTGAAATGCATTCAATAGATGGCGCTGTACACATGATAAATGTAGTAACTTTTAGGGTCTTCTATCTCGTATACTGCTTTATTGATTTTAGTTATCAAGGTGTCAATCAATTTATATAACTCAGAAGAGTAGTCCGAAAACACTACAGAATAGAAAATTTGTCCACAGGGGACGCTATAGACAAAAACATCACAAAAACATTTTAAAAATTTTATATGACTGTACCTTATTTAATAATATGGCTTATTCTTTTAGTATTGTTAACTGGAGTAATACTGTAATACTGAATTATCAAAAAAATTGATAATAGGGGCTGACGTAATTTACCGAAACTCAAACTTTTCAATCTCCGAACTAATAATCTCAAGTTTTTGAAAAACAATTATTATACCCTACACCCAGGGTATATTCACTTTGTCCTTCCGTTTGTAACGCAGAGAAGGAGGCGTGGCAGGTATAGAAAAGTATATATATTCTTGATCAGCGTCACCTCCTGAGTCGATTTAGCCATGTCCGTCTGTCTGGCTGGCTGGCTGGCTGGGTGGCTGGCTGGCTGGCTGGCTGGCTGGCTGGCTGTGTGTTGAAATACACTTTTTGGGAAAACTGAGCAAGATAATTCAATGAAATTTGGTACACTGCCTTCATCGTCAAAGTTAGCTCGGGGGATTGAAAATGAGCAAAATCGGTCAACGGACACGCCTACCGCCCATACAAAAATTATATTCAAAATGCAATTTTAGGAGTATTTTTCACGACAATGCAACCACAATACATATAAGTACTACGAATTGTAAGCGCAAGCTCTGAAAAAAAAACTGAGCGAATTCGGACAAGAGGGCGTGGCACCTCCCATATAAGCAAAAGCTTCAAAACGCTATACTGAAAGCGTTTTTTGAGATATTCGAACCAACTTTGACTTAGACACTAAGAATTATAAATAAAAGCTCTCAGCAAAAATTGGTTGAAATCGTACAAGGGGGCGTGGCACCTCCCATATAAGCAAAAGTTTCAAAATGCTATACTGAAAAAGTTTTTTGAGATAATCCAATTAAATTTCACTCTGACACTAAAAACTATAAATGCAAGCTCTGAACAAAAACTAGGTGTACTCGGACAAGAGGGCGTGGCACCTCCCATATAAGCAAAAGCTTCAAAACGCTATACTAAAAGCGTTTTTTGAGATATTTGAACCAAATTTGACTCAGACACTAAGAATTATAAATGAAAGCTCTCAGCAAAAACTGGGTGAAATCAGACAAGGGGGCGTGGCACCTCCCATGTAAGCAAAAGAATCAAAATGCTATACTGAAAGAGTTTTTTGAGATAATCCAACTAAATTTCACTCTGACAATAAAAACTATAAATGCAAGCTCTGAACAAAAACTGGGTGTACTCGGGCAAGAGGGAGTGGCACCTCCCATATAAGCAAAATTTTCAAAATACTGCAGTGTAGGGTATTTATTTTTTGGCCGGGCCAAAATTTACACCCTTTCTAGTTTTATTTGTTTTTGCTTTATTTTTTTTTTATTCAACCTTTTTTATTTCACTTTTCTATTTTAATTTCTCATTTTTATTTACTTTTGCTTACTTGAATTGAAACTGATTGCACAATGATTCTATGTAATGCTGCAGGACAACATTTGCTTAATATACAAATTTAATACCTCTTCACATCATCGGGCGTTGGTGGAGCGGTCTAAAGGGTTGGTAAATGTAAGAAAAAAGTATCTAGCACGCGGGAGGGTCGTGGATTCCAATCCTGGCGCGGGCAGTTTTTTTTTTTCTCTTTTTTAATTTTATTGAAAAAACGCTTACCGCAGCATTACAAATAAGCGCTTTAAAAACTCTTTTTTGGTAAGGCTGCGGTAAGCTTTTGCTCGCTTACATCCTATGACATGCAATGTTAAAAAGAAAGTATTGTTATTGGTGAAAAGGATGCACTTCAGAAGGGTTTTTGAAGCACTTCTTTTCCCCTTGGGAAGAGAGAGAATTTACTTTTACGCAAATGCGTTGCCAGAAGGTGGTAATTGTAAAATAAATTGTAAATAAAACTAGTAAGGGTGTAAAATTTGGCCTGGCCAAACATTAAATACCCTACACTGCAGTATTTTTAAAATTTTGCTCATATGGGAGGTGCTACGCCCTCTTGTTCGAGTTCACCCAGTTTTTGTTCAGAGCTTGCATTTATAGGTTTAAATGTCTGAGTGAAAAATGTTTTCAGCATAGTGTTTTGAAGCTTTTGCTTATATAGGAGGTGCCACGCCCTCTTGTCCGAGTTCCTCTAGTTTTAGCTTAGAGCGTGCATTTATAGTCTTTAGTATTTGAGTGAAATTTGTTTGGATTATCTCAAAAAACTCTTTCCGTATGGCATTTTGAAACTTTTGCTCATATGGGAGGTGCTACGCCCCCTTGTCCGATTTCACCCAATTTTTGTTGAGAGCTTTTATTTATAGTTCTTAGTGTCTGAGTTAAATTTGGTTCGAATATCTCAAAAATCGCTTTCAGTATAGCGTTTTGAAGCTTTTGCTTATATGGGAGGTGCCACGCCCCCTTGTCCGATTTCACCCAATTTTTGTTGAGAGCTTTCATTTATAGTTCTTAGTGTCTGAGTTAAATTTGGTTCGAATATCTCAAAAATCGCTTTCAGTATAGCGTTTTGAAGCTTTTGCTTATATGGGAGGTGCCACGCCCTTTTGTCCGAGTTCGCTCAGTTTTTTCTCAGAGCTAGCGCTTACAATTTCTAGTATTTATGTGTATTTTGGTTGCATTGTCGTGAAAAATACTCCTAAAATTGCATTTTGAATATATTTTTTGTATGGGCGGTAGGCGTGTCCGTTAACCGATTTTGCTCATTTTCAATCCCCTGAATTATCTTTGATGACGGAGGCAGGGTACCAAATTTCATTGAATCATCTTGCTTAGTTTTCCCAAAAAGGGTATTTCCACACACATCACCCAGCCAGCCAGCCAGCCAGCCAGCCAGCCAGCCAGCCAGCCAGCCAGCCAGACAGACGGACATGGCTATATCGACTCAGGAGGTGACGCTGATCAAGAATATATATACTTTCCTATACCTGCCACGCCTCCTTCTCTGCGTTACAAACGGAAGGACAAAGTGAATATACCCTGGGTGTAGGGTATAAAAATAAAGTTAACTTTTGGCTAAACATGTGCACCAATCGATGGGGAAAGGTCGAAAATAGATTTTGGACATGACCAGGGGCGTCTCCGATCCCTCTAAGTGACCGATTTGGGCCCTTTTTTGGTGGAAAAAATTGATTGCACCAATTAAGAAGCGAAGAAGCGGTTCTGTAGAAGATTGGTCAGTTTATCGGTTACATTTACGACTTTTCAAAAAGACAGTCAGAAATGCGAAACGTACTTCTTGGCGTGATCTTTGCAGTTCCATTGAGTGCGTCAACCAGTCCGGAAGACTTAGAAAGGTTCTGACTAAAGAATCGTCTCCTCTGGGCAGTTTAAAGCACCCAAATGGAACATGGACTGAGTCTCCAAATGATACATTGAATTTACTTTTTGAGACACATTTCCCAAAAAATCCTTTAGGCTCTCAAAATTTTTCAAGTGTCTCGCAATGCGAAAATGAGACTGAGGATTGGAGTTTATCTTTAGCTATAGTATCTGACGAAAAAGTTAGACTAGCTGTTAGTTCTTTTGCACCCTATAAATCTCCAGGGCCCGACCGAATAATTTCAGCAATGATTCAAAAAGCCCCAGAGTGCCTTCTAAATTGGTTGAAGGTTTTCTATAGGAGTTGCCTCTTTTTACGCTCCCTCCCCTCAGAATGGAATAAGGTGAAGGTTTCTTTTATTCCTAAGGCTGGAAAATCAAGCCATGTAACAGCTAAAGACTTTAGACCTATCAGTCTATCATCATTTCCGTTAAAAACTTTTGAGAGATTATTGGATTACCATCTGCGTGAAAAAACAGTATCTTATGGTTTATGCATTGATCAGCATGCGTACTTAAAAGGGAAATCGACGGAAACGGCCTTACATGACGCCGTATCTATCATTGAAAAATCTCTCTTTTACAAAGAATTTTTACTTTTGCTACTTTTATTGATATAGAAGGAGCTTTCAACAATATTTTTCCTAGTGCTATTATTACGGCACTAAGACGCATTGGCACAGAAACATGTGTTCTATTTATGGTTAAAAACATGCTCCTGAACAGAACGATTTCGTCTGAATTAGGAGGAATATCACTTTCCAGATCAGTATCAATGGGTACACCACAGGGTGGTGTTATATCCCCACTACTTTGGGGTCTTGTTGTAGATGATTTGCTACGAATCATAAGACAACAGGGGGTCAAGGTGGTAGCATTTTACACGTGCAAAAGAATGTTTAACAAATCTTGGGGCCTTAAGCAAAAAGTAGTTTTGTGGATGTATAAGGCCATCATTAGGCCAATTCTGACCTATGGAATTCTTGTCTGGTGGAAAGCCTTAAGCAAGTAAACCTTTTTGGCAATTTTATCAAAAATTCAAAGAATGGCTGGTATAGGAGTTAGCGGAGCTGTTAACACTGTGCCTTCAGATGCTCTCAACGCTTTGCTTCATTTGGAGCCCCTTGATATTTACGCTAAAGGAGTTGCAGCAAAGGGTGCCATCAGGTTGAAGGAATCGGGCTTCTGGAAGTCGAAACCTTATGGCCATGGCAGTATTTTTGCACAATTCCCTGGTTGTGATATTGAAAATGGGACTGATTACATCAATCCCATTTTAACGTTCTCAACCAACTTTCAAGTGAAAATACCTGAAAGAAAAGGTTGGACTCCGATTCTGAATTCCAAAGAAATATACACTGACGCACAATGGGAGGGTTTGTATGGAACGGCGGTCATATATAGTAATAATAGAGCTAGGCTATTGAGATTTGGTACAGATGTTTTCACATTAAAATAATAAAAATCTGTGAATATGAACAAAATCCGCCGACGGACACGCCTACCTCCCATACAAAGTTGGGGCGTGGTCCGAATTTTTTTTCAAAATGGGTATCAATTTTCAATAACTTGACCCCGCTTATTTCAAAAATGTTAAAAATTTTGCGCTATCTTTTATAGTTTTCAAGATATGAGGAATAAACGAAAATCTACTTTATAAAAAATAGATTTTGTTTGTTTGTGTATTTGTCCCTTATTAACTCGGAAATTAAGTATCCGATTTTAAAAAAGTTTTTATATTATGCTAGTACAAAAAAAGGCTAAGCTATATACTAAAAAAGTGGGCGGTGCCACGCCCCCCAAAAAATTGACTTATCATATCGCCGAAACTCTTTGACGCAGATAAATGAGATTTGGTAAATGTTTAAAAATCATCAGGACAAATAATGTTCCTAGGACAAATGGGCGGTGCCACGCCTTCAAAAAAAAAAACTCATCATATTTCTGAAAATATTTGACGAAGATAGATATTATTTGGTATATATGAAAAGACCATCAGAACAAATAATCCGCACTAGAAAAATGGGCAGTGCCACGCCTACCAAAAAATTAATTTATTTTAATTAGTTTTTTCATTTAATTGCAACACCTCTTGAGCTTCTGGTAATAACTCTTTACATTTTTTATCACGTTTTACTCGGATTTGGCTAATAATCGGATCAGAAGAGATCAGCATGTAATGCAAAACGTCTTCGTTGTTTGCTACTCTAGAGCACAATCTGCTGTTGTGTAACCTAGCGCTTTTAAAAACTTTGTTTGATGCTTCCTGAGCTTTTTCGGAAAGACTACCAATTGGTATTTGAAGTGCTTCTATGATATTATACCAATTATAATGTTTTTTGTATAGCCTTCAATATGCTCTTGGCTTAATTTAAGAAAGGGTGAGTCCCAAGGGGGATTTAAAGGAGGAAATATACCCCTTACCTGTCACACTTCTCTTAAAAAAATTTTTTTTTGGAATTTAAGAAGACTTTACAGTCTTAAAAATGATAAATATATTGTAAAACGTTGCAGAATGTAAAGAAATAAAAATATTTTTTTTCTCAAAAACTGCTACAGGAAAAAATTCATAGAAAAAAAAGTTCTCAAAAAAGGCAGTAGGGACTTTGCATATCGATTAAGCATACTTGGCCACATATTATATTGGAAAATAATGAAAATCAGAAAATGTGTTTTTTTTTTTTAATGTCAAAGTTTGTACAATTTATCGATTTTGGCTTTTTGAGCTTCAATTTTCGAAAAATCACCATAATTCACCTATCATACATAAAAACTCAAACAAATGTTTTTTTAAAAGCTAAATGCTTGTACTTTTTGACAAAATGCTATCTTGATATATTTCGATGCAAACGAATTAAAAATAGCGTTCCAAAAAAGTCAACTTATTTTGTCCCGTCAAAAACCACAATATGAAAAAGTTTATAAAAAAAAAAGTTCTCAAAAAAGGCAGTAGGGACTTTGCATATCGATTAAGCACACTTGGCCACATATTATATTGAAAAATAATGAAAATCAGAAAATGTGTTTTTTTTTTTTTTTAATGTCAAAGTTTGCAATTTTTCCATTTTTACCATTTTTTTTTAAATATTTGAAAAACCACTATGACTCACATAAGATCGGCAAAAAAAAATAAAAATATTGTTAACAAAGTAGGAACAATATACTTTCTAACGATATGCTACATTAGTAGATCGGGCTTAAAACAAATTAACTAGAGCGTTTATCCAGCAGTTCCTAATTTTAAAAGTTCTGTAGAGCATTTTTTCTGTTTAAAGTCCAACTTTGGACTCACTGTGTTGCTAAGCCAAAACAAAATTTTAAACTTTTATAGTTTTTTTTTCCGTCCCTAAGTATTATCTGACGATTGGCGTAAAAATTTTTTTAATCCATAGCACTTTCAAATTTTACCTATTTATGGCCACAATCTCCCATTGTGTGACGGCTCGAAAATTGGTGTCTGGTGTAGGTGCTGGGGTCTTTTCCAAAGACTTGAATAGCAGCGAGTCTTTTGCTTTACCCTGTTACTGCAGTGTATTTCAAGCGGAAATTCTGGCTGTGTGGAAGGCATGCCAAATTATTAAACCCAAAATTAATGAATGTAGTGACACATTTATTATTTACGTTGATAGTCAGGCAGCCATTAGGGCCCTTGGGTCCAATATTACTAAGTCTCGTTTAGTCCTTAGCTGCAGGAAATCCCTATGTGAAGTAGGGCAGCTATGTAATCTTACAATATGTTGGGTTCCTGGACACAGTAATTTCGTTTGTAATGAAAATGCTGATGAACTTGCTAGGAAAGGGTCTTTAACTGACATAATTTCTGAAACCTTTATTATGAAACCACTTGCATTGATAAGAGCCAACATTGACTCTAAATGTATTTTGTGGGCTAATTTTAGATGGTCAAACTTAACAACATGTGTTACGTCGAGGGCGATATGGCCACTGTATGACGCTAACAGAACACGTAGAATTATTTCATTAGATAGACAAAGTCTCAGAACTTTAATTGGTGTCATTACAGGGCACTATTTTATAGGCAGACACGCTTCTAGACTGGGCCTTACTGACGTAGGAGATCTTTGTAGAAGTTGTAAAGATTCTGACGTCGAAGAGTCCATTTTTCATTTCCTTTGTGAATGCCCAGCGTTGGCTAACCGACGTTACAAGGTGTTCGAAAGTCACTTCTTCGACTCTCTTGAAGATATAGCTCATAAGAGTCCCAAATCCATTTTGCAGTTTATAAAAATTTCTAAATGGTTCACATAGGTTAACAACGAAGTTATACATCGGGTATACAATGGGCCTAATCGCGGCCTAAGTTATGATGGCAACTGCCATCTCCCGCGCTAACCTAACCTAACCTAACCTAATTAATGGGAAAAGGTCGAAAATAGATTTTGGACATGACCAGTGGCGTCTCCGATCCCTCTAAATGGCCGATTCGGGCCCGGGCCCATTTGGGTGAAAAAATTTTATTGCACCAATCGATGGGGAAAGGTCGAAAATAAATTTTGGACATGACCAGGGGTGTCCCCGACCCCTCTAAGTGACAGTTTTGGGCTCATTTTTGTAAAAAAAATTGTATTGCACCAGGGGCGACTCCGATCCCTCTAGGTGACCGATTTGGGCCCATTTTGGTGAAAAAATTTTGCTGCACCAATCGATCTGGAAAGGTGGAAAATATATTTTGAGCTTGACCAGAGGAGTCCCCGACCTTTCTTAGGGACTAAAACGGTCACTTAGAAGGGTCGGGGAATAATCTGGTCACGTCCAAAATCTATTTTCGACCTTTCCTCATCGAGTGGTACAACATAATTTTTTTACAAAAATGGGCCCAAATAGGTCACTTAGAGGGATCGGAGACGCCCCTGGTCTTGTCCAAAATGTATTTTTGACCTTTTCCCATCGATTGATGCAATAAAATTTTTTCACCAAAATGGGCCCAAATCGGTCATTTAGAGGGGTCGGGGACATCCTTGGTCATGTCCAAAATCTATTTTCGACCTTTCCCGATCGATTGGTGCAGTACAATTTTTTCACAAAAATGGGCCCAAAACGGTCTCTTAGAGGGGTCGGGGACACCCCTGGTCATTTCCAAAATATATTTTCGATCTTTCCTCATAGATTGGTACAATAAATTTTTTTTACAAAAATGGGCCCAAATCGGTCACTTAGAGGGTTCGGGAACTCCTCTGGTCAAGTCCAAAATATATTTTCGACCTTTCCCCATCGATTTAAACAATGACAACCAAATTAAAAAATAAATTTCAAATTTTGGCGGAATTGTCACAAACTGGCAACTTTGCCTACAATCTCAATAGCTATAAAAAAATAATTGTTATAATTGTTTACGCATATTATGCGTACAGCTAGTTATACTTGTAGTTAAAAGAGATATGAATAATTAGGTAACTGAAGTACGTAGAAAAAAAAAAGATTGCGATCAGCTCAATCAGCTCAAAACTCACGAACTTACGAACTGAGTTGAGCTGAGTTAAACGAACTCAGTTCGGTACTGAAATTGTGTGATAAGCTCATGAGTTTTGAGTTTGATCGAACTAGTTCGGCTCGTTGCACAGCCCTTATTAACAGGCAAACGAAATCGGTTCAGTCCCTGTTTCTATACCTAAATCTCAACCGATTTGTTTGATTTTTGTTTCTTTGGGAAGGTAAGGCTTAACGCTTTGGATAGAAATTAAAAATTAAAAAGAATATTAAATTTTTTTTTTTTTAATGAACAGTTCCAAGCTTCCAAAAGGAAAATTTGTTAGTTATTAGAGTTCCATAGTCTCTTCAAAGTCAAATTGAAGTGGTCGAATTCCGGCCGCAAGGCGAAATCTAGTATTTCGTAAATGTTGACTAATTCCGAATCGTTGAATTTAAAAGTGAAATAAGTCCATTAAGGGGTTAAATAATCTTCTCTTCTTATACAAGCTAGAATTGTATGTTTGTTTTTTTGTACTTATTTCTGTGCCATATATTTTTCTCGAAAACGGCTACAGCGATTTTAATGAAACTTGGAATAGTGTTAGATACTAGCATACAATGAAGAATGAGCTAGGTTTGAACTTTGTAAATGCTCACAAGTATCAATGTGTGGTATGCCGTTATATTAGAACTAGTAAGGGTGTAAGTTTTGGCCTGGCCAAAAAATAAATACCCTACACTGCAGTATTTTGAAAATTTTGCTTATATGGGAAGTGCCACTCCTTCTTGTCTGAGTACACCCAGTTTTTGTTCAGAGCTTGCATTTATAGTTTTTAGTGTCAGAGTGAAATTTTGTTGGATTATCTCAAAAAACTCTTTCAGTATAGCATTTTGAATCTTTTGCTTACATGGGAGGTGCCACGCCCCCTTGTCTGATTTCACCCAATTTTTGTTGAGAGCTTTCATTTATAATTTTTAGTGTCTGAATCAAATTTGGTTCGAATATCTCAAAAAACGCTTTCAGTAAAGCGTTTTGAAGCTTTTGCTTATATGGGAGGTGCCACGCCCTCTTGTGCGAGTACACCCAGTTTTCTTTCAGAGCTTGCATTCATAGTTTTTAGTGTCAGAGTGAAATTTAGTTGGATTATCTCAAAAAACTTTTTCAGTATATCATTTTGAAACTTTTGCTTATATGGGAGGTGCCACGCCCCCTTGTACGATTTCAACCAATTTTTGCTGAGAGCTTTCATTTATGACTCTTAGTGTCTGAGTCAAAGTTGGTTCGAATATCTCAAAAAACGCTTTCAGTATAGCGTTTTGAAGCTTTTGCTTATATGGGAGGTGCCACGCCCTCTTGTCCGAATTCGCTCAGTTTTTTATCAGAGCTTGCGCTTACAATTCGAAGTACTTATATGTATTGTGGTTGCATTGTCGTGAAAAATACTTCTAAAATTGCATTTTGAATATAATTTTTGTATGGGCGGTAGGCGTGTCCGTTGACCGATTTTGCTCATTTTCAATCCCCCGAGCTAACTTCGACGACGGAGGCAGTGTACCAAATTTAATTGAATTATCTTGCTCAGTTTTCCCAAAAAGTGTATTTCAACACACAGCCAGCCAGCCAGCCAGCCAGCCAGCCAGCCAGCCAGCCAGCCAGCCAGCCAGCCAGCCAGCCAGCCAGCCAGCCAGCCAGCCAGCCAGCCAGCCACCCAGCCAGCCAGCCAGCCAGCCAGACAGACGGACATGGCTATATCGACTCAGGAGGTGACGCTGATCAAGAATATATATACTTTTCTATACCTGCCACGCCTCCTTCTCTGCGTTACAAACGGAAGGACAAAGTGAATATACCCTGGGTGTAGGGTATAAAAACTCGTTGGAGGGTGTGGCACCGCCCACAAAAATATAATACGCTATAAAAAGTAAACAACTAATGCAATCTTTCTGAATTTAACTGTAGGGAATCTTCTTTTTATTAGGCACATACGACCTAGAAATGGACGAAATATGGCCGGTATGCGTGGGACCTCCCATACAAGTAAAACAAATTAAATGATATTTCTTGACAATGGTACAACACCCCACGCCCACTTTTTACCAAAAAATTTACCAAAAAATTTTAGTAATAACTCAGGCACAAAAAAAAAAATGGAATGAACTTTTTATTTCTTATATGCAGTCTTATGTACTTTTTGACGCTGAATCCGTCTTCATCAGCAGAGCTGTCATTATACCTGCATGATTTTGAAATATCCTTACTGCGTATCTACAAGAAAAGGTAGAATCATTTTTTATTAATGGCGTCGAATATCCACACTCTTCCTTATCAAAATATCCTTGCGGTCTTTTCCAATAGGTCTCTTGCTTTAAGAGGTATGATGATAAGAAATTTCAGCCCCCATACAAGAGACGAAATGTTTTGGGTGCATGGCATATCCCATTTATTTATTTTAGGGCATTCTATTTCACCAAAAAAATTTGGAGTTGTTGATATTTTTCTATACCATTTGATATTTTCTGAGTTGTTATACCCTACCCCCAGGGTATATTCACTTTGTCCTTCCGTTTGTAACGCAGAGAAGGAGGCGTGGCAGGTATGGAAAAGTGTATATATTCTTAATCAGCGTCACCTCCTGAGTCGATATAGCCATGTCCGTCTGTATGGCTGACTGGCTGGCTGGCTGGGTGGCTGGCTGGGTGTGTGTGGAAATATATTTTTTGGGAAAACTGAGCAACATATTTCAATGAAATTTGGTATTCTGCCTCCGTCATTAAAGTTAGCTCGGGGATTGAAAATGAGCGAAATCGGTCAACGGACACGCCTACTGCCCATACAAAAAATATATTCAAAATGCAATAATAAGAGCATTACTTGCAATAACAGAAGCAAAATACACATAAATATTAGGAAAAGTAAGTATAAGCTCTGAGCAAAACTAGGCGAATTCAGACTAGAGGGCGTGGTACCTCCCATATAAACAAATGTTTCAAAATGTTATACGGAAAGCGTTTTTTCAGATAACCCAACTAAATTACACTCAAACACTCGGATCTATAAATGCAAGCTACACGCAAGATCTAGGTAAACTCGGACAAGAAGGCGTGGCACCTCCCATATCAGCAAATAATTCAAAATTATATAATGAAAGTGTTTTTTGAGATAATCCAACCAAATTTCACTCAAACACGAAGAACATTAATTGTAAACTCTGAGCTTATAAAGGCCAAGTAGGATAAGAGGGCGTGGCACCTCCCATATAAGCGAAAGTTTCAAAATGCTATACTGAAAGATTTTTTTAAGAAAACCTAACCGAATTTTACATAAACACTCAGAACAGTGAATGCAAGCTCTACGCAAAATCAAGGTTAGCACGGAGGTGAGGGCGTGGCACTTCCCATACATGCGATTTGTTCTTGTACTCTCCTAATAATATGCTTGAAATGCAGTGTAGGGTATTTAGTATTTGGCCAGGCCAAAGATACCACCCTTACTAGTTTCTTATTATTATTCTCTTTATCATTTTGAAAGCATGAACATTGGAGGTGAAAAAATACGAATTTCATACCAAAAAATAGCTATGAATAAAAACATCGACTAAAATAATAAGATCAGATTGTTGACCGAGCAGGGATCTGTCTCTAGGTGCTATATATTATGCGCCATTATATTCGTTTATAGTGTGAAAGAAATTTTAATTTCGTTAAGTCTGGTAAGCAACTTGAAATCCCTAATCTTTGCCTTTCAAACCTAATTTAAATTTTGTTGATATTTTTTTGTCCTCAAAGATATCCGAACCTAAAAAGACACAAAAGTGCAAAAAACCCGTTTAGCCAATATTTCGGTCTACGATATCTCATAGAAGCATGAAGATATAAACATAATTTAAATTAGGTTTTAATGGAAAAGACTAGGACTTTCAAGAACTTTAGCTACATTTAACGAATAAATGATATGTTACATAGTTACATAGCTTCAAAAAATGGCAAAAAACTACTTTTATTGGTTTTTTGGTTAGAATATCTGAAAAACTATACTTGATAGAGCAATTCCGAGGTCGGATTTGCGTTAAGCATCGCAAAACACATTTGAACGATAAGTTAACAGAATCTGGAAAAAAATTTGATGTGCTACGACGCACAGTGGCGACATTTGCCATTTCTCGTTGCAAAAATCATAACTTCTGAACCATTTAAGATATTTTAATTCTGTTTCCGGTTATGGATAGAAAAGTCTCGTAGCTATTACAATCTTATTTCAACTTCAACTCAACTTTATTTAGATTGCATTGCAGGGTGAAAAGCAATGTTTTGTTTCTGTAAATTTCATACATATCGTTAGGAAAATCCCGAAACGGTCAAATATTTCAGAAATTGGACGTTAAATCAAAAAATAAAAAAACACGTGTCCAATAATTTTCAGAGATTTATTCATCGATATAAATTTTGACCCCCTTTCGCCCCCCGACGGAGGTGGGGCGGGGGAAAGTTCAAAATTTTAACTGGAAACCCCCATTTTTTATTGCAGATTCGGATTCTACAATACGTAAAAAAATACGAAAACTTTGTCAAAAAAATGTTTTTTTATCCTGCGTGGATGGCGCTGTAATCAACAAAAACAAAATTAAAAATAGAAAGTTTTGTACTTAAAACTTCGTGAAATTAGCCTTTTTATCCATAGGTTTCGCCATAAAAGTTGCTCTTGCACAAAGAGTTATAAATAAAAGCAAACAGTTTTTAGAGCACAAGCTAAGAAATAAACAGCAATTAGTTGTGTAGTGAGCCGAGCTTCACAAAATCGAAGTTTTTTTTTAAACTCAACCCAAAACTTAAAAACTACCCTAAAAGCAATGCATTCAAAAAAAATTCATAAAAAAAGAAAACTATTGAAAAAACTTGGTTTTTTGCTAATAAGTTTTATCAGAGAGGCCATAAATGTTTAAAGTGAAAGAAAAAATCAATTTTCTTTAACCATTTGCCAAAGTATTCAACCTAAATATTAAAAATTTTTCTCTAAAATTAAAATTTTCGCTAACCTCAAAATTAACTCAACTTTGAGAGGCTGTAAAAACCAAACTACAGGTCTGAATGGGTTCAAATTTTCAAATCCTTTAGCTGCTAACATTTTTCTATCTGATGGCAATATTAGATTTGCAAAAGGGACCCACTCGAAATTGATTTTTGCAACGCCTTTTCGTGAAATGACGTGATGAGCCACATGTTTCATGAAATGACGTGATGAGCCACATGTTTCATGATGAAAATCGCAATAACTCATGTAGACGCAATATAATAAACAAAAAATTGTATATAGAATTGTTAAGCCTATTCAGTTTTAGTAGTCCGTAAGATATCTTTTTCGAACATTTTTTTGAAGCTGCATTCGAAGTTAAAAAAAAGGGAAAAAATAGTGTTTCAGAAAAGTACAGTCACCTCAGACATTCAAAAAAAAAATCCTTTATTTTGAGTGTTACTTGTTAGTATAATGATCGCTTATAGCATTAATAGAAAAAAATTAACTTTTCTTTCAACGGCCACGCCTACCGCCCATACAAGAAATATATTCAAAATGCAATTTTAGGTGTATTTTTCACAAGAGACAAGTTATACCCTACACCCAGGGTATATTCACTTTGTCCTTCCGTTTGTAACGCAGAGAAGGAGGCGTGGCAGATATAGAAAAGTATATATATTAGGCATGCGCTTATTTTACGATTTTCTGATATTCGTCCATGCCGCCCCCTGAAATCCTTCTAATGGTCATAAAAACAAATACTATGAAGTTTCACGGCGATCGGATAACGATAACCCGGCCCGCAAGAGAGGTCAAGGTCAAGTTGAGGTTTCAGGCAAAACATAATGAAAATTTTTTTTAAACTTAATTAAATTAGTCAAAGCATAACTTTATCTTATAGCAAATTTAAATACCTTTCCAACAAGCTATAATTGTTTAAAATCGGGTAATAAATACGAATTCTATGAATTTTTCTTTAATCGACATTAGCAAAATTGCCGCAAAATGCTATTCTACTACATATGGTATTTTGCGGCAATTTTGTTAATGCCGTAAAAGAAAAATTCATAGAATTCGTATTTATTACCCGATTTTAAACAATTATAGCTTGTTGGAAAGGTATTTAAATTTGCTATAGGATAAAGTTATGCTTTGACTAATTTAATTAAGTTTAAAAAAAATTTGCATTATTTTTTGCCTGAATCCTCAACTTGACCTTGACCTCTCTTGCGGGCCGGGGTATCGTTATCCGATCGCCGTGAAACTTCATAGTATTTGTTTTTATGACCATTAGAAGGATTTCAGGGGGCGGCATGAACGAAAATCGTAAAATAAGCGCATGCCTAATATATATTCTTGATCAGCGTCACCTTCTGAGTCTATATAGCCATGTCCGTCTGTCTGGCTGGCTGGGTGGCTGGCTGTGTGTGGAAATACATTTTTTGAGAAAACTAAGCAAGGTAATTCAATGAAATTTGGTACACACCCTCCGTCGTCAAAGTTAGCTTGGGGGATTGAAAATGAGCGAAATCGCTCAACTGACACGCCTTCCGCCCATACAAAAAATATCTTCAAAATGCAACTTTTGGAGTATTTTTCGCGATAATGCAACCAAAATACACATAAGCACTAAGAATTGCAAGCGCAAGCATTAAGCAAAAACTGAACGAATTCGGAAAAGAGGGCGTGGCACCACTCATATAAGCAAAAGCTTCAAAACGCTATACTGAAAACATTTTTTGAGATAATCCAACCAAATTTCACTCAAATACTAAGAACTATAAATGCAAACTCTGAGAAAGAACTGGGTGAATTCGGACAAGAGGGCGTGGCACCTCTCATAAAAGCAAAATTTTCAAAATACTGCTGTGTAGGGTATTTAATGTTTGCCCAGGCCAAAAGTAACACCCTTACTAGTTTTCTATTGTTTCCAATAAAATTCGATAATTTTAGAGTTTTTATACCCAACACTCAGGGTATATTCACTTTGTCCTTCCGTTTGAAACGCAGAGAAGGAGGCGTGGTAAATATAGAAAAGAATATATATACTTGGTCAACTTCACCTCCTGAGTCGATATAGCCAAGTCCGTCTGTCTGGCTGGGTGGGTGTCTGGCTGTGTGTGGAAATACATTTTTTAGGAAAACTGAGCAAGATAATTCGATGAAATGTGGTACACTGACTCCGTCTTCAAAATTAGCTCGTGGGATTGAAAATAAGCCAAATCGGTCAACGGACACGCCTACCGCCCATATAAATATATTCAAAATGCAACTTTAAGAAAATTTTTCACGACAATGCAACCACAATACACATAAACACTACTAGTTGTAAACGCAAGCTCTGAGCAAAACTGGGCGAGTTTGGACAAGAGGGCGTGGCACCTCTCATATAAGCAAAATTTTTAAAATACTGCAGTGTAGGGTATTTATTGTTTGGCCACCCTTACACCCTTACTTGTTTCTTATTATTATTCTCGTCAGTAAATTTATAATTTGAAAGCATGAAATTTTGAGGCGAAAGTATAGTAGTTTCATCAGAAAGAATAGCTATGAATAAAAACATCGACTAAAATAATCAGATCAGATTGTCGATCGATTAGGGATCGGTCTCTAGGTACTAGTTTATCAAACGATAATGAGGACAAACTAATTCGCGCTGTAGAAATCAATTCTATAGCAGCAACAAAAAAAAGTATTTGAATAAACGTTTTCAAGGCTATATCGCTGATAAAACTTTTCACATACCGGAAAGACCAAGACAACGTGTTGCGGGTCCACTAGTTTGATTTATTTCTGTCTCTTTCAAAGATTTTTTTTTTCGATTTTTTTCAACATATAGTAAGCTATTTAAGTTTTTTCCCCTCATGTCATTAAAATTTTTTTTTTTTGTTTTTGATTTCGCATTTATTTGGCGATGTTACTGTTATGAAATTTTTTTATTTTCAGGTAGCTTAAAAGTTATAATTTTTAACCGTATGAAAGCTGGCTTTAATTTTTACTAAGAGCAGCAGTTGCTATTAACGCAGCTACAACGGTTAGAAAAATGATAAAAGTATAACAAGAGCCTGAGGAAATCCACTGAGAAAAGGGTTCCTTATTTTCAAAATTTTCTGTTTTCCGATGCTAAACAAAATCAACTGACGCTTACATCAAACTAAGGAAAGGAAATTCACTGGTGTAGATAAAGGAAAAAGTGAAAAAAATTATTTTCGTCCATGCGGAAAATATGACGGTAAGTTTCCTTATAATGACATTTCAAGATTTTGCCATCTATTATAGATATTAGCCTGGTTTTAGTGTTGTATGAAAAAAAAAAATACAGCGATATTGATAGCTTGTACGGGCTAATTTTGTTAGGTTACTCAAAAAACTGATTCTAAAAAAATTTGGTCCCAATAGGAGGGGGGGTAACACCTGCCCCATCGGGCCCAAAGAGGGGCACCTTTGCGAAAATTTCACGAAAATAATTCATAGCTCCCTCGGGGTGACCCCTAGAGGGGTGAAATGTATGACCAGGTTACATTATTTTTTTCTTTCCAACATTTTTTCCAAGCACACCTACCCCCTATTTATCACCCTCCGGGGGTCCCCCCTGCAAAATCCACATTTTTGAAAATTCGCTGTAACTGTTCCAGAATGACCCCAAGCTAGATAAGATGTATGACCAGGTCCCATTATTTTTTTATCCCCAACATTTTAATGAGACAGACCTACCCCCTATCTGCCCCCCTTTTGGGGTCCCCCTACAAAAAACTCAAAAAATTAAAAAAATTTCTAAAAATAGTTCAAAGCTCCCACGGAGTGACCTCTAGAGTGGTGAAATGTATGACCAGGTTCTATTATTTTTTCCTCTCCAACATTTTCTCTTGACACACTTGCACCCTATCTGCCACCCTTTTAAGGGCCCCCCTTCAAAATCTAAATTTTTTGAAAATTTGCTGCATTTGTCCTGCGATGCCCGCAATATAGGCTTAATATCCAATTAGGTCCTATTATTTTTTGTTCCCTTATATTTTTCGTTGATACACCTACCCCCTAAAATCCACCTCTTGGGCGCCCCCCCCTACAAAAAAGCAAAAAAATTAGGAAAAATATCGAAAAATAGTTCTTAGCTCCCCCGGAGTATTTCATAGAAGAGTAAAACGTAAAACCAGGTCCAATTATTTTTTCCGACATTTCCCCGAAGCCAATCTACCTCCTATCTGTCACCCTTCTGGAGGTCCCCCTACTAAGTCCACATTTTGAAAATTCGCTGTAACTATCCCTGGTGACCCCTAGATGGGACAAATGCATCACAAGATCCTATTATTTTTTTATCCCCAATACTTTCCCCTCACACACCTGCCTCCTATCTGCCACCCTTTTGGGGCTACCCCTATAAAAACACTTCAATATAGGAGTTCACTTATAAAGTGACACAGTTTAATTGTTACATATCATGCTCTGGCGCGGTTAAAAACATTCCTTTCATTTCACTTACTTATGTTCATTTATTTCATAAGCCATCGAAAAATAATACGTAAATCAATTAAATTAAAAAAGAATTTAGAGTTAGATAAGCCTCTTTTGGTTGCTTGTTGGCAATAGATTCTTATAACTTGCAATGACTAATAGCAAGTCTTAAAAATCACCTTAATTCCACCAGAGGCCTTCATTGTAGTCTTGACCCATCTTTACGCCACTTTCAGCCATGTCGTTGACAAAGGGCACTTAATTCCATTTTATGAAGCCCTCTATCAGCTTTTTTACGCTGCTGAGAATGATTACGGTAGAGTCAGCTGAAGGAAAAGGTCCTTCTTTATCATCTTTAACAGATGATGTGTCATTCTCTTTTGCCTAAGTTCGGTAGACCTTTTCCTTCAGCTCACTCTACCGTAATTAGTCACAGCATCGTAAAAAAACTGATAGAGGGCTTCATAAAATGGAATTAAGTGCCCTTTGTCAACGACATGGCTGAAAGTGGCGTAAAGATGGCTCAAGACTACAATGAAGGCCTCTGGTGGAATTAAGGTGATTTTTAAGACT
>OX638373.1:18061648-18156801 GCA_951812925.1 Calliopum simillimum | reverse complement strand
GGAGCTTTGAACTATTTTTAGAAATTTTTTTAATTTTTTGAGTTTTTTGTAGGGGGACCCCAAAAGGGGGGCAGATAGGGGGTAGGTCTGTCTCATTAAAATGTTGGTGATAAAAAAATAATGGGACCTGGTCATACATCTTATCTAGCTTGGGGTCATTCTGGAACAGTTACAGCGAATTTTCAAAAATGTGGATTTTGCAGGGGGGACCCCCGGAGGGTGATAAATAGGGGGTAGGTGTGCTTGAAAAAAATGTTGGAAAGAAAAAAATAATGTAACCTGGTCATACATTTCACCCCTCTAGGGGTCACCCCGAGGGAGCTATGAATTATTTTCGTGAAATTTTCGCAAAGGTGCCCCTCTTTGGGCCCGATGGGGCAGGTGTTACCCCCCTCCGATTGGGACCAAATTTTTTAGAATCAGTTTTTTGAGTAACCTAACAAAATTAGCCCGTACAAGCTATCAATATCGAAAAAACGCGCACTAAAACCAGGCTAATAGATATAGACAGAATGTCAGTGAATGTAATGACACAGTGCTACAGTGATTTTACACTTGGTCGGGTACTTAACATGCTTATACTTAAAAATTGTATTGCACCCTCAAAATCTAAAATTTTGACTTTGTGCGCCTGAAATTTTGTAGCTCAGCTATTTCTTATCCGATTTCGCATTTTTTTCACTGATTTGAAAAGAAAAATTTATAGTCAATTTAAAAATATGTTCTATAGTTTAAATTCAATAGAAATATTTTGGCAATTTTAAAGGAAAGTTTGAAATTGGAAAAAAAATCCTTTTTTTTGCAGTTTGACGTGTTTTTCAAACAATACTTTGAATGGTTAGGCATATAAATTTAAATACCTGGAGACCGATCCCTGCTCGATCAACAATCTCATCTTATTATATTAGTCGATGTTTTTATTCATAGCCATATTTTGGTATGAAATTCGTATTTTTTCAACTCCAATATTCATGCTTTCAAAATGATAAATTAACCGATGAGAGTAATAATCAGAAACTAGTAAGGGTGTAAAATTTGGCCTGGCCAAACATTAAATACCCTACACTGCAGCATTTTTAAAATTTTGCTCATATGGGAGGTGCTACGCTCTCTTGTCCGAGTTCACCCAGTTTTTGTCCAGATCTTGGATTTATAGTTTTTAGTGTCTGAGTGAAAAACGTTTTCAGTACAGTGTTTTGAAGCTTTTGCTTATATAGGAGGTGCCACGCCCTCTTGTCCGAGTTCGTCTAGTTTTAGCTTAGAGCGTGCATTTATAGTCTTTAGTTTTTGAGTGAAGTTTGGTTGGATTATCTCAAAAAACTCTTTCAGTGTAGCATTTTGAAACTTCTGCTTATACGGGAGGTGCCACGCCCCCTTGACCGATTGCACCCAATTTTTGTTGAGAGCTTTCATTTATGATAATTAGTGTCTGAGTCGAATTTGGTTCAAATATCTCAAAAAACGCTTTCAGTATAGTGTTTTGAAGCTTTTGCTTATATGGGAGGTGCCACGCCCTCTTGTCTGAATTCGTTATATTTTTTCTCAGAGCTTGCTCTTACAATTCTTAGTATTTGTGCGTATTTTGGTTGCATTGTCGTGAAAAATACTTCTAAAATTGCATTTTGAATACATTTTTTGTATGGGCGGTAGGCGTGTCCGTTGACCGATTTCACTCATTTTCAATCCCCCGAGCTATCTTTGGCGACGGAGGTAGTGTATCAAATTTCATTGAAATATCTTGCTCAGTTTTCCCAAAAAGTGTATTTCAACACACAGCCAGCCACCCAGCCAGCCAGCCAGACAGACGGACATGGCTATATCGACTCAGGAGGTGACGCTGATCAAGAATATATATACTTTTCCATATCTGCCACGCCTCCTTCTCTGCGTTACAAACGGAAGGACAAAGTGAATATACCCTGGGTGTAGGGTATAAAAACTCGGAAAATATCGAATGGTATAGAAAAATATCAACAACTCCAAATTTTTTTGGTTAAATAGAATGCCCTAAAATAAATGAATGGGATATGAAACGCACCCAAAATATTTCGTCTATTGTATGGGGGCTGAAATTTCTTATCATCATACCTCGGAAAGTAAGAGACCTATTGGAAAAGACAGCAAGGATATTTTGATAAGGAATAAAAAAGGATTTCACCTTTTCTTGTAGATACGCAGTAAGACTGAACACAGCGTTATCTTCAACTTCAAGCAAGGATATTTCAGGTATAATGACAGTTCTGCTGATGAAGACGGATTCAGCGTCAAAAGTACATGAGACTGCATATCTACATATATATAAATAGGCAAACGAAATCGGTTAGGTCCCTGTTTCTATACCTAAATCTCAACCGATTTGCTTGATTTTTTTTTTGTTGGAAAGGTTGTGAGGAGGAGCAGTGCATAGGACTATATGGACTAAATGGAAAAAACGATCTCACGGCTAAACCGCTGCATCGATTTTAACGAAATTTGGTATGGAGATAGGGTTAGGACTAAGGAACGATAATATGACCATTATGTTTTTCAGTGGGCGGTGCCACGCCCCTAAATGGAAAAAACGCTCTCACGGCAAAACGGCTGCATGATTTTAACGAAATTTGGTATGGAGATAGGGTTTGCACTAAGGAACAATAATATGACCATTATGTTTTTCAGTGGGCGGTGCCACGCCCCTAAATGGAAAAAACGCTCTCACAGCTAAACCGCTGCATCGGTTTCAACGAAATTTGGTATGGAGATAGGATTGGCACTAAGGAACGATAAAATGACCATTATATTTTTAGTGGGCAGTGCCACGCCCCTAAATGGAAAAAACGCTCTCACAGCGAAAATACTGCATACGATTTTTATGAAATTTGGTAAAGATATAGAGTTAGCACTATATAGCACGATAACATGATTGATTTTTATGAATTTTGGTATAGATAGATATCAAAAACTGTTTGCTCTTTAGTAGGAGTTACACGCCTCTAAATGGAAAGTACGATATTGCAACTTAGCTGCTGCACCGATGCAGATAACCCGAACCCTAAGGAAGAATATTAAAAGTTTTTTGTGTTTTATCGACCAAGGAAGGAAATAAAAAATTTTTCCTTTATTTTATGGTCAAATCGAAATGGGCGAATTTCGGCCACAAGGCGAACTCTAGTAAGAAATAAAAAGTTCATTTCATTTTTTTTTTGTGCCTGAGTTATTACAAAAATTTTTGGGCGTGGCAATTATTGAACAAAGCCCACTTTTCGTTATGCTTTAGATACTCATGATCCAGATCCGCTTACAAATTTCATCAAAATATGTTGTACCATTTCACACTGGTTCAAAATCCCTAAAAGCTGGCCAAAAGTCGAAATCATTAAAATTTCGAGACAAAATTTTTTACCTGGGGGTTTTTGAAGTCGCTGATTACGAATTTGATGTTAGATTTTTAAAAAAGAAAGTGACGGATTCAAAATGGTGGACGAATTGCATAAATATTCAACCAAATCCAACAAAAAAATTTACTCCTGGGTTTTTGGGGTCACTGATTACGAATCTGAAGTTAGATTTTTAAAAAACAAAATAGCGGATTCAAAAAGGCAAAAAATAACACTTGCAATTTTTATGTCTAATTTAAAAATTTATTTCAAAACTTTAACTTTGATAGAGTTGTGTGCAACGGTAAATTAATCTACATAAAAATGGGTTTTAGATTCCACTATCACGGAGTATGAGCTGTATAATAATATAAAAATTTTTCCATTTCAGGCGAGTAACACATATTGACACTTGGTAAGCAATATGAGTTAAATTTTCCTATGGGTGCTTCAGAAAAAATCGCGGCAAATAAAAAGGGCAAAAAAAGGCACCTCAATTTTTTTATATGTGTTAGAAAAGGTTTCAATCTTCTTAAATCCAAAAAATCCTGGTGGTATGACGTGGTCTAAATTAGTTCTGGGCTTTTTTCATAACCATCGCATACTGATTTTGTGAAATAATTTGATTTTAAGTTAATCATAATTACCGTAAAAGTATAAATTATTGCAAGTTTTGAATATAGAGGTTCGATAGTATTTCCTTTTACGAAGAGATTCCATATTCAAACATTAAATTCGGTTCAGTTTTACATTAACCACATAACTTTTACAGTGAAAACTTATTTTTTACTTTTAACTCACAGAATTTTGTGTCTGAGAAGCGTACTTTTGGAGAGATCCCAAGAGCATTGTAGGAATACCTGGCTCTTTCTTACAAATTTTTTGAGGTCTATGAATATCTGTTAGATAATACGGTTCATAAAAAGTTAATTTAAAAAAAACTTTTTTTTTGACTTTTGGCCAGATTCCCTACAGTTAAATTCAGAAAGATTGCATTAGTAGTTTACTTTTTAAGCGTATTATATTTTTGTGGGCGGTGGCACGACCTCCAACGAGTTTTATAATATAACGGCATATCACATATTGATACGTGTTTTTAGGGGTAAAATCTTTTAAATTTTCATTAAAATGGTTGAAGTGGTTTTTGAGTAATATTGAATCGAAATTTTCAATGGTTAAAAAATTGGCGTGGTACTTCTTCGATACCACCCACTTTTCGGTTATTACAAGGCATTGATAAGCAGTACCTTTATACCAAATTTCATTAAAATATCTTGTAACATTTGCGAGAAATAGCATTTAACGTATTTTGCTTGTATGGGAGGATCCACGCGCAATGGCGATATTTCGCCCACTTATAGATCAAAGATGCCCTATTGCAATTATGCTCCTCCTAGTTAATTTCAGAATGTTTGCTTTAGTAGTTTTCTTGCCATACCATTTTATATTTTTGTGGGCGGTGCCACGCCCTTCAAAGAGTTTTCCGAATGTAACGGCGTATTAAATATCAATCCTTGTTTGCAGATGTAACATCTCCTAAATTTTCATTAAAATTGTTGGAGTCGTTTTCGAGTAATATTGAATAAAAATTTTCGAAGGCTAAAAAGTGGGAGTGCCACTTCTTCGATCACGCCCACTTTTTGCCTGTTACAAGGTATTATTAAGCCGTACCCGCTCATCAAATTTTGCGAGTTATGACTAAATCAAATTAAAAATTCAGGGCAGTGCCACGCCCCCTGGTGAGCATTTACAAAGTTCAAACCTAGCTCATTCTTCATTGTATGCTAGTATGTAACACTATTCTAAGTTTCATTAAAATCCCTGTAGCCGTTTTCGAGAAAAATATTTGGCACAGAAATAAGTACAAAAAAACAGAAAAACAAACATGCAATTTCAGCTCGTATAAGAAGAGAAGATTTATTCATTAAGAACATACAATTTTCAATAAAACTAATTATCATTTGTCAAAATTGGTTGAAAATTTTAGATATAACGATATTTTATTCATCTCACTTTATTTCAAAATATAATTTTTAAATAATAAAAAATGCTTGCCGGATCTTTTCCTTTTTAAAAATAAGTAGAAGACTGATTTAAAGAAAATGATTTTTTGTGACCCCTAGTGAAATTTTTCGTAGAATATTTTCGTGGAACATTCCAACCAATTATGACCAAGTTTTTAGGGATAGGTGTCAAAAAGACCCATAAAAACAGGGCCTAATGGGTTAAGATGATTGAAAAAAATATTGTACACAAAATTGTACTAAGGATCACTAAAACTCGTTTTCATTAAATCAGTCCTTTTAAACGGGTAAGATTAGGCAAGCATTTTTTATTAGTTAAAAACATTAATTTCGAATAAATTAAGATTTTATAAAAAATCGTAACATCATCAATTTTCAACCAATTTTGATAAATATTAGTTAGTTTTATTTAAATTGTATGTTCTTTATGAATAAATTAAAATATAAATGCCTAACGTTTCAAAGTGCTGCTTAAAAAAGGCGTTAAACTGTAAACAACTGAAAAAATTCCCAAATTCTAAATTTCTTCTAAAATATCTCCTACAGTATTTAATTTTAGAATGACGATATATTTTTCTTTCTTAATCAGTGAAAAAATAAAAAATCGTTTAAGAAATAACTGAGCCACAGATTTTTAAGCGTACAAAGTCACCCAAAATCAGTTTTTTAAGGGTAACTTAAGATTTCGAGGGTGTATTACAATTTTTAAGTGTAGGCAAGCTAAGTACTCGACTAGACCTACAATATCTACTGGGTCTCCTTAAAAGTGTATGAAATTTTGGGGATTTTGTCACCTCACCGACATGGACAATATAAATTTACTGAAGAAATTTCTTCACAGGCTACTAATGCAGATAGTATAAATACTTTAGAGATTGAGTTCGATTGAACATGTCCATCGAACAAAATAACCAGTAACAAATAATGACAGAGAGTATAAATAAAGTATAGAGAAGGAGTTCGATCGAGCATGTCAATCGAACATAAAAACCAGGCATATTTATTGAGGTGCTAGAATTCTCTACGTCAAGGTTAAATGAATTTTTATGCAGTTCAAAGATGTGGCACTCTTTTAAGCGAAATTCATTTTTTAGCTGCCAAGTGATCATAAAAATTAGCAAGTCGATTTCTATTAGAAAAGCCAAAATATAAAAAAAATAAACATTTGCACACCGTTTGCATTTCATTCCCTCCTACGTAGTAAATTTTTTTTTTTTTTTTTCTAAGAAGGAGTTTGTGTTTTTATTTGTTGTTGTTTTTTTTGTCTGTTGATACAATTCCTTTTGAAGCAAAAAAACAAGTTATGAAATTTCTTTGGTTTACTTTTAAGTTTTTCTATAAAAAAAAAAAAATGCGTTAATGAAGAAAATCAGGTACAAGTTCCATATCAAATGAAAGGAAATAAATTGGGCTTTCACAATTTGTTACTAAAGCTGAGTTAATAAAACCTTTTGTTTTCAAAAAATAGTGCTTTATAAAAAAACTGGTCAAAATTTTCGAAAATTCTCCATATCTCGGAAACCATGACTCGGACATAAAAATTTACTGCAACAATTTTATAGCCAATTAAAATAGCTTTCATATGACTTCAATATTATAAAAATCCATTAAGGGATTCGGAACTTAAACCGGTTTTTATAAAGCTATATCCCAACCTTTCGATGGCTATACCTCCGTTAGTTTTGCGAATTTCGGAAAATAGAACTAAGAAAAGTAGGTCTGAATAGTCCCAAGAGTTTTGCATTTTCCGGTTTACCGATTTCCGCTCACCGTGTATATTAGGGCTGTTCAAAAAAAAAAAATTTTTCGAATTTCCAAGATATACTTTGGCATCACGATCTACATCATGACAGAATATCCCAAAAAATTTTTCAGATTTTTAAATTCATATTTAAAGGTGGCTCAAAGCAGAAATATATTTTTGTTATTTTTTTTTTTTAGCATTAATTATAAAATGTTGTCAAACAATTTGAAAAATTTGTTTTAGAGTAACTTAAAAACATTCAGTTTGTTTGTTTTTTAATGAACTTTAAAACCTACGTTGTAATTTTGACAACAAAAATTTTACACTTCTTAAAAAACGAAAAACTGCCCTAAGAAGGCGAAATTTTACGGTTTTTCAAAGAAAAAAGTCATCGTGCTTTAAACGAAATGAACATTTTTTAATTTACAAGATCTCATTCAAAAGAGCTCTTAAAAACCTTCAAGACAAGACATGTTAAGATTTTTTTGAGCCAGCAGGCTCGATGACATAACGTTTGAAATATAGTAATGCAGCCCTGTGAAAGGCAAAACGCTTTTTACTCAAGAGGGAGGCATCTTACAAAAAAGTGCCCATGGCATAAAATGCTTAGAATCATCCAAGGAACAAGTGTGAATTGTTTTTTTTTTTTTTTTGGAAAGTTTATTCAAAATGACGTTAAAAAATTTTTTTTTCTAAAATTAAGTAAAAAAAAAAAAACAATTTACACTTGTTCCTTGGATGATTTTAAGCATTTTATGCCATTGACACTTTTTTGTAAGATGCCTCCCTCTTGAGTAAAAAGCGTTTTGCCTTTCACAGGGCTGCATTACTATATTTCAAACGTTATGTCATCGAGCCTGCTGGCCCAAAAAAGTCTTAACATGTCTTGTCTTGAAGGTTTTTAAGAGCTCTTTTGAATGAGATCTTGTAAATTAAAAAATGTTCATTTCGTTTAAAGCACGATGACTTTTTTCTTTGAAAAACCGTAAAATTTCGCCTTCTTAGGGCAGTTTTTCGTTTTTTAAGAAGTGTAAAATTTTTTTTTGTCAAAATTACAACGTAGGTTTTAAAGTTCATTAAAAAACAAACAAAATGAATGTTTTTAAGTTACTCTAAAACAAATTTTTAAAATTGTTTGACAACATTTTATAATTAATGCTAAAAAAAAAATAACAAAAATATATTTCTGCTTTGAGCCACCTTTAAATATGAATTTAAAAATCTGAAAATTTTTTTGGGATATTCTGTCATGATGTAGATCGTGATGCCAAAGTATATCTTGGAAATTCGGAAAATTTTTTTTTTTTGAACAGCCCTAGTGTATATACTCATGTGCAAACATTGTTTGACTTAATATGCATATTGCCAGAGATAGACGGAACTTTTATTGTGTGCGGTGTAGGGTATATGATATTTCGCTTTATTATACCCTACACCCAGGGTATATTCACTTTGTCCTTCCGTTTGTAACGCAGAGAAGGAGGCGTGGCAGGTATAGAAAAGTATATATATTCTTGATCAGCGTCACCTCCTGAGTCGATATAGCTATGTCCGTCTGTCTGGCTGGCTGGCTGGCTGGGTGGCTGGCTGGCTGGCTGGCTGGCTGGCTGGCTGGCTGTGTGTTGAAATACACTTTTTGGGAAAACTGAGCAAGATAATTCAATGAAATTTGGCACACTGCCTCCGTCGTCAAAGTTAGCTCGGGGGATTGAAAATGAGCAAAATCGGTAAACGGACACGCCTACCGCCCATACAAAAATTATATTCAAAATGCAATTTTAGGAGTATTTTTCACAACAATGCAACCACAATACATATAAGTACTACGAATTGTAAGCGCAAGCTCCGATAAAAAACTGAGCGAATTCGTACAAGAGGGCGTGGCACCTCCCATATAAGCAAAAGCTTCAAAACGCTATACTGAAAGCGTTTTTTGAGATATTCGACCCAAATTTGACTCAGACACTAAAAATTATAAATGAAAGCTCTCAGCAAAAATTGGGTGAAATCGGACTAGGGGCGTGGCACCTCCCATATAAGCAAAGGATTCAAAATGCTATACTGAAAGAGTTTTTTGAGATAATCCAACTAAATTTCACTCTGACACTAAAAACTTTAAATGCAAGCTCTGAACAAAAACTGGGTGTACTCGGACAAGAGGGCGTGGCACCTCCCATATAAGCAAAAGCTTTAAAACGCTATACTGAAAGCATTTTTTGAGATATTCGAACCAAATTTGACTCAGACACTAAGAATTATAAATGAAAGCTCTCAGCAAAAATTGGGTGAAATCAGACAAGGGGGCGTGGCACCTCCCATATAAGCAAAGGATTCAAAATGCTATACTAAAGGAGTTTTTTGAGATAATCCAACTAAATTTCACTCTGACACTAAAAACTATAAATTCAAGCTCTGAACAAAAACTGGGTGTACTCGGACAAGAGGCAGTGGCACCTCCGATATAAGCAAACTTTCCAAAATACTGCAGTGTAGGGTATTTATTTTTTGGCCAGGCCAAAATTTACACCCTTACTAGTTTTTTATTTGCTGCTGCGTGCATGTTTTTTTTTTCTGATTCTATGAATGGTTTTTTATTTTATTTTTGTGTTGGAACGATGGTTTTGTTCATTTGCAACTATGTTGCCAAATTTCGGAAAGTACAAAGAATTAAATTTATAAAGTGATATATTCTTTGTTTCAAGGTATTTAAAGGCTTGCATTAAATAAATTAAAAGATATACATATGACAGTTACAAAACATTTAGTTGTTCATGCATGAAGTGCTGAATTCAACTTTACTTTATATTTAAAGTAGGTTAGACTTCGCAGATTAGGTATAAGTACTTTATTTTAGTGTTAAAAAAACATATTTAGGGTACTAAATAGTTGTCCAAATCAATACGAATTTTGACAGTTTTTTGAGTTTACAAGGCATTTTTTCGAGGCACTTACTCATTTTAAGAAATACCCTAATTGTCTTTACAAAATGATGTAATTTTGATCCAACTTTAATAAAAATAGGTTTTCCTTATAATATGTTGTTATTTTAGCATCGAAGATCTTTGTAATTGAAGTAAAAGTTTTAGATCTCAAATTTTCCAACTAAATAGTTTCACATAATTTTGTCCAACACAAACCATTTCCGAGATATTCACAAAAGGTCTTTTATTAAATATAGACCAATTTATATTAATTTGCAAAGATAATATCTGTGGACTATTGACAAAACAACCTAACTTGAAATTGGCATCTTTAAGGAGAGCTAAAAAACTACTTTTATGCTTCTCAATTCTTTTTGTGTATGAGTTGGAACATAGTATGTAAAAGTTTTTTATTATACACTAGCTGTTTTACCCGGCATTGCACGGGTTTTAATAAAAACCCAGATTACACAAAAAAGCTAATAACGAAAACTTTTTTATTTTTTAAAACAATGTGCCACAAACAGATGCTCCGATATATTTATTTTATCGGTAAAATTCCAAAAGTATCGCAAAATATTAAAAAATACATTGAAGCAATCGGTAAGAGTTCAAGTTTATAGAAAAAAGTCCAAAATATCGGTAAATGTCCAAAAGTATCGAAATACACCGAAGAAATCGGTAAAAGCCCAAATGTATCGAAAAACATCTAAAATATCGGCAAAAGTCTAAAAGTATAGAAGAACATCTAAAGTATAGGTAAAAGTCCAAATATAACGAAAAACATCCAAAATATCGGTAAAAGTCCAAAAGTTTCGAAAAATATTGAAAAACATCTAAAATATCGGTAAAAGTCAAAAATGTCGAAAACATCCTAAAATTGGTAAAAGTCCAAAAGTATTGGAAAACATCGAAGAAATAATAATACTTGATTGTTATTATTATGATAAGTGGCATGTTAAAGACTAAGTTCTTCTATGCGAACGATTCAAATCTATAAATACTACCCTGCAAACAGTGTACTAGATACAAACGGCGTATGTATCGGGGACACAAACACGTATTTTTTTTTGCTTGTTTTTGAAAATCACATAGAAATTGCCGTACTCTTTCAATAACGTTTACATTGCTGTCGGGAAAAATACAGGCATTGGTTTTGTCGTACCAATACTTGTATTGTATCTGGTTCTCGTCCCTGCATAAATACCTAGATACGCATACCGGTACTTTATCTGTTGTACGTATCTGAAATAGTACAGGTACGTTTCTTAATATGCGTACAGGTACTATACTTGCTATACGTCTCTAAAATAATACAGGTACTACTCTGGTACACATCCTAATGAAATTCCATATTAAATTAATGAATTATTTATTTTTATTTCAAATTAAGTTTACAATGCATTGTTTTTGCTACTACAATTTATGCAAACTTTAGTTTCTCTGTTTAAAATGTTTCCATCACCTGCTCTGGCACTTTCCAATTGCGAAATTATTGCATATTTAAGGCCATGCGATCGATCATTAGCACTAACATCACATTCTTAGCACTGTCCATGTGAGTCTACATTTAAAATTTAACTTTAGCAACCGGTGCACAGGTACGAATTATCCTTCTGATGGCTTTCACGCAAGATATGTTCTAATTGTGAAAAAGCAACACCATCACCTATGCAAAGGATGATCAGAAAATCTGAAAAAATAAGCATGTAGAATTAAAATTTTTTAAGGTCAAGGATTTGCAATATCCAATAGCACTTACCTTGCATTGATATGGCCGCTCACCGGAATGCATATCCATATGTAGATTATGTTAAGAATTCTGCATTAATAACGTGTATTCCTACGCTAATCATACATTGCAAACGTTGAACAAATTATTTTGATTCTATTCATGACGTTTGATAAATTCTAGTTTTGTTTTTTAAATTTCAACACTCAAAAACTGACAGAAAACTCTGTTTGAAAAATAACATTACGAATACCTAGAAAATACGGGAAATGTTCCAGATACTCGTACGTGAAATACAACTAGTAGTAAAAAAATAAAAAAAATTCAAAGACAACCGGTACTCATTTTTTGCAGGGTATACATAAAAAAAATTAGTAAAAGTCCAAATAAAGCGAAAAAGATCCCATGTATCGAAAAAGGTCCAAAAGTTTCGAAAAACATTGAAACACATCGAAGAAATCGGATTAAGTCCAAGTTTATCAAAAAACATCCTATATATCGGTAACAGTTCAAATACATATATCGAAAAACAGCCAATCATATATCGAAAGAAGTTCGAAAGTTTCGAAAAATAGTGAAATAAAAAAAAAAAATTTTCGAAAAGCGTACAAAATATCGGTAAAGTCCAAAAATGTCGAAAAACATCCTACATATCGGTAAAAGTCCAAAATTATTGGAAAACATTGAAGAAATCGGTGAAAGTCCAAATACATTACATATATCAAAAATATTCAATATATCGAAAAGGATCCAAAAGTTTCGGAAAATATTTTAACACAACAAAGAAATCGGAAAAGTCCAAGTTTATAGAAAAACATCCAAAATATCGGTAAAAGTCCAAAACTTTTGAAAAATATTGAAACACATCGAAGAAATCGGCAAAAGTCTAAGTTTATCGAAAAACATCCAAAATATCGGTAAAATTACAAAAAAGAAATCGAAAAACATCCTATATATCGGTAAAAGCCCAAAAGTTTTTAAAAATATTGAAACACATTGAAGAAATCGATAAAAGTCTAAAAACAAAACATCCAATATATCGAAACAAAATCAAAAGTTTCGAAAAATAGTGAAATATGTACATCGAAGAAATCGGTCTAAGTCCAAGTGTTTCGAAAAACATCCAAAATATCGAAAAAAGTCAAAAAGAATTGAAAAATATTGAAAAACATGTAAAACATCATTGAAAGTCCAAAAATATTGAAAATATTGTGTTGGCATCACTGACCAAATCACTCTCATATTTGCTCTCATCAACAACACAACATCAAGAATAAAAAAAACAATAAATGAAAGAGACGAAAAAGGCAACAACAACACGTAACTCATGGCGCAGCAAGCTATAGCGACTGAAATGTAAACGATAATTTTTATGCAAGCATTGAATTTTATTTTCTACAACTTCATACTAAAAAAAAAGGTTTATCTTATAAAAACCAAAAAAAAAAGTATACAATCCTGTTTCTTATTACACGTAGAACGTTTTAAAAAAAAATTATTAAAATCAGTTCGGTATATTTTGCACCAAATCGTTACATAGGGTTTTCATATAAGCTATTTTATATAAATAGTATAGATGAATATTACACAAATATTTTTCAGTTACTGTTTTTGCTCCAAGGTCAATAGTTTTTAATAAAATTGAAATAAGGTGTTTTTGTCAAATATTTTTTGTTTTTTCACCGCTGCATGCCGTTTCAAAACAACAAATCATAATTTATGCAGAAATTGAGAATGCATGTAAGAACGCGCAGCGAGCGTAAATGTGTGAATCGCATAGGCAAAGCACCTATGTAGAGTCATTTAAGTACGCGTAACTTTTTATTAATGATGCGTACCTCCATTTTTTTTCACAGAAATATTGTGCAGATTTCAGAGCACATTTCTGTATAAAAATTTTGTTTTTATTTTGCTATAGGTATAGCTTAAATATCTATTTGTTTATTAAAAAGTGCATTATTTATAAGAAATTTTAAAAATTTTTATGAAAAGTTTATTTCATTTAAATTTTGAATTATTTTCAGTCCTACTACAAAAGTTTCATTAATTTTCGCTCAATGTTTTCTGAGAAATTGCAATTTGAAAAAAGACGTACATAAAAATTCACATGCTTATAACTTTTTAAAAAATTAAAATTTTTTTAAAAAAAGTATAAGGCAATAATTTAGATCAAAAACCCTTCAAAAACCCACCAAAAAAAGTTTCAGTTTAGCAAGTTAGTTTTTAGTGTGTCCGTTTCAAAAAATTTAAGTCACTGCATAAAAATTCATTTAACCTTGAAGTAGAGAATTCTAAATTCACAATAAATATGCCTGGTTTTTATGTTTGATTGACATGCTCGATCGAACTCCATCTCTATACTTTATTTATACTCTCTGTAATGAGTCCCTAAAAACTCTAACTTCAAGGTTGCATACATTTTTGTAGTTCTGCGTGGTTTTTAGGTTCGATTGACATGCTCGAAAGGACTCCATCTCTATTACTTTAGTTATACTCTCTGCCTACGTTTGCTGTGACTCTTTGATCTTTGGCTGCATTTCGCACGGGAAAACACTTTCATTGGGACACGGAGTGAACTTCCTATCGAAAGTCCTTTCATTGCATAACAATTTTTTCCCAATTTTACACAATTTTCTTTTAACTTTTTCTGACGTTGTTTCTCCCTCTTTCTATTTGTTATAGTCATACTCTCAAAGCAACTACAATTACAATAATGAAAATGATGCCTTATCATACAGTAGCCAACCAATTAGCACCACTAACCTTAGTAAAAGTAGAAGTAATTATGGCAACCACCTAGATATGTACGATAGATATGATAACGCTGGACTTCAGCAGCTACGAATTGGCGTAAGAAGTGATTACAGTGATACCGCCGCTGCTTCATTTGGTGTGGAATATGAGAACAGCGGGTATGACTGTGCCGCAACAACAATGGCAACGACAACAACTACGGCTAGTAACAATGATTACATTGGCGATGATGCAACGTACTGCAATGTAGAGAATGCTAGTGGCTGCTATGATTATTGGGAAGATGCAGATGGTAGCGGAAATATTAGTGCTATGGCTAGTGGGCGAAACTCTTCTTTGGGCAATAGTAAAATGCTGCCAAAAGTTCCAATCAAACATAGTAGCAGCATGCTGGATGGTATGTACATAAGCAATTTTCATCAAAATCATCATCGTCAGCAGCACCGTCATGGTGCCAGTCTACCTACTACACCACCTGTGGCGCACAAAAAAAGTCGCATGCTACCACAGCCTGGAGCGGCCACCAACTCAATGGCAACAACAACAACAACAAATACAGTGGGTGGCGGCAGCTACAGCGCATTTGGTAGCGGTGACGCCTTCGGTTTCCTTAAACAGCCGACGCCAACGAACGGGTACAGCGGCGGCGGCGGCGCACAACATAATAGTAGTTTGAATAGTAATTATAGTAGTGACGTAGTCAACAAAAGCGCAGTATACGTTAGTGGTGGTGTAGGTGGTGTTAATGGCAAATGTCTTCCAACGGTACCATTGCGAGTACTGCCACAGCCGCATACGCAACAACAGCATCTTCAGCAGCCATATACTCATAAGTCATCCAAACATGAATTTATACCGACAGCAGCAACAACAGTGAATGAGTTGCAATGTAAATTTCTCGTAGATGCTGCAAGTACAACAGCAGCAGCAACAAAGCACAGTACCATTACCAACATGAATAGCAACTTTAATGACCACACGACAATAAACGATTATAGCAATTACACGGCGGCCATGTATTCCTCACCGTCCTACAGCTATTCCGCCTATACATCATCAGCAGCAGCAGCGATCCCAATGCAACGTCCGCATACCTCAATGCACAACTATAAGGATGATTTTAATTATCCTTACAATAGTGCCGATAGTCTGTCCACATACAGTGAACCAACAGCAATACTTCACAACAACGCAGGAACACAATTAAACTTGCAACAGCAACGCAAAAGTTCCATTATAATGGCGATGACGACGGCATCAGTTATTGCTTCAGGCGAAACGCGCATTACACCGAATTTAAATCTTGGTGAAAAGCAACCAAAGCAACTATCAACAACAAAGCCCCATGAGTCATCAATTGTAACGGCAACAGCATCCCGTTTAGCATACGGCGGTTCATCCAATGTCAGAGATTTTCGTTCGTCTTCGTTTGAGTATGATTGCACGGGTGTAGCGGCGCCAAAACAGAGCTTCTTCGACACAATAACCACAACGGATGACTATTTCTTCGATGCAGCGCTTTTTAATAGCCGTTATACGACAATGAAGGCGACGGCGCCCAACACTGACAACACAACTGCACTAACGACATCAAAGCTGTTGCCAACGTCCGCAGAACAACAGAAAAATGATGAAACAATGCATACGACTGCGACGACGACAACAACAGCTTTGCCTAGAAAATTGCCAAAACGTCTACCGACACCAAATGTTGTAGCAACAAATGTGACAGCCAAGACCGCTAATAGTACTAACAATAGTAGCAATTTTAGTAATAGTAATAATGTAAATACCATCAACAACAACAGCAACAACAACAACAATAATAATAACAATAGTAGTAGTAGTGTTAGTAGTAATAACGTTAGTTGTAGTTACAACAACAATTGTACCAACAAACAATTACCAAAGTTGCCAAATGAAAAGCTAAACACAACAATGATGACGATGATGAATACGACTTCGACTGCAACTGCGACAATGACAATGACAACAGCAACAATAACAGCAACGCCAGAAACAGCAATTACAACCCAAACAACAACAACAACTACGAGATCAGGAAATGCATATGACCCTTATACTTACAAACCAATTATGTTAAGTAATATAACAACAACTACAATTTCATCATCATCATCACCATCACCAACCTTGTCAACAACTTCAGCGTCAATATCAACAACATTGTTTTTAGGTGGTGAACATACAAATGTATTAGGCACTACGTATGACACTCTGATGTACGACATTTATACAAATAAATCGATGACAGCGGCAGCAACCACAACAGCAGTGGCAACAACAACTACATTAACAACAACAAATAATAACAATAATATATCATTGAAAACAAGTACATCATCGTCACCACTAACAACAACAACTGAGCTTGATTATAGCGATTATTTAAAATCATATACATTGCCAACATTTTCTGCTTATATGAGCAATATTACCGATAGGACCAGTTTAAATGATGCCAGCGTTATCACTTCATCCGTAGTACCATCAACAACATCACCAACATCAACAGCACTATCATCAATTTATCAATTCTCATCAACAACACCATACGCCGATATGTCGTGTTTAACATTATTGGATGCATTATCAACAACATCAGTTCCATCAACATCAACAACAAGCGCAACATTATTGCATGATACTACCACCACAAATTTCATTAGTAAATATGATCATTATCTTGACGGTAGTAGTAACGACAGTAGCTATACACCGACATCAACTGATATATTAAGTGTTGCAAAACCAATTGCGAAGACAACAGCCATGGGTGTAGTTGCGCAAGCGACAAGTTCCTCTTCTAGTTGTAAATATCCGCTTGATTTAAACATAATCACAACAACAATAACTAGCAAAAGTGGCTTGGATACAACTGCTTGGAGTTCTTTAAAAACAATAACAATGCCGACAACAGTCACAATTCCAAGCAGCTATAGCCAATTGTTTACAACAACCCTTTCGTCTGCCGAATTAGCCAACTCCTCCCATAATACTCCAAATAGCAGTGGCACTGCTGCTGTTGACTATATAATAAAGCTACAGCCAGAAACTGTAACAACAACTACTGAAATGGCTATCGTTACAACACCTTCGGTAACAGCAACAGCAGCAACTAGCGATTTATCATATGAGGATTATTTAAAAAAACTTAATTTGGATGCATACTCAAGTGAAACTAAGTATAGCAGCAGCAGCATTGCGATTGTATCAGCAAAAACACCAACAACAACAATAATGGCAACCCCTTTGGATATCACAATAGCACAACATATGAGTGATAAAAAGGGTATCAGCAATGAGTATGATATGTACAAGCTACCAACGCTTTCAACAGTGATTGCCGATGTCACAACATATGACGACAGCAGCAGCAGCAACACATGGTACGATACAATAGCAACAGAAACAACAATAGCATCAACAACAACAACAATAGCAGCAATAACAACAACAATAGCAGCAATAACAACTACAATAGCAGCAACAACAACAGCAACTGTTTTTGATGACAGCTTCTATGACAGCTATACTGTTGATTTAAGCTGCTTGACAGCAACTACTTACTCTCAGCCAGAAACGTCTTTGTATACGACTAATAAAATACATACAACATACTTAGATGTGATGCCAACAACAACAAGTAGCTATATGGATAGTTTAGCTGCAATGCCAACAACTGTGGCGGCTACCTCAACAAGACTTTCCTCAAGTGCCACGGTGAGCAGTGGTAGTACTCAAGGGGGCTATTATCAGCCAATTACAGCAAAATCCACTTTTAAGTCAGCCGGGACAACAACAACATCATCAACTGCAATTAGTTCTACAACTTCAGCAGCTGGTAAGGCTAGCAGCGTGCTTGGTGGCTTATCAAAAGGCTTAAAGGGTGGTTTGGATGGTGTGTTTAGCGGTGTCAGTGGAGCTGTTGCGACAACAACAACAGAGGTTGCACAGCAGCAACAACAACAACAGCAACAACAAACCAAAAAAGGCTTTGGTTTTGGACTGGCATCAAAACTAGTGCCCAATGTTAGTGGGCTATTGCAAAAGGCGCAACAAGCTGTACCAACGGCAGCAGCAACTGCAGCAGCTTCGACAACAGTTGAGTATAATAGAAACAATTCGTATAGTAAACAACAGCAGCAGCAACCACAATTAATGTTAACAACAGCTGCAGTTCAAATGCATGATAGCAATATCAATAATATTACGCCTCCTTTGTACACTACTGACAAAAGTCATATTGGTGTTTATGATATAAGCAGTAACAACTATTACAATAACAACAGCAGCAGCAGCAATAATGATAGCCAATTTATGCTTCAGCAATCGTCACTGGTTGGCGTTAGCGATATGTTGTATGATGATTACCTTGACAATACCACAAGAAACTTACATCATGTAGACGATATTGCTGCTGCTGATGTTGGTGTTTATTCCAATTCGATCAAAATTGTTGACTACAGTACTGATTACAAATATGGCTATGATGAGTATGGCTACAGCGAGAGTGACTATATTGCCACTGGCGATATTATGGAAAAATCAACAAGCTACATTAGCAGCGCTTACGGTGCAGCAACCACAGCTGTAGCAGCACTCGGTGCTGTAGCCACAACAACGGCAACGACAAGTGCCACTGCTACTTCATCTAGTGGTGGTGGCAGCATCACCTCTGGTTTATTTTCATCACTGACTAGTGCGGCAACGCAAGTACAGACCCAACAACCACCACCACCTACAACAACAAGTGGTGCACGCAGTGCTGGTGGTAGTGGCGGTATGTTTGGCTCGTTCTTGGGCAAGGCTGCAGCAGCGGTGCAATCAGCAACACAAGCTGTGAATCAAGGTGCATCCTTAGCTTCCACTGTGGTCCAAAAAACACCACTAGCAACAACAATAACAACTGCTGCTGCGCCACCGACTACAACACCGGCAGTTGCACATTTCAATGAATACGAGAAAATACCGGTGACAACAACGCAATATAACGACTATACAAACTGCAGCGCAACACCAACAACAATTAATAACCGCAACACCTATGATAGTAATTATTATGTAGATGAAAGCAGTAGTGGCAGTCAAGCAACTGCAAAAATACTTCCAACGGTGCCGCCGGCAGGGTCCACCGGCAAAAAACTGCCCACCATCAATGGTAAATCGGGTTTTTTGATAAAGCAACAACCAACAGAAATATTTGATGATGAAGATGATATTGACTTAGAAGAAGAAGAAGAAGAAGAAGATGATGATGACATCATTGATGAGTATGTTGGTGACGAAGACATACCCAATTATCGATTAGATAGTGAGCAGAATGATTACTTTATGGATCAACAGCAGACGACACCGTTGTCGATAGGCGCCAACAGCCAGGAGTTGGTGGAAATGGTGGCAACAAATGGCTATTATGAACATGGGAATAGTTGTTATGATTATCGAGAGGATTTTTTTAATGAAGAGGATGAATATAAATACCTGGAAAAAGAGGAGCAAAAGGCAGCGCAGGAAGCCCAATTGCTTTTGCAACGCCAGCAACATACACAAGCATTGTTGCATCAACATCAAAAACAGCCCCCGCTGGAATATATTGAAGAGAGTCGTGATGACTATATTGATGATAACTATCCCAGCGAAGACAGTGGCAATTATCTGGATGAAAGTTCTAGTGGTAGTGGTGGAGGTATTGGAGGTGGTAGTATAAGCGTTGGCATCAGAGAAAAGCTGAAAGAAGAAAAACCCGTCGCTATTATAACAAGTAGCGGCACAATATCAGCGGCAGCAGCAGCACATCAACAAATAAAGAAGCAAGATAGTATCATACTTGAAGAAGATGAAGACGAGGACGAACTGATTGGCTTGGATAGATCCGTGAGTGTTGGGATGGGACCAGCTAGTAGTGGCTCTGGTGGCATTGCAGTTAGTTTAAGTCGCAAGTCAAGTGATATAATGCTAGATGATGATCAAATGACAGAGTTACCACAAACTTCCTTAACACAAAAACAGAAAAAGAAACGGTTGATGCGTGGTGAAACCGAAGAAGTGGTAGGAGGACATATGTCCCAAATGATACGGAAGCCAGAAGTAACAGCTAAACAACGTTGGCATTGGGCATACAATAAAATAATAATGCAATTGAATGTAAGTAACTATTATAGATCTACTATATACAAAGAAAACAAAAACATGGTGAAAATCTTTTTTGAATGTGCAACGCATTTTTCCCTTTCTAGCTATCGTGGCATATTTGGTTAAAAAAAGTGCTATAAAATGCTATATTTATTTATATTTCCGATTATTTCGGAATGTTTTTATAATATTACTATGTATATTAATTACTTGAGTAAGTTTAAGTGTGTATCAAGTATAAAAACGGTATTTCATAATGAATTGATTTATTAACGACACTTCAACCTCTACGGTATCTTCTCTTCTTATACGAGAGTACCTGTAGACCGATACCTGTTGAAAAAATGCTTTATGAATGTATCAATTACACAGGTTTACAAAATAAAAAAATGTCATGGCGTTTTGATCAGACTATGTGTTTCCTAGGGACTTTGACGGCCTGAATCCGAATCCGGGGTCTGTTTTATTCCAGAACGTCTGAGAAAACAGATTTCAAGGTCATATGGAGGTCAAAATGGGGTTCGTGTGTCGTTTAGTGATAAATTCGCTAAAATTCTGAAACTAATTTTTTATCATTGAATTCTTAGTCCTTAAAAAGAATATGTGATCAAAAAGGGTATCTCGCACCTAGTTACAGAGATATAGCCATCGCAAGATCCGGATATATCTTCTATGAAAACCGTTATAAGTTGGGAACACCTGGATTGATTTAAAAATATTGATGTCATATGAAAGGTATTTTGCAACCAATAAAAATTGGATTCATAGTTTTTGAGATATGACCTTTTTTGAAATTTTGAAAAATTTTTCAATTACAACAACAAATACATTAACAACATCAGCAACAACAACAAAATACCTTCCATATGACATCAATATTTTCCAAATCCATCCCAACTTACAGCGGTTTTCATAGAAGATATGTATATCCGGATCTTCCGATGGCTATATCTCCGAAACTAGGTCCGAGAGACCGTTTTTGATCACAAATTCTTTTTAAGGACTAAGAATTCAATGATAAAAAATTAGTTTCAGAATTTTAGCGAATTTATCACTAAACGACACATGACCATTATGACCTCCATATGACCTTGAAATCTTTTTTCTCAGACATTCTGGAAAAAAACGGACGCCGGATTCGGATTAAGGATGTCAAAGTCCCTAGGAAACACATAGTCTGATCAAAACGCCATGACATTTTTTTTTTGTAAGCCTGTGTTATCTTTTAAAAGAATGAATTGGCAAAGGAAACCAACCGAAACAGCAATTGCGAAAGGAAACTTCATTCAAATATATTAACTCGTTCCAAAGGTATCAGCCTGCGAAAAATGATTGCCTCCACCTATGGTGCTGTCCATAAACTCCGTGACGCTAAAATTTGTTATATTCAACCCCCTCCCCCTATGTGACGGTAGTTTCATATAAAAAATAAATAAAATACACCAAGCGTGACGCTTGCTCGAACCCCCTCCCCCCCCTAGGTGCGTTATATGAGAAAATATAATATGTATGTATGTTTGGAACGGGCAAAACTTTTTCTTAAAAACGGCTACAGCGATTTTAATGAAACTTAGAATATTGTTAGATATTAGCACACAATGAAGAATGAGCTATGCTTTAACTTTGTAAATGCTCACCAGGGGGCGTGGCACTGCTCTAAATTTTAAATTTGATTTAGTCATAACTCGCAAACCATACAAAGTATTTGAGTGAAATTTGGTGAGCGGGTACGGCTTGATAATACCTTGTAACAAACAAAAAGTTGGCGGGATCGAAAAAGTGCCACGCTCACGACTTAGCCTTTGAAAACTTTGATTCAATATTACTAGAAAACGACTTCAACAATTTTTATAAAAATTTAGGATATGCTAACTCTGCAAACAAAAATTAATATGTGATACGCCGTTATATTGGGAAAACTCGTTGAAGGGCGTGGCACCGCCCACAAAAATATAAAACGGTATAAAAAGATAACTAATAAAGCAAACATTCTGAATTTTGTTGTAGGTAATCTACTTGCTATTAGAAACCTGCGACCTGAAAGTGGGCGAAATATCGCCGTTGCGCGTGGAACCTCTCATACAAGCAAAATACGTTAAGTGCTATTTCTCGCAAATGTTACAAGATATTTTAATGAAATTTGGTATGTAGGTACTGCTTATCAATGCCTTGGAAGTACTACGCCCCTTTTTTAACCATTGAAATTTTTATTCAATATTTCTCGAAAACGACTTCAACCATTTTAATGAAAATTTATGTGATGTTACCACTGCGAACAAGGATTAATATGTGATACGTCGTTTTATTGAGAAAGTTCGTTGAAGGGCGTGGCACCGCCCACTAAAATATAAAACGCTATAAAGAGAAAACTACTAAAGCAATATTTTTGAATTTAACTGTAAGGAGTCTACTTCCTATTAGGCACCTGCGACCTGAAAGTGGGCAAAATATCGCCAGCGCGCGTGGAACCTCCATAGCTTACAAGTAAAACAAATAAAATACTATTTCTTGCAAATGGTACAACATATTTTGATGAAATTTGGTATGCGGATCTGTATCCTGAGTATCTAAAGCATAAAGAAAGGTAGGCTTTGTTCAATAATTCCCACGCCCACTTTTTATCAAAATAAAAATTTTGGTTATTAAGTCAGGCACAAAAATGTATTAACTATTTAATTCTTATATGGGTAATTCTATTCTAACGCGTCAAATCATGTAATCGTCCACTAAAACACCAATATGAGGTTCTAAAATTATAGCAAAATTTTTTTTATATACATTTAAATAGCCTTTATAAGATCCACCACTTAGTATATCGCTTATTTTACATAGCTCTCGTGGAAAACCAAAAATATGAGTAAAAAAGTAACTCCCCTGGCTGTAATCATAAACAATTTTACTAACTTAACGTATATAAGACAAAATATAAATAGAATTTGCACTTATAAATGACCAAAATTTACCTTTCAGTATGCCTGAACACATTTCAGAAAAAAATTAAAAAAAAAAAATGTTATTAACTTTATGTAGCTACTCAAAAGTTGGTACTTTTTTTCAATACAAAAAGCAATCAAATTATGAAGGCCTATATCTCGATTTTATTAGGATATAAAAATTTCCTATCATACCTAATTTCTTTTATTGTATGCTAACTTCAATAAAACATTGATATATTCACAACCCAATACATGTTTTTTACGTTTAAACATCATTTTTATCAGGAAAGAAAACGTACCTTTTCTTAAGTAACTCCCCTGGCGACAAACATTTAGTTGTACCAACAAGATGAAAACCAATATTCAAATAAATAACATACGTTTGAGTTGTAAGTAATATAGGGCTACTATAATATCCTTGTATATTAATAATAAAGATTGTTTACAACCTGGAAATCGCACTCAAACGCCATAGTAACCTCCCCTGTCAAAGTAACTCCCCTGGCATTTTTATGATGAATATACATATAAAAATGTATGTATATATATAAAAATGTATGGACAGCTTGCCCACTTTAAAATATTACTTTATGAGGTACAACAATAAGAAAACGTATGTAAAACTTCGAGTATTAATAACTTTATTTTTTTTCATTTCGAAATTTGAATTTGACGCGTTAGAATAGAATTACCCATATGCAGTCTTATGTACTTTTTGACGCTGAATTCGTCTTCATCAGCAGAACCTGCAAGATTTTAAAATATCCTTGCTTGAAGTTGAAGAAAACACTGTGTTCAGTCTTACAGCGTAGCTACAAGAAAAGGTGAAATTCTTTTTTATTAATAGCATCTTTCTTATCAAAATATCTTTTCGGATTTTTCCAATAGGACTCTAATTTTCCGAGTTATGATCCTTTGAAGATAGTTCAGCCCCCATACAAAAGACGAAATATTTTTTGGGTGCGTGGCATACCCCATTTACTTACTTTAGGGCATTCTATTTCACCAAAAACAATTTGAGTTTTTGATATTTTTCTATACCATTCGATACTTTCCGAGGTTTTTCTTATTCTCATCGGTTTATATATAATTTTGAAAGCCTGACCATTACACTGTTCGACACAAAAAAAAAAAACACATGAGAAAATCCAACAAATTCTTAAAGTAGACGTTTAAAAAAAAAATACCCGTGTGTCGTGATTTTTCTCCAGCACGTCACATTTTTCTTTAATCGATTTTTGAAGTTTTTTTATCCACTGTACATGAAAAAAACAAAAATTCAGCATTCTTGTGTTAAATCGATGAATTTAACTATATGATCCTTTCATTTGAGGTGTATCATGTGTTGAGCAAACTTATGCAGGATATTACGGGGAATATTTTTGTAGGAAATTTTAACCCTTTACAACCCCCGCATGTGGGTCATTTTTGCCCTTTTCTTAAAAAGGTACAAAAATTACACCTAAAAGAGGGGAATATTGAGTCAGTATGTGCTACAGAAATATTTGCTATACAATTTCATTACTAGTTGCTGAACGCTAAAAAAGCAAAATTTTATCTCGAAAACAAAAATATCGTTAAAATCAGTAAGCACTTATAACAATAAATATTTTCCAAATTTCACCCCACTGTAAAACTCGTTCTCACAAGATCATAACGAAATCACACAAGGATAATTTCGCTAGAACGCACTAACCCATTATATCCTGCTTTATGGGTTTTTTGACCCCTTTTTCTAAAACTGAGCCACAATGGGTTAAAAAACTTCGCAAAAATATCCTACAAAAAATTTCACTTAGAGTTACCAAAGACGAAAAATTCTTAAAACTTAAGGTAAGCGCGTCAGGGATGTAATTAAAATGCAATGTGAAAAGTCCTAATTGATTTTAACGATTTTTATGGTTACGGTCTCAAATTTTGACCTTTACGTGTTTAAAAACTAGTAATGAAATTTTATAGCGAATATTTCTGTAGTACATTCAATATTTCCTTGTTTTGGGTATTATTACCCACATAAGGGGGTTAAACAGGGTTAAAACTTTATACAAAAATATTCCCCGCAATATCCTGCAAAAGTTTGCTGAACACATGATACACCTCAGATGTAAGGATCATATAGTTAAATTCATCGATTTAACACAAGAATGCGGTATTTTTGGTTTTTTCATGTACAGTGGATAAAAAAACTTCAAAAATCGGTTAAAAAAAAAAATGAGACATGCTGGAGAAAAACCACGAGAAACGGGTATTTTTTTTTAACGTCTACTTTAAGAATTTTTTGGATTTTCTAATGTGTTTTTAAAAAAGTTCGAAATTGTCGAACAGTGTTATAGGTGAAAAGGTACAAGTTTCATAACAAAAAATAGCTATGAATCGACTAAAATAATAAAATCAGATTGTTGACTGAGCAGGGATCGGTCTCCAGGTACTACAAGTTAAATGACACCGCATTAGTCAAAATCGGTTCAGTAGTCTAGTCTAGTCTTGTTTTACGATTTTCCGATTTTCGTTGATGCCACCCCCCGAAATCCTTCTAATGGTCATAAAAACAAATACTATGGAGTTTCACGGCGATCGGATAACGATAACCCGGCTCTCAAGAGAGGTCAAGGTCAAGTTGAGGTTTCAGGCAAAAAATAATGAACATTTTTTTTTAACTTAATTAAATTAGTCAAAGCATAATTTTATCTTATAGCAAATTGAAATACCTTTCTAACAAGCTATAATTGTTTTATATCGGGTAATCAATACGAATTTTATGAATTTTTCTTTTATCGACAGTAGCAAAATTGCCGTTAAATTTTATTACTTGAAAAAAAAAAGTTTTCAATAAAAAATTTCTTTGAAAGAAGTATGTTGAATTTTGGTCTAGTTTTTATGAATTTTTTATCAGATTTGAAGACGTGAGTGTTCCAAATCTTTAAGTTTTTTTTTTTTTTGTGTAAAAAAATTTAACGATAATTATTTCGTATATACATATCAAATATTATTTGTAGATCATGTAAATGTTAATAAAATAGATCCCGTTAATTTTTATCGAGCGAAAACAGCTCCAGAGACTTCCTTAAAAACTAGTTTTTTAAAATTTGAACAGTTTATGAAAAATATCTCCTAAACCATAAGTCCTAGGAAAAAAAAAGCTGGGAATGGTTTGTAGGACATATCATTTTCTACAAACAAATATATTTACTTTTTTTGTGCGATTAGTTTTTCGAGAGTTATCTCAATTTAAATAGTACAACATGTAAATATCGCGAAATTTTAAAACTTTTTAAATTGACATACTTCCTAAACCATGAGTAATAGGAAAAAAATGTCTGGCACTTTTTCGTAGTAAATTATTGAAGCTAAACAACTGTTGACTCAGCAAATAACTGTCGACCACTATTTTTTCGTAATTGCAGCCGTAAGCGAAATAATTGAAAAAAATTAATTTTCGCAACTTTTGACCTTGAATAACTTTTTTTGGGCATACGATTTTGCAATTTACTTTTCACACGTTATTTCTTATGCATTAGCGAATACAATTTCCAAAAAAAAATTCATTTGGAACTATTTTTCAGAATTATCCTTATTTGCTTCGGCTAAAGCAACTTGGAAATCGTTCGTTAGCCTATCATTTCTGAAGTGCTCTAAGGATTTTGAAATATTTTATTGAAAACATGTTGAAATACGATGTTTAACAGAATTCCGTAAAAAAAATGGGGTACTCGAAAATTTTATTCAAATCACCCACAAGACAGGCAAAGCATAATTTATAAGCTTCAAAATGATGTATGACTCAAGATGGGATTCGGTCGCTAGATGAGATTTTTTGGCTTTTTAACGCCCGCGGCAGGCAAATAATATTTTAAGGCGGCATCGACTCGCCTTGTCAGTGCCAGTTACGGGCCTTGTGGGTTTTTCTTTCGAGGCGCAACGCTGTCCAACGCTACACCCTTCCACACCCTGGCTGGTCGCCCGCTTTTAGTCGCCTTATACGACAGGCATGCTTACCTCGGGCATATTCTGACCCCTTACCCGCAGGGCTTATAAATTATGCTTTAATCTAAAGTTCTTTTAAAAAAATTTAAGGGGGGTTTTCTTTCAAAATAATTCAAAAGTATTTTCAAGTTTAAAAAATTTTGGTGAAACAAAATTTGTTTCATCAAGTAATATTTTTTTATAAAAAGAACACTTAAAAATGAAAATGATCAGTTACTTAGATATATCAATTTGCAAACTTTGGTGCAAGCTATACATTTTAAAAAAAAACACCCTTTTCATGAAAATGACTAAAAATGCCAACTTCAACACCCTGTATTTTAACAAGAAATGGTACTAGGACACAAATCTTTCCGAATTATTGTTCTTGCACATCGGAGCTACCATATTGGCAAATTTGAGCGAAATCAGACAAAAAAATTTTCAGCTGGTACACTTGGCGTGCTTTGCTTCATATAGAAATAAGTAAAACATACGAAATGCTGAAATCGAATTTATCAAAAATTTTTGTTTTTTTTTTAATCTCGTCCTTGAAAACATCCCATAACCTAGGCCGGTTGCCCTTACAAATATACCAAAATGTTGAAATAACTTAAGTTAACAAATCCTGATACTCTGATTTCGTTAAAGTATACACGTAGCATGTAAAATCAATGAATGAAATTTTTCGGTTAAAGCCACCTCACCTATTAGCAATCTTTCTGAATCTAATTGCTTTTAGACACCTATGAACTGAATGTGTGCGAAATATTTAAGGTGCGCGTGGAATCTCCCATGCAATGAAAACACGTTAAATGTTATTTTTCGCACATACTGCAACATATTTTTAGGAAGTTTGGTACACGGGTATTGCTGACAAACGCCTTTTAAATAAATGAAAAGTGGGCGGCATAGACCTTTGTACCTTTGAAAATTTTGATTCAATATTACTCGAAAACTACTCCAACAATTTTGATGAAAGTTTAGCAGACGTAACCCATTGAAAAAGGGATTAATGTGTTATATTATGTTATATTGGGAAAACTTATTGAATATTATATGATATAAAAAGAAAACTATCAAAGCAATCTTTCTGAAGGATGTCTATAAGGCACCTCTGCACTCAAATTGTGCGAAATATCGCCATTGGGCATGGAACCTCCCATATAAGTAAAACAACTTAAATGTTATTTCTCGAAAATGGTGCAACATACAATATTTTGATGAAATTTGGGAGGTGGGTGCTGTGTATCAATGCCTTATAACAAACGAAAAGTACGCTGCATCGAAGAATTATCACGCCTACTTTTTAACCATTGTAATTTTTTGTGCAATATTGCTCGAATATGACTTCAAAAAATCTGATGAATATTTTATCCCTGGATATAAGGATTATTATGTGATCAGTTTGTCATTATATTGAGGAAAACCCGTAGATAGGCGTGGCACCACCTACAAAAAAAACGCTATAACAAGAAAACCGATACAGCAATCTTTCTGAAATTAATTATATGGAGCCTACTTGCCATAAAAAATTATTCATTTGCTGATATACCTGAAACGAGTAATAAGATATTAATAAAATTGTAATACGAATTTCTGTTTAGGTGGGTTTCCATTGCCAATTTATACTTTTGAATAGTAATTAATATCTGCATACAGCTTTTTTTCAATGCATTTCGATTTTATTTATTGTTTTCTACACTATACGTATTTAAAACATTTTTCAATCCAATATTTAAAAATTTTTAGGCAAAAAGATACAAATTACACCGGATGATAAAGGTGTAAATAAAAAATATCGACAAGAAATAATCAGACCATATTGTGTACCGAGCAGGGATCGGTCTCCAAGTACTAAGGTATTTACATAGATAAAGTGTGGCAAGCGAGTTTTGATCATCGCTCATATCGTCGGGTTAAAACTACAACTAGACACCTACATTTTTTATGTTTTGAGAAAAAAGCGATTTTTGAAATTCGTTTTTTGTATGGGATATTGCAGTTTTCTGCTTTTTATTCTTTATATAAAATTGGGTGCGGACTACATTTTAAAAAACCGACTGAACTGGGGGCAAAGAGCCGTTTTTTCTTCATGTTTCTGTAACTTAACTCAAAACATCATTATATGTAGATGTCTAGTTGTAGTTTTAACCCGACGATATGTACTGCACAAAAAGTTGGCGATAATTACACTCAATAACAATTTTCGCATTTGATTCAATTGATTTAGCACCAAAGTCAAAATTATTTGAATTGATGTTAAAAATTTTTTAAGTGAAAATTTTTTATTTTATCCGGTGTAATTCCCATTCTTGAAAATTTTTGGCCGCAACCTGCACCACATAAAAAAGCTGGTGGTAAAAAGCATAGACTTGGTTTGCAAGGGCTCAAAATTTTTGTTACGAAATAGGCTTTCGATACAGTTAAAAAATCTGAACTTTTTCAAATGGTTAGGTCGGAAAAAACAAAGTGGGAGTGACGCAATATTATCAAATTTAATTTTAATTTTCGACCACTATAACTCAACTATTTCTTCATCGATTCTAGCAAAAAATTAATTATCTTTTTTAACAAAAAGCCCCCAGTTTTAATCGGACTAGCCGTTCTCTCTACAGATCAGTTAAAGTGAAGTCATACCTAAAAAAAAAGTTTTTTTTTTACGAAAACGGCAGCACTGTCCGAGCGAAAAAAATTTTGTTCACATTTTTTAGCTCAGCACACCTCAAGTAATTGAATAAATTTGAATCGTTTGAACCACAATTTCTGCTGTAAAACAGTTATTATGAAAAGTTGATGTTAAAATAATTATGGCACGAAAAAATTAGTTGCTTTTTTACATTCTTATCAGCAGAAAAAGAATGCAAACGGTAGACGACAAAATATTTGGTATGCATATAGCTCTAAGTACGATATTTCTTTTGAGCATAATTTTCGCACCGTTAATGGGCTGTCCTAAGCAAAGTAACGTTCGAAAGTCACGAATAGATTTTTCTAAAACATATTTGCCGACCAGTGTATCCTGCACAAGTTTGCTGAGCGCATGATACACCTCTGATGCAAATCATAAGTTAATACCCGGAGTTTTACACCGGAGGTTAATGAGGCGATTTACCGATTTACGGCTGTTTCGAGATTTAGCTGTATATCTTGCCATATATTGTGTGATTTACCATACAAAAATATATCTACTTCCAACGTGATTTAATTTATATCTTCGAATAAATCTGAGCAGGGCTACCGATTTTTGTTATTTTCAAACATGTGGCACCTCTAAACTTTGATAATTTGAAGTTTTGTTAACACTAGAATCGCCCAATGGTCAAAATTTGACCACAAATGAATTAAACAATTTTGGTACTTTTTGAACACTTTTAGTACTTTTTTGTTTATTTGGTACAAAATAGATAAGAAAACAAAAACATTTTTGTCTTTCTCTTGTGCTGTCCTCTTTTCAGCTCTGTGTGACCGTGTATTTTATTGTTGTTAATATTGAAAAATTTGTATTTAATTTAACCTGGCTTGAAGTCATATTATCAAAATAATTTTAACTTTGTGCACATCTACACTCAAATGCCTTTCTAATGGTGTATAATTTAAAGTCGTACTCCATTTCTATTGTAACATAGTGAAAAAAGATGGACAAGTTTTTGTCTTGCGTATTAATATATAGATTTACGTTTACGTCATTTATTGTTTACTTTCGTCAGGAAAGCAAAAAAAAAGCTTGTTTTCTACTTCTATTATATACCGATCCGCTCAGCTTCATGATTTTAGTCTTGGATGCTTGGATTTAATAAGAGCTTTATCTAGGATATCGTCAAGAACGATAAGGAAGAGAGATGGTGATAGTAAACAGCCCTGCCGGACGTCTGAATTAGTGATGAATGTCGGTGACAACAACCCGTTGTTTAACACACTACATTTAAAGGCTTCATATTGTGCAAATACTAAATTTATGGCCTTTGCGGCAAAACCTCTTCGCTGCAATAAACCTAAATGTTTTTTCGGGAGACACTGTTGAAGGCAGTGCTATTGTCTACGAAGACAAATTGAAGCGCAGAGTGGCACTTGTATGATTGCTCGACAATTACTGTAAGGGTGTTGATTTGATCCACGCATGAAAGGCTTAGCCGGAATCCTGCTTGCTGTTTTCGGATGGCCTTATCATGTACTTTTGATGATACTGAGAGCAAAGTTATTCCTGGCACAACCGTTGGTGGTGTCTTCTACAATTTTTTTTTTTTTTTGATCTGAGACAGAGGTTACAATATACGAGTACAAAATGAAATATGTGTATTGCTGTAGTAGTTGCTAAAATTCAAGAAAAATTCTTGGGTTTATTTTTTCGTTTTTCCTTATAAAATGTACTAATTAAAAAGTTAAGGTAAAAGTGGCATATCCGATGAAAGGAAATAAACTAGACTTTTTTGTCTTTTCACTAAAATTATGGGTAAAGGTGTATTTTTTGGAAAAAAATGGTTCTCTTGTAAAAAATATTTAAAATTTTTGAAAAACTATCACATTTCGAAGATTCTCGCTTTTATTAAAATTTTTTGCACACAAATTATAGCTTTTCGAAAATCCTTTCATATGTTACCAACATTTTTAAAATCCATTTCGGAACTTCCAGCTTATTCTGGTTTTTTTTCATATCTGAAACCCCCAATCCCAACAGCTGAATCCCAAATATGCAGTTATATTCCATGAACCAGACAATGCGTAGTTTCTATCTGAAGAACATCATCGCAGATGAAGAGGGAATGTCCATACACTCGTTTCTCAGGAAAATCGTAGTTTGCATTTTCATCGCCTTCCAAGCAATGCTTTGTCACGAAATGCAGAAATAATGGTACGCGGCTTTTGGCTGATCGCTATTTGAGTAAGCTAACCATTCCAATACATAGGGATTCAAAGAAGTTGCTTATGAAGGTGACTTTAAATTGTTGACGTTTAATGTCAAAAATAAATCTCTTTCGGCCGGTGTAAACGGGTAGGATTTAGCAAAGAGATTTATTTATATCTTCACAGCTAAACCTTTGGTGTAAACATAGTATAAATATATCTATTTAACACAAGAATGCGTAATTTTTGTTTTTTTCTTGTACAAAAACTTTGAAATTCGATTAAGAAAAATCTGACGTGCCGTAGAAAAATTACGAGACACGGGTATTTTTTTTAACGTCTATTTTAAGATTTTTCTGGATTTTCTCATGTGTAAAAATCTGTGTCGGGCAGTTTTATGAATTGATCTTTAGAGGCTGCCGCATGTTTTTATTTTACTTAAATGGCTTTTTTTAGAATAAAAACAAAAAATTGTCTTAAAACGCTTAAATAAACTTTTTAAGAATCCTACTCAAGTTTTTAGGGCTGCCACCTGATTATTTTCGAAAATTTTATTTAATTCTTACTTAAGTCAATCTAAATTGAAATTTTTGGATTCAGAAGCACTCCGATAAACTTTTTCAAAATTTTACAAAACTTTCGGTGTTGCCACTTGTTTTTTTTTTTTTAGTATTGCTTAAATTATAGTACCTCGAGATCGGTCTTTGCTCGATGTTTTTATTCATAGCTATTTTTGTTATGAAATTCGTAACTTTTCACCTCCAATGCTCATGCTTTCAAAATGATGAATTAACATATGAGAATAATAATAAGAAAAAACTCAGAAAGTATCGAATAGTATAGAAAAATATCAAGAACTCCAATTTTTTTTACTGAAATAGAATGCCGTAAAATAAATAAAGGAATATGCCACGCACCCAAAATATTTCGTCTCTTGTATGGGGGCAGAAATATCTTATCTTCAAAGGATTAATTATGCCTCGGAAAGTAAGAGATCTATTGGAAAAGTCAGAAAGGATATTTTGATAAAGAAGAGTGTGGCTATTCGACGCCATTAATAAAAAAGGATTTCACTTTTCTTGTAGATACGCAGTAAGACTGAACACGGCGTTTTCTGCAAGTATAATGACAGTTCTGCTGATGAAGACGGATTCAGCGTCAAAAAGTACATAAGACTGCATATAAAAAATGAAAAGTTCATTAGATTTTTTTTTTGTAGTTGAGTTATTAACCATCATTTTTATTTTGGTAAAAAGTGGGCGTGGCAATTATTGAACAAAGCCCACTTTTCGTTATGCTTTAGATACCCATGACCCAGATCAGCATACCAAATTTCATCAAAATATGTCGTACCATTTGCGAGAAACAGCATTTAATTTGTTTTACTTGTATGGGAGGTTCCACGCGCACCGGCGATATTTTGCCCACTTTCAGGTCGTAGGTGCCTAATAAAAAGAAGATTCTCTACAGTTAAATTCAGAAAGATTGCTTAAGTATTTTTCTTTTTATAGCGTATTATATTTTTGTGGGCGGTGCCACGCCCTTCAACGAGTTTTCCCAATATAAAGGCGTATTACATATTAATCATTGTTTGCAGACGTAACTTCTAATAAATTTTCATCAAAATTGTTGAAGTCGTTTTCGAGTAATATTGAATCAAAATTTTCAAGGGCTAAACAGTGGGCGTGGCACTTCTTCGATCCTGCTAAAAGGTATTATCAAGCCGTACCCACTTACAAAATTTTATCCATATACCTTGTATGGTTTGCGAGTTATGACTAAATCAAATTTAAAATTTAGGGCAGTGCCATGCCCTCTGGTGAGCATTTACAAAGTTCAAACCTAGCTAATTCTTCATTGTATGCTAATATCTAACATTGTCCGAAGTATCATTAAAATCGCTCTAGCCGTTTTCGAGAAAAAGTTTTGTCCGTTCCAAACATACATACATAAGTACATACAATTTTATCTCGTATAACAAAGCCTACTTTTCGTTATGCGTTAGATACTCATGATGCAGATCCGCATACCAAATTTCATCAAAATATGTTGTAACATTTGTGAGAAATAGCATTTAATTTGTTTTACTTGTATGTGAGGTTCCACGCACACCGGCGATATTTTGCCCACTTTCAGGTCATAGGTGCCTAATAGCAAGTAGACTCCATACAGTTAAATTCAGAAAGATTGCTTTTGTAGTTTTCTTTTTATAGCGTACTAGCCTTCTTTGCCCGCTTCGCTAGGCATGTTTGTTTTTTTTTTTTGATTCCCAATAGCTTAGAAGGTATACAGGGATAAAATTTTGATTTACGCCACTGCCACGTCACCAATAAAAATTTAGGTATTGTGAGAAAGTTAATTTCATTTCAAACCATCTTAAAAATTGGCAATAGCATAGCTGGAGTGTCCCAGGAAACCATCAATTAAGGCTTGTTGATAGTTTGCCTTAGATGTTTTTCTTGTAGTACATCTAGATATTTTTCGTTTTGACTATGAAGCCCTCGGGTGATCTTCGGGAAGCATCGGGTACTCCAAAAAACTATCAGTTAAAGTTTGTTGATAGTTCACCGTAGATTTTTTCCCTCTCGTGTTCCAAGATATTCTTCGTTTTGATTATGAAGCCTTGGGGAACCATCGGGTGTTCCAAAAAACTATCAGTTGAAGTTTATTGATGGTTCACTATAGATTTTTTCCCTCTCGTATGCCTAGATATTCTTCGTTTTGACTATGAAGCCTTCGAGTGGTCTTCGGAAAACTTCGAGTACAGAATAAAAACATTTCCAAAACTAATATATATTCATTTCCAAATTTTCAGCTTAATTGGACGAATGGTTTCTGAGTGATAATGCTTCAGACAGACACACAGTCATTTTTATATACATATATAGATTATATTTTTTGTGGGCGATGCCACGCTCTTCAACGTATTTTCCCAATAAAACGTTATATCACATATTAATCCTTGTTTGCAGTGGTAACATCTCCCAAATTATCATTAAAATTGTTAGAGTCGTTTTCGAGTAATATTGAATTAAAATTTTCAATGGTTAAAAAGGGGGCGTGGCACTTCTTCGATACCGTCCACTTTTCGGTTATTAAAAGGCATTGATAAGCAGTACCTACGTACCAAATTTCATTAAAATATCTTGTAACATTTGAGAGAAATAGCACTTAACGTATTTTGCTTGTATGAGAGGTTCCACGCGCAACGGCGATATTACGCCCACTTTCAGATCAGAGATGTCCTATTGCATTTAGGCTTCTCATAGTGAATTTTAGAATGTTTGCTTTAGCAGTTTTCTTGTTATACCGTTTTATATTTTTGTGGGCGGTGCTACGCCCTTCAACGAGTTTTCCCGATATAACGGCTTATCACATAATTTTCATAAAAATTGTTGGAGTCGTTGTCGAGTAATATTGAATCAAAATTTCCAAGGGCCAAAAAGTGGATGTGACACTTCTTCGGTCGCGCCCACTTTTTGTCTGTTACAAGGTATTATTAAGCCGTACCCGCTCACCAAATTTCATCCAAATAACTTGAATGGCTTGCGAGTTATGACTAAATCAATTTTAAAATTTAGGGCAACTCCACACCCCGTGGTTAGCACTTACAAAGTTCAAACCTAGCTCATTCTTCATTGTATCCTAATATCTAACACTATTCCAAGTTTCATTAAAACCGCTGTAGCCGTTTTGGGGAAAAATATTTGGCACAGATATAAAAGGCAAATTCCATGTGAATTGAAAAAATACGATTTAAAAAATTGTGTGAGGGCCACCCTAAATAAAAGTTTTATAGTTAAAGCAGTGCAACTTAATATAAAAACCACGTGGTGTAGAATTAATGTGAGAAAATCTGATTTAAAAAATATTTTTGTATGAGGGGCACCCTAAATATACACTCTTGCGGAATGAAATATTCTTTATAACCGATTTCCACATCTACCAAATACATATAAAAAATTTCATAAAAATCGGGTGAGCCGTTTCAGAGGAGTTCAAACACAAACGCCGTGACGCGAGATTTTTGACGATATTGGGGGAGGCGATCGAAAAAAGTCAGTAACGGAAGCTGTAAAATACTTCTAATCTATCTCAAATTGATAATTCGCTGTCCAAAAAAGGGTGCCACAAGTTTGAAAAATAACTTATTTTTTTCAAAAAAACCACACTTGCTGAGATTTCCCCATATATAGAAACAAATATACAATTTTAGCTCGTATAAGAAGAGAAGATTTGTTAAAATATTGATAAAAACTTAATCACACTGCTCCTGAACAAACGATAGGTTGCATGAAAATGACACCAAAAACGAACAATGCCCCTTTATTCGTAATCATTCACTGAGTAAAAATCAACTTTATTTGAAATCTTAGCTGCTCCTTTTTTGAAAATATCTCGATTTTTCCAATAGGGGCATTTTCCCATACAAAAAAAAAAAAAAAAAATTTTAACTACATTAAACTAAAATTGAAATAATCACAATCGATGTGTTTTGCGATGCTAAACGCGAATCCAACCTCAGAATTGCTCTATTGTGCATAGTTTATGAGATATTGTAACCTAAAGACCAAAAAAAGTCGTTTTTTGCCATTTTTTGAAGCTATATAACTATGTTACATATCATTTATTCGTCAAATGTGGCTTAAATACTGAAAAGTCCCAATTTTTTTCTTTAAAACCTAATTTAAATTATATTTATATCTTCATGCTTCTAAGAGATGTCGTAGACCGAAATATTGTCAAAACGGGTTTTTTGCACTTTTGTGTCTTTTTAGGTTAGGATATCTTTGAGGAAAAAAAAGATATCAACATAATTTAAATTATGTTTTAAAGGAGAATATTGGGACTTTCAAGAATTTAAGCCACATTTGACGAATAAATGATATGTTACATAGTTATATAGCTTCAAAAAATGGCAAAAAACGACTTTTTTTGGTCTTTAGGTTACAATATCTCATAAACTATACACAGTAGAGCAATTCTGAGGTTGGATTCGCGTTTAGCATCGCAAAACACATCGATTGTGATTATTTTAATTTTAGTTTAATGTAGTTAAAAAATTTTTTTTTTCTTTTTGTATGGGAAAATGCCCCTATTGGAAAAATCGAGATATTTTCAAAAAAGGAGCAGCTAAGATTTCAAATAAAGTTGATTTTTACTCAGTGAATGATTACGAATAAAGGGGCATTGTTCGTTTTTGGTGTCATTTTCATGCAACCTATCGTTTGTTCAGGAGCAGTGTGTAATTTTGTCAACTCAAAACTTTTTTTCATTCCAATTTTAACGGTTTTTCGGCTTTTTTTCAAAAACGACTCTAACGATTTTTTTAAAAATTCACCAAAATATGCAGAATTCGATAGGCTTTCATAATATGAAATAACCTCAGAGGGTTGTTCTTATCGTCATTTGAATTTTCAGAACAGCGCCGTGCGTACATTTACCTTCCCAAGGAATTCAAAACGTCTGAAATCGGTGGGAAAGGCACGACATACGAGAACATCAAACCCCTAAAAGTATGGAAAAAATTAAAAACACAATAAATTGAATGTTCATAAAAAACTTTAAAATCAAAGAATATGCTTTTTTCTTTTCCTTGTATTAAATATAGGTATTCTACATAATAAACCTTAATTTACCTCTCCAATCTATTTTTCAAATGCTTCTTCACCCAGAAAAATTCCGAAATCGGTACATTTTTGTTTTTTTCTTAATATATACTATTTGCGACCACAAACCTCAATCATAACTATCTTTTATCAAAAAACTGCATACAACCACCTTTTCAGTGAGCTCAAAAAGTCTAAAATCAGTGGAAATAGCTGGACATACGATATCATCGAAACTCTCAAAAGCATGAAACCATGAGAATTTTGCAAACTTTTTAAGCAACCACTTGCTGAATATTTGTAATAAATTTCAATGTACCTAACGCTTCAACACGTATTGCACGAAAACATTCGAAAAGATACAATCGTTAGCCCAGAATTTCAGTAGAAGTAAGTAATTGACCTATAATATGGAGCAGGAGCTACATGGATTTGAGTACGCAAAACATGAATACCGAAAACTGAACTTACATTCTTATAGATAAGACTTCAAGTAACTAGAAAGTGTATGTTACCAAGACCTACGGTGGTCCATTTTTCCAGCCCTCATCCCTCGCGCATAATATGCTCTCCGGGATTTTATAGCCGTTTATGGTGGATTAGGATCTTATCACAAATTTGAACTTGGATTTCTTGGCTAACTTTATTTTTTTCAGCCAAAAGAATCGCGGGAAGAGAAAGCGATGAAATCTTTTAGCGCAGAAATTTCGAGCTAGTTTCGAGCTGACCTTGAATGAAGTGTTTTAAGGAAAACCTCAAAAAATTTTTTTAAGGCTTGCTTTATTTTTTCAGCCAGACGAACACGTGAGAATATTTGGTGATCATATCATTTGACACACGAATTTCGAGCTAGTTTCGAGCTCATCAAAAACGAAAAGTGTTTTCCGGAAAACCCCAAACTTTCCCGGAAATCCGAAAAAACCTTTTTTTATGGCGGTGACATGACATAATCCCCATTTTGTAAATGGGTGTTATGTCCGCGAATTTTTCCGGAAAAGTTTGGGGATTCGCGGATTCGTCTGGCTGAAAAAAATAAAGTTAGCCATAAAAAAAGTTTTTTGGGATTTTCCGGGAAAATTTGGAGTTTTCTTTTAGCTCAAAACTAGCTCGGAAGTAGCTCGAAACTCCTGCGTTAAAATATTGCATCGCTAACTCTTCCTGCGGATTCGTCTGCTTGAAAAAATACAGGAAGCCATAAAGAACAATTTTTCAGCATATCCGGAAAATGGAAAATTTCCCCAGACAGCTCGAAATTACTGTTGAAAAGCTCGAAATGCCCAACCAAAAAACATCGAAATTCGTCACTCCTGTATGGCTCACTTTATGGACCTAAAATAATAGCCTGTTTAAACTGCAGATTTAAAAGGTGATTTAAGGCAGTTTCTGGATTTAGCTCTTAATCTGGGCGTTGATCCCATGACTTACCATACAAAAATAAATTTGTAAGTTAAATCTGTGCAGTAATCATAGCAAGGTTACCGATTTTGGCTATTTTTGAGCAATTGGCACCCTTGAACTTTGACAGTTGTCATTAAGCACAAAGCAAATTGCAGATAATTATTAAGAAAAAAATGAAAGGCAAATTTAATTTTACTGCTTCTGACATTAATATTATGTTTTCTCCAAAGATTTAGCTATGAAGATATAAATAAATCTCATTGCTAAGTCCTAGCCGTTTACACCGGCCGAAAGGGATTTATTTTTGACAGTAAATGTCAATTTGTGAATGACATTTGTTTTTATACATATAGAAATAAAAATAAAAAATTTGAATTACGCAAAAAATTTAATTGAATATTTGAGAATTTGCAACTTCGTGGATCCTGATTGGATTGGTGGGACTACTAAAATTGCTACTAGTACTGATGGCATAATTTCAGCGTCTCGTGACAATGCACTTATTGTTTGGAGCACCTGATGAAGTTTTCTACTACAATATTCCGCAGAAACGTCTGTATGGACACTCAACGCTTCACCAGCGACATTTTCTGCTCATTAGATAGTAATGACGCACTATCAGGTTCAGGGGATAAACTTGGGACTTAGCTGCTGAAATTGCAAGATATCGTTTTAAAGATAACATCACGGATCTCATTACCGTGTCATGCGGTTGGCATCGTACCTTTAAGATTTAGAGTTTGCGAAAGGCTTTCCATGGGATTTGGATGACGGCAAAAACTTTTCCACTTTTAAACACAATGACTTCATTGCTTTGCGCTTTTCACCAAATCGAATTTTTTATGTGCCGCCTATGGCCAACAATTTTTCAGCGGAATAAGGAACAAGATCTCACGCCGATGGTACTTGAATGAGAAAGATCGTTACCTAAAAGTGACTTGTATATTTCATACTAATAATAATAAAAAATAAAAAAATATTAAGTTATATCTTTTCATTCGCTAAAAAATTCTACAATTTAAACAATTGCTTATACATATCATTGAGATCTTAAATATTGACTAGCACAAACAAGGTCCTGTTCCGTTCCGCAATCCTGTTCCGTAATCCGTACGATTATATTTCATAAGCTATTGATGAAAACGACTAGTCGTATGATAAAAATAAGACAACAACATTTTTATGAAGCGCTGCATAAGGACTCACATAGCTGAATTTTACTCAACCCTCAATTGAAATCACACGAACTACGGATCAGGCCTGATATAAAAGCCATGCATGGGAAATTTACCACCAGGTTCTTTTGCGTCTCCAACATCACTTTGCCAATTAAATTGATGTTGGCAAACTTAATGAAAGCGGGAAGTTCACTATGTTGGTTGTTGTTGGTTTGTTAGTCACGAATATGTTGTGTATTTGCTAAAATCCAAGCCCATTTTAATTTCCAAAATTTTATTTTGGTAAAAGTAAACAAACTAATAACATAAATGTCTACAAAACTTCAAACTATCAAAGTTGAGAGGTGCCACATGCTTGAAAATAGTAAAAAAGCTAGTCCTGCCGAGATATATGAAGAGATATAAATTAAATCACATTGGAAGTAGATATATTTTTGTATGGTAAATCACGCGATATATGGCAAGATATAGAGCTAAATCTCGAAAAAGCCGTAAATCGCCTCGTAAATCTCCGGTGTAAACGGGGTATAACTGACAAAATTAAATCTATTTCGGCAGGTGGAAACGGGTAGGATTTAACGATGTGATTTTGGTGGAAACAGGCTATAAGATCGAGCAAAAAATACGAAACACAATGATCTTTGACAAATATTGAATGTTGTTTATTTTCTGGCAAATGAAAACAAAAAGGAGATAACGCACCCCTTATATTGAGATTTTGTTGTTGTTGTTTATAGCACTTTGAATGTGATAAAACTTAGTACATACAATAAATGTATGTATGAAAACTAATTTGTTGCACCTTTATATGCATTATCTATTGTTACGTAGACGCTTTAACCCTTTTTCCACCTTCACAATACTATACATATGTCAGTATGTGACTATATTTATGAAGCTTTTAGTGGCATTAAATGGGAAGTCACCTTTGCAGAAAGTACGATAAACTGAATATACTGAGAAAGTACATAACGGTGTGCGATATTTACCAAGTTTTTTGTTTTTAGAAGGGACCCCTCAAAATGACGGTCCTAATGGCCAGCAATCAGATAAAAAAAGAAAAATTTCAACAGCTTGGAATATGGCGTACCGCTCGCGATATTATTTTTTTCATACAAAAATGTGTAAGAAAAAGTCTTGACTCGGTGTTTTCCATCATATTAAAGTTTAATTAAATTGTAGAAAAATTCTAGAAATGAGGTTGTTTTAAGTAATTTATGCATGATAAAATGCCGTTGAATTCAAGGCATAGCTTGTTCCGTTCTTATTTTATGACACCGAACAATGGGCTCCAATGGGTCTAAATTTGAAAAATAAACTGAGCATGCAGTAAAATGGGTAAGCCATAAAGCCCTGGCTGAGCTCCTTCAGGAGATATTGAATTTTAACCAATGTTTTTAAGCTTCCTATTAAGAAATTTAATTTTCGCATTTTATAATGCATGAACTACTTTAGACAACCACATTTCTAGAATTTTTCTACAATTCAATTAAACTTTAATATGATGGAAAACACCGAGTCAAGACTTTTTCTTACACATTTTTGTATTGTATGAAAAAAGTAGCTTCGCGAGCGGCACGCTATATTTACGGTGACCAACAGTTCTGTATTTCATTATTAGCTACCAACAATGAAAATACATTGATGGTTGGAGCTTACTGTTCAGTGTTTTTGAGTAAAACAACAATAAAAACACAAAAAACAAGGCAAAAATACACATAAATAAAAAAAGCAAAAAAATGTATCGGAAGGCTGGTTTGCGTTACTAGTTTCGGGACCCACCACAGGTCAAAATTGACTATAATAAGTCAATTCCTCATCAGACGCTTTGCCGACGTCTTATAGAGTTTTGCAAGCATACTTTATTTAACTTTTAGCATAGATTAAACGAGAATCACAGCTACAAGAAAAACACAGCACATGCAAAAATTCCAATTTCCTTGTTTTTTCCCTTTATATGCATTGCCCTGCCGTTGTGAGTCATCGATATTATACTATTTTTGCATAGCGCTTCGTTTGCAAGGTTTTTTGCCGAGACAAAACGAAGTAGCAAGCGCATTCGTATGTGTATCAGTTGGCTCTCTGAGATTTTCTAATTTTTTGTTTTTTGGAACAGATGATGATTAACATTATTAGCTACCAACAATGAAAATACATTGATGGTTGGAGCTTACTGTTCAGTGTTTTTGAGTAAAACAACAATAAAAACACAAAAAACAAGGCAAAAATACACATAAATAAAAAATGCAAAAAAATGTATCGGACGGCTGGTTTGCGTTACTAGTTTCGGGACCCACCACAGGTCAAAATTGACTATAATAAGTCAATTCCTCATCAGACGCTTTGCCGACGTCTTATAGAGTTTTGCAAGCATACTTTATTTAACTTTTAGCATAGATTAAACGAGAATCACAGCTACAAGAAAAACACAGCACATGCAAAAATTCCAATTTCCTTGTTTTTTCCCTTTATATGCATTGCCCTGCCGTTGTGAGTCATCGATATTATACTATTTTTGCATAGCGCTTCGTTTGCAAGGTTTTTTGCCGAGACAAAATCTGTTCCAAAAAAACAAAAAATTAGAAAATCTCAGAGAGCCAACTGATACACATACGAATGCGCTTGCTACTTCGTTTTGTCTCGGCAAAAAACCTTGCAAACGAAGCGCTATGCAAAAATAGTATAATATCGATGACTCACAACGGCAGGGCAATGCATATAAAGGGAAAAAACAAGGAAATTGGAATTTTTGCATGTGCTGTGTTTTTCTTGTAGCTGTGATTCTCGTTTAATCTATGCTAAAAGTTAAATAAAGTATGCTTGCAAAACTCTATAAGACGTCGGCAAAGCGTCTGATGAGGAATTGACTTATTATAGTCAATTTTGACCTGTGGTGGGTCCCGAAACTAGTAACGCAAACCAGCCTTCCGATACATTTTTTTGCTTTTTTTTATTTATGTGTATTTTTGCCTTGTTTTTTGTGTTTTTATTGTTGTTTTACTCAAAAACACTGAACAGTAAGCTCCAACCATCAATGTATTTTCATTGTTGGTAGCTAATAATGTTAATCATCATCCGTTCCAAAAAACAAAAAATTAGAAAATCTCAGAGAGCCAACTGATACACATACGAATGCGCTTGCTACTTCGTTTTGTCTCGGCAAAAAACCTTGCAAACGAAGCGCTTTGCAAAAATAGTATAATATCGATGACTCACAACGGCAGGGCAATGCATATAAAGGGAAAAAACAAGGAAATTGGAATTTTTGCATGTGCTGTGTTTTTCTTGTAGCTGTGATTCTCGTTTAATCTATGCTAAAAGTTAAATAAAGTATGCTTGCAAAACTCTATAAGACGTCGGCAAAGCGTCTGATGAGGAATTGACTTATTATAGTCAATTTTGACCTGTGGTGGGTCCCGAAACTAGTAACGCAAACCAGCCTTCCGATACATTTTTTTGCTTTTTTTATTTATGTGTATTTTTGCCTTGTTTTTTGTGTTTTTATTGTTGTTTTACTCAAAAACACTGAACAGTAAGCTCCAACCATCAATGTATTTTCATTGTTGGTAGCTAATAATGTTAATCATCATCTGTTCCAAAAAAAAAAAGTTCTGTATTTCGGCTACATGTCCCCGGAATTTATTTGAGAAATACGGGACATGCAAATGTTCTGTGTCCCCTATATCGCCGGTGCTTACGAAGAAAATCTTTCAACCGAAAGTTGCGGCGAAAAAATTTTTTTTTTTTTTTTAAATTGCGGCGAAAAAAATCTTTTTTGTAATATGCGGACAAGAAAATCACTTTTTATAAAATGCGGCGAAGAAAATCACTTTTTACAAAATGCGGCGAAGAAAATCACGTTTTACAAACTGGAAAATAATTTTTTCAGAGAAATTTTTCCTATTCCTTTTTTCGAAAAAATTTGCATTACTAATCGAAAGAATGATTTTTTACGCTGCATTTTTAAAAAAGAGATTTCCTTCGCCGCATTTTGTAAAAAGTGATTTTCTTCGCCGCATTTTGTAATAAGTTATTTTCTTCTCCGCATTTTGTAAAAAGTGATTTTCTTGTCCGTATTCGCACAAAAAAGATCTTTTTCGCCGCAGTTTGAAAAAAAAGGATTTTCTTGTCCGCATTTAAAGAAGAGATAGTTTATATTGAATATTGTTAAATAAAATCGTTAATTTCTACAAGATCTCAATCAGATCTTTCAAAATTTTTAAGGAGACAACAAATTTAATTTCTTTAAGTCCGATGTATTTTTTTATACCCTACAGACAGGATATATTCCCTTTTTCCTTCCGTTTGTAACGCAGAGAATGAGGCGTGGCAGGTATGGAAAAGTATATACTTATATTCTTGATCAGCATCACTTTTTGAGTCGATATAGCCATGTTTGTCTGTCTGGCTGGCTGGCAGGCTGGTTGTCTGTGCGTGGAAGTACATTTTTTTGGAAAACTGAGCAAGATAATTTAATGAAATTTGGCACTCTAATATAATAATCCAACCAAATTTTCAACAACATCTCAGGGCGAAAATCAACAATTCCGATTTATTCTTATATTCTCCTAGGAGTTACGGGAGAATAAAACAATTTATTTAAATAAATAATTGTGTGTACAAAAATATCGCATAGTATTTATCAACTAAGTGTTTAATATAATACACTTGAAATGCAGTGTAGGGTATTTAATTTTTGGCCAGGCCAAAGATACCACCCTTACTAGTTTTTTTCTTAATATGTACTGTAGATTTTTTTAATTTTTTGTTACTTAATACTAAGACTAAGAAAATTTGTTTACAAAAAATTCATTATTTTATTGTTCTTAGTAATAAACGTTTTAATTAACGAGCAATATATAATGTTTTAATTTTTAAAATCACAAAGAAAATCGTTCCTTTGGGGACCTCGTACGAAGGTAAAAATGAGCTTGCATTTATAAGTAAAAATCTTTTGTTTTTGCTCATCAGTCATTGTTCGCCCAAACATTTTTTTGTTCCCGATTTTCTCACGACTGTCCCCGATTGTCCCCGATTTTTGTATGTATTATGAGTCGTTATTTAGCTAAAATTACCATTTTAATAAAATGTTCCATTCAGCATAAGCAAGCATAACTTTCTCCAATATACGGACGTAAAAATTTGATTCCATTATTTCCCTGATGCAGTGCACAGGCCCAACTCCCTAAAAAAATAATATCTCCACATCATTATATGCCACCTTTATGTTTGAAGGTTTTGGTGATATAACGAGGATTATATTCTGTATTTCTTGGACGTCTTATCGAAATTTTTCATCACTATTAATAGAATTAACTTTTGTTTTGTCCGACAAAAAGGTTTTGTGCCATTTTTTTCCGTTAACTGCGCCGTCCCAATCTGACTGTAATTTTTCGAATTCTAATCGGTTTTTCTTATGTTTTTTTTATACCAAATGCCGCCTTACAGTTCTGGTAAAAACTGGAATTCTAAACTCTGCTTGGATGTCTGCAGCAGACTAAAAAGGATCCTCAAAATATCCCTGCGCGAAATAAATATCATATTTTCAGTTGTTTTTCCTGATCTACAGAAATTTAATTGTTGTTTTTGTGGCAGCATATCATTACAAACAAACTTTTGCGATCTTCCAATTATTTTGGCTATTTCCCGTTGGATTCGAAACTAACTTCGCAGCTTCTTGATGATGGAACGCTTTTCGTTCGAGCAATGCCTTCCACGGCCTATTTTGTTCTATTTGTATTTATAATGTCATTTATTATCCAAAACGGACATCGAGTGATACTTACAAACACTATTTTGCAAAAAAGGGAGTTATTTGAAGTATTAAACAGTGTGAACTTTTTTTTGTCCATTGAAAGTGTTGCCGTTATTTTTAAATCGGTGAAAATGGGAACCGCAATCATTTTAAATTTTTTCCAGACTTGATTTTTGGAAACCCATAATAGATTTGCATATTTACTGCAAGTGGTCTCCCGAATTTTTATGCGCAACATAGAAAAAAAGTTTAAAACATATTGAAGCAATGGGTGACCCTATTGTTTTGTCCGTCACTGTATTTAAAAAATATATAAATAAAAAATGTTTACGAAAACTAAAAGTGATCTAAAGTACAGCAATGAGGTTAAAGCACATTCATACATTGGCATGTTCATATGTATATTTGTCTTTAACTCAAATTAAACCGTTATCTCGTATCAGCTCTTGTATTGCGCTAATTTTTATGCTGGTAATTTCCATATAAACTAACAAAGATGAACATTCGGCGTGATTCGTGGGGCAGTAACACGAAAATTATATTGAATTCAGTCATGTTCGTCAAGTTTCGAGTAACAGCTGCCTTGCCAACAAGAAGGATAGGAGCGTCTGACTTTATATATATGTATATAGTTAGAAGAGTTAAATAAACGTGCGATGTCAACTATAAAAATTTTGTGTTTTCTGTAACTCCTAGGAGAGCATAGGACCAAAATGAATAATTTCCATGATATACGATTTCTTTTATTTCTTTTTATTTACTTATCTCGATTCTTGGTTTTTGATTTTTGGTCATGGATTATACAAAAAATGGACCAGAATAGATATTGACAATTAGTCTTAAGTAGTTGGTATATATGAGTACAGACTACATTTGGCATTGGCATTACTCTCGTGAGTCTTAATCACTCACGTGCTCATCTCTAATTCTTGGGTATTGTGTGTGTCCATGAGTTTTTAACGTAATGAAGTATTTGTTTTAATTTATTTTTATTCAGTACAAGAAACAACGATATTTGAGGATACATAGAATCATATGAATAGTCTTTATATTTCATTAAACCGTTGCACTACCATTCTTCAATTGATACCGAGCTCCGCGCTTCCAAATAAAGCGGTACGTGATTTAAACATGCAAAGGCGACACAAAATTTCTTCGGTAGAACGTACCAGAAAGCTGAGCATACTACTAAAACATCAACATGGCAGTAATTATAACGCTGTAAGGGAAAAAACAACCTGATATGTAAATTGCACAAAAGGTCCAGCAAAAAAATAATCTTTTTTTGGAAACAACTTAAAACATGAATCTTAGTCCTAATAATAACTCTGCAGAAGCCCAGGCTCTAACGGAAGAGTTTATACTTTGCTTCGCATTGCTTTCCATTGAAACAAAGGGGTTAAGAGTAATTTATAAAGAAATTCATGCAAATGTAGATACATACTTACATGTCTGTGGAGTTTTGACAAAACAACCTAAGTCGAGATAAGACAATTGAATTTTAGTCCTAAGTATAATTTAAATACGCTTCTATTAGTATAATCGCCATGTCTCAATGATTTCTTGTTTCAGAGATATAAGGGTGTCCCAAAACTCACGCAAGATTTGAACTTAGCGCCATTCGTGCGGTGAAGTGTTATGAACCAAAAGGAAAAAATAATTTGACAGCTGACACTTTTAGATAAGTAAAAATGTATAAAAAGAGTAGATCCAACACTGCATCAACGAAATTAAGCCACATTATTGAAAAGTAGTCAATCAGTTTTTAGGCTCTCCTGAAAAGCTGCCAATTTCGAGTTAGGTTGTTTTGTCAAAAGTCCACAGATATGTGACGCTGCACTAGAAAAGGGACCTTAATCTCACAAGAACAAGAGCCGGTTTTTTGCATTTTCTAATAAAATGACACTCAATCACCGGAAGATTCCAAAAACTGGCTGTGGCATTTTGATCTGAAATTTGTAAAGAAAATTCAACTTAAATCACGAGTTTTACATATCATAAAAAAAAACTACGCGTGTAAAACTTATATTTGAATATCTGATAATGCTTTTTTCGCAGTGTATGTTCGACATCTACCTACCATATTCCATCAAAATAGCTTGCATAGTTTGGGAGATGTAATCGTGCAAAAGTAAGCGTGGCACTTATTTAACTACCCTTACTTTTCGACTAGAGTATGGTATCTATGTAGGTGCTTGCATACCAAAATTTCATCAAAATATCATAAAATTTAAGGTGAAAGATAAGGTCGCTTTATTTCGAGGGGTAGGGACTTTTATTGGTAAATCGAATCCTTAAACTGAAAATTGGACCTATCTCTCATTTTTAGCTTTACTGTGAAATTTTGTCAGTGAAGATTTTCTTGTGCAGCGTTACATATACGTATCGTCACCTGAGTTCTCGTTTTCCCCATACGCTTATTCGTTAATAAGGCAAAAGCACATAACCTTTATCGACACAAGCGCAAGTTATTTGCTTTTGCTTTTTTCATCAAGTGGCGTATGGGCCAAACGACGATGTGTAATATTTAATGTATTATATGAAATCATAAACTAGAAAAATGTAATGGAACCTTAAGCCACATATGAAAATTGAGATTTTACCATGTCTTTCTTTATCAATACTCTTTATATAAAATAGCTTATGTGAAAACCTATGTAACGTTTTGCCGCAAAATATGCTGAAACTGGTATGCATATTGTTTGATTTTTAATATGAAAATTTTACACAAGCACAAACATTTTCACACGATTCTTCTGTGTTCACGTTTAGCAGCTTAAATGGCTGATTAACTATTGTAAAATTACATTACTCTTCCAGCAAGCGTTAAAGTAGAAAAATTTAATTTTGATCTTTCGCAAGTTGAGTGTGGTTTAATCAGACCGCGTCACATATATTGAAAATTCCCACACTGGCATGCCACTGTTGAAGATTTTTTGTTCTTTGCATGAATTCATGTCCTATGTATTACATACAACAGCATAATAAAACTTGATGAGTCCTTGTTATTTATTAAAATTCATGCATACTTCGAGATTTATTATGGAATAACAAATAATTTAATGCCAAAGAAAGAAAGGAATTTTAATATGTAGCACTTTATATATAACGAAAAAATTCCCAACGTAATTTTACTTTGTTCTAATCTTGTTTTCTGATGCTTCATGTTGAGTAGTAATTGTCCTCGTAGTTAATATTTAAAAAGTTGTGAATCTCAGTGGCATTCGGGTTTAATTTTTACTTGAAAAAAAAAATATAGTTACTGCATACAATGGAGGTTAATACTCACATATGTATAAATTTTATAAACAGAACGATATTTCATATTTTTTTTTGAACGCTAGTCTAAAATTATTGAGAAGTCTTTTCGTTATAATCGCAACACAGCTTTCATAAAGTGAACTGCAAGAACTGCAGGAATCAAATATGTTCTAAAGTTATCTGTACAATATTTTAGTAACGACAAATTACGACAAAAAACCAACATTAAAACTGTGATTACTCGAACTTCGAGAACTCTTTTAAATTATTCCCGAAACTCATCGTTTCGTACCAAATTCAGCCTCAAATGTGGGAAGTAAAGTGCATTACCACCGAAGCCCTGCTCATAGGAATCCTTATCAAAATTTATCACGATACAAGTACTACAGTGGCACAATGATTTTTGAACCCATTGCAAAGTGGCAACGAGAAGCTGTAGCAACTTATTCAAAAATAGTTGGGTTTTCGCCCTAAAAGATCGTGTATTTACCATGTAAAATAGCCTTTACGCTCCCGTGAATTTCTTAAAAAAATTTCTTATTGGGTGCTAAATTTAATTGACGTATGAATCACTTTCTTTCAGATTTAACAACATCAAAAGTTAATAGCCTTCAACTGAACTCTTGGGCCAACTGTTAAAACAAAATGTATTTGTTTCATCAGGCAAGAACAAGTGTTTCATTCCAATACACAATCAATCTGTTCGTTTACTCCAAGTTTTTACCCGAAAAGCTCTCGTTTACGTACGTTTAATGCGGGTAAAAACTTGGAGTAAACAAACAGACTGCATGTTTCGTCTGTTTTGTGTACAAAGCTTCAAAAAGTTTTTATATTTTTCCTCCTGAGAAACTTATATGGCTATTTCGGTTAAGACAGCAGAAAGACTTTCGTAATACATTTCAGAAATAATTTCTAAGACTTCCAAAGACTTTCGGTATTCTGGCGAAAAAGTATTGTAGAAAAAGCTCATAAATTCCCCAGACAAAAGTTTAAGTGGTGAAATTGTCAAATTGTGCAAAATAAGGTCTTCTTCTTGCGCGCCGCGGTATAAAATTGTGCAGAAATTGTTGCTCCATAATTTTACACAAACTTTTCTTTTCTTTTATAACCATTAGAACAAAAAATAAACCAAAAGAATTTTAATTTTGTTAAGTTTTTCACTATTTCATTATCACACACACAAATTTAAGGAACAATTTTACTTTACCGACTGTTGTTGTTTTTTTTTTTTTTTTTTGCCAAAATAGGGCTTTGGGAATTAATTACAACAACAGCAAAAACAACTGCCGCTCGAACCTACTTTCGGAGATATAGCAATCGGAAGATTGGGATATATCTTTCATAAAAATCGGTATAAGTTGAGAACCCCTGGATAGATTTTAAAAACATTGATGTCATATGAAAGGTATTTTATCGGACTATATAATTGCCGTAAAAAATTTTTCAATTTGGTCAATACTAGGTGTACAAATATGAAACCGGTAATGACATCCAGCGGTCGATAGCCGCATATGTATAAGCTTCCGAACCGTACCAAATGTCTTAATTGTTATTTCTGTCATCTGTCAACAATATTCAGTTCACAATTTGTCAAGTTTCATACAACAACGCATTTTTTCCGCTCGTAAAGATGTCGAATTTTGTGCCTGAAAACTCTCATTTGCGGGAAGCATTGATTTTCTGTTTCCATTTAAAGAAAAACGCTTTTGAATCGAATCGAATCATCACTGGCGATGAAAAGTGGATTTATTTCAACAATCCCAAACGAAAAAAATCATATTTGAGCCCCGGCCAACGATCCAAATCAACGCCAAGACAAAATCGCTTCGGCCGAAAGACAATGCTGTGTATTTTCTGGGATCAGCGTGGTGTTATTTGGTATGAGCTACTAAAACCAGGTGAAACAGTTACTGGTGCACGCTACCATCAACAATTGATCGCTTTGAACCGTGCTACACGTCAGAAGAGGCCCGAATTTCAACTTCGCCATGACAAAATTTTATTCCAAGATGACAACGCATCGCCACATCGAGCAGCGGTCAATAAAAACTTGGTAGAATCGTACAACTGGGAGCCCCTGCCCCACCCGCCGTACTCACCGGACCTGGCGCCGTCCGATTACTATTTGTTTTCATCGATGGGACACGCACTCAACGATTCGCACTTCAATTCTTACGAGGAAGTGCAAAAATGGCTCGATGAATGGATAGCTTCAAAAAACGAAATTTTTTTTTGGCGAAGAATCCATAAATTGCCTGAAAGATGGAAAAGATGTGTAGCTAGCGAAGGGAAGTACTTTGAAGATTAAATTTGGAACCATTTTCGCAAAATAAACGTGTTTTTTTTAAATAAAAATTACCGGTTTCATATTTGTACACCTAGTTGTTTTCGAGATATGACAATTTTTCAAAAATTCACCCCATTTTTTTCCCAAAAAACCGTTATTATTCTCAAAAAATGTGTTATTAACCTTTAATTTTAATAACTAAACTAGGAAGCCCAATTTATTTCCTTTCATGTGATCTGCGACATGTATCTGAAATTGCATCATTAATAAATTTTTATAGAAAGAAACAAAAACGGACCAAATCAATTTTCTTGAAATTAGGAACTTTTAACAACAACAATGCCAGAACAGACAACAACAACAACAACTTTACTACTACAACAACAACAGTAATTTTACATACGAGTAGGGGTAAGTGGGCGGCCTGTGGCCGCTGCTCAGAATTTAAAACTGTCAGACATCCAATACCGGTTTCGCGGATCAGTCTATAATTTATCCAACACATTGTTTGCTAGCCAAATTACGTGCGCATTTATTAATACAAATTTTTAATTTTTTTAAAATAACACAGGTTTACAAAAAAAAATGTCATGGCGTTTTGACCAGACTATGTGTTTCCTAGGGACTTTGACAGCCTGAATCCGAATCCGGGGTCTATTTTATTCCAGAACGTCTGAGAAAACAGATTTCAAGGTCATATGGAGGTCAAAATGGGGTTCGTGTGTCGTTTAGTGATAAATTCGCTAAAATTCTGAAACTAATTTTTTATCATTGAATTCTTAGTCCTTAAAAAGAATATGTGATCAAAAAGGGTATTTTGGACCTCATTTCGGAGACACAGCCTTCGAAAGATCCGGATATATCTTCTATGAAAACCGCTATAAGTTGGGAACCCCTGGATGGATTTGTAAAATATTGATGTCATATGAAAGGCATTTTGTTGTTGTTATTGTTGGTGTTGTTGATTTATTTGATGTTATAATTGAAAAATTTCACAAAATTTCAAAAAAGGTCATATCTCGAAAACTATGAATCTAATTGAAATTAGTTTTATAGGCTGTCAAAATACCTTTCATATGACACCAATATTTTACAAATCCATCCAGGGGTTCCCAACTTATAGCGGTTTTCATAGAAGATATGTATATCCGGATCATCCGATGGCTATATCTCCGAAATGAGGTCCAAAATACCCTTTTTGATCACATTTTCTTTTTAAGGACTAAGAATTCAATTTTAGTTTTAGCGAATTTAAAGTTATTGTTGTTGTCGTTGTTGTCTGTTCTGGCATTGTTGTTTGTTAAAAGTTCCTAATTTCAAGATAATTGATTTGGTCCATTTTTGTTTTTTTTATAAAAAATTATTAATGATGCAATTTAAGATACATGTTGCATATCATATGAAAGGAAATAAATTGGGCTTCCTAATTTAATTATTAAAATTATAGGTTAATAACACATTTTTTGGGAAAAATAACGGTTTTTTTTTTGTTTGTGTGTTAATACATATTGATATATGTATCATAATTGTTGTTTGGCCAAAAACACAAAAAGTTTTCAAACTTGCAATTTTTTAATTATAATTAATTTAGTGAAATAAATATAATTATAATTACAACAAAAATAGTCTGATGAGTCTTTGTGGCGAAAGACGAAACATATAGCCGTGTTTTTAATCCGTTCCTTGATTTGTCATAATTTGTGTTAGGAAATCGATCTTTGCAAATATCTGTATGACTAAAAGTTCAATTAAAAAAATCAATTTTCAAGCAATAAAATAAAATTTTTCTTATGAAGTTAGATTATTGACTGTTTTTTATTGCTTGTATAGTACTAATGAAAGTACTAACGCGCTTTTTCTAAATTGAAGTATGATAATTTTATATTGAACTAAACAGTCATTTTTGCAATTTTTCAACAACAGACGAAAGCAAGTGTTAACATGGAAATTGATTACATATGTTTCGGCTACTTCCACATACATATTTAAATTTTTTAATATATAAACATGTATTTATATAGCCTCATCAGATCAGTTTTAGTTAAATCTTGCCAGAAACCGTACTCGAACCCGTGACTCCGGTTTTCTAATGAAAGAGAACGCGGTGCTTAAGCGATTATGCTATAGGTCACGAGTAAACTCTCTGAGCAGGATCGCCATTATGCATAAATCATAATGCTCACTAGCGCCGTCTGTTGCGAAAAATTGCCAAATTGTTAATTGGTAACACACTCTGGTTTTGAGACATGCTACGCTAGCTACAATTAAAACCTACAAGGGCGGATTTGTTTTCCACAAAAATTGCAAAAATTTCTGTTTAATTAGTTCAATATAAAATTATCAAAATTTTTCTTAATTTTTCACTTTTTTACATAATAAAAACCTGACAGCAAGCAACTAATAGCTTTAAGATCGCTCTAAGATCTCCTACGTAGCAGGTAATACTGTTGCCAGAATAGCCATATTATTCTCTTTTCTTAAATTTTTCGGAAACGCTTTGAGTTCGTAAATCCATTTTTATTTCGTGCAAAAGAGGGTATATTTCTAAAAAAAATCAACAACAAAGTTTTTTAGCAAAAGTTTATGGGAAATAAATTCTTCAGAAAAATGCCTTCATTGAAAATGAATTTTTTTAAGCTATGCTCATCCTAAGGGGTAAAAAAGCATATATTTATACAAATGAATCGATGAATGTTAAAACCCCACTTGTGGCAATTTTTCGACTTTATTTTTTGGGTAAATTTTTGTCGATGAGATACCCAAATATCGAATTTCATAATGGGTATTCACGCGTTGATCCGCAATTGCGAAAATGCAAGCCTTTTTCGCACTAACGCGTGAACATTAAATGTTAATGTTTCCATCTTGCGAAATTAATTAAATGTCAAAACATAAATAAATAAAACATTGACAATACTGCCAACTTATTGAAAAAACATGAACAATTTTTGAATTCTTATACGAAATTTAACTTTTTGTATAAAATACAGGGGAATGTTGTTCCAAAGAGCTGTTACTAATTCGCAATCATTCTCGTCGCAATTTCACTTGGAATCGAAGCAGTGCGAAATTACAGAAGTATTGCGGAATTTTCGGCAATGTGTTTGTTGTTGGACAAATGTCAAACCTTTGCAATTCGCACTTTCGCAACGACTCAAATGCATTGTGCATGCATCAACGCGTGAATACCCCTATAATAAAAACGTCATTATCTGCCTTATTCAGTAAGAAAATTTTTGATTTTAAACAACAATTTTTGCACGCATTGACTAAAAATTTCTCCGTTTCATCATTCTTTTATTTTGATACATATTTTTTTTATTGTTTCACATCAAAAATTTTTTACATTGAGGGGATTCCTGAAAACATCGTAAACTCTTAAAACTGTCAAATTTCGTATTGATTTTGACAACATTTACGAGGTTTTCGAGGCTTTTACACATTTTCAGGAACCCGCTCTATAAAATAAGCTAGAATTCGCCTTGCAGCCGAAATTCGACCACTTCAATTTGACTTTAAAGAGACTAAAGAACTATAATTACTAACAATAAGTGCTTGGAACTGCTCACTATGAAACAAATAATTTAGCATCTTTTTAATGTTAAATTTTTATACTTAGCATTAAGCCTACCGTTATTCCAAGTGGCGTTAAAATTAATGCAGCAGCTTAAGCGTGGAACCGTGTATTCTATTAACGGGTGTGGCACCCTCTTTAAAAATTATCAACTTTTAATCACACTTCTTTAGTGTTAAGCCAATTTCAGTGCAACAGTTGGGTACTGATAGCATATTATACCATTAGGGGCGTGGCACCGCCTACTGAAAAACAATGCTCATGTTATCTTTCCTTAAAGCTAACCGTATCTCCGTGGGGGCGTGGTAAAGTCCTCTCCAAACATAATAATCATTTAATCGTTCCTTGGTGCTAACCTTGTCTCCACTCCATACCAAATTTCATAAAAATCGATCATGAGAGCTTTTTTCCATTAAAAGGCGTGGCACCGCCCACTGAAAAATATAACGATCATGTTATCGTTCCATAGTGCTAACCCTATCTCCATACTAAATTTCGTAAAAATCGATGCAATAGCTTATCAGTGAGAACGTTTTTTGCATATAGGGGCGTGGTGCCTTCCACTTTAAAAGAAAGTAACTGGAGACCGATCCCTGCTCGGTCAACAATCTGATCTTATTATTTTAGTCGATGTTTTTATTCAAAGCTTTTTTTTGTTATGAAATTCGAATTTTTTCACCTCCAAAGTTCATGATTTCAAAATGATAAATTAACCGATGAGAATAATAATAAGAAACTAGTAAGGGTGTAAAATTTGGCCTGGCCAAACATTAAATACCCTACACTGCAGTATTTTTAAAATTTTGCTCATATGGGAGGTGCTACGCCCTCTTGTCCGAGTTCACCCAGTTTTTGATCAGAGCTTGCATTTATAGGTTTTAGTGTCTGAGTGAAAAACGTTTTCAGTATAGTGTTTTGAAGCTTTTGCTTATATAGGAGGTGCCACGCTCTCTTGTCCGAGTTCCTCTAGTTTTAGCTTAGAGCGTACATTTATAGTCTTTAGTATTTGAGTGAAGTTTGGTTGGATTATCTCAAAAAACTCTTTCAGTGTAGCATTTTGAAACTTTTGCTCATATGGGAGGTGCCACGCCCCCTTATCCGATTTCACCCAATTTTTGTTGAGAGCTTTCATTTAGGATTCGTAGTGTCTGAGTCAAACTTGGTTCTAATATCTCATAAAACGCTTTCAGTATAGCGTTTTAAAGCTTTTGCTTATATGGGAGGTGCCGCGACCTCTCGTCCGAATTCGCTCAGTTTTTCCTCAGAGACTGCGCTTACAATTCTTAGTATTTATGCGTATTTTGGTTGTATTGTCGTGAAAAATACTCCTAAAATTGCATTTTGAATATATTTTTTGTATGGGCGGTAGGCGTGTCAGTTGACCGATTTCGCTCATTTTCAATCCCCCGGGCTAACTTTGGGGATGGAGGCAGTGTACCAAATTTCATTGAAATATTTTGCTCAGTTTTCTCAAAAAGAGTATTTCAACACATAGCCAGCCACCCAGCCACCCAGCCAGCCAGACAGACGGACATGGCTATATCGACTCAGGAGGTGACGCTGATCAGGAATATATACACTTTTCTATATCTGCCACGCCTCCTTCTCTGCGTTACAAACGGAAGGACAAAGTGGATATACCCTGGGTGTAGGGTATAAAAACTCGGGAAATATCGAATGGTATAGAAAAATATGAACAACTCCAAAATTTTTTGGTGAAATAGAATGCCCTAAAATAAATAAATGGGATATGCCACGCACCCAAAATATTTCGTCTCTTGTATGAGGGTTGAAATATTTTATCTTCAAACCAAGGATATTTCAAAAACCTGCAGATATAATGACAGTTTTGCTGATGAAAACGGATTCAGCGTCAAAAAGTACATAAGACTGCATATAAGAAATAAAAAGTTCATTCCATTTTTTTTTTGTGGCTGAGTTATTACAAAAATTTTTGTCTTGGTAAAAAGTGGGCGTGGCAATTATTGAACAAAGCCCACTTTTCGTTATGTTTAAGATACTCATGATCCAGATCCGCATACCAAATTTCATCAGAATATGTTGTACCATTTGCACAAATATCATTTAATTTGTTTTACTTGTATGGGAGGTTCCACGCACACCGGCCATGTTTTGCCCATTTTCAGGTCGTATGTGCCTAATAAAAAGAAGATTCCCTATAGTTGAATTCAGAAAGATTGCATTAGTAGTTTACTTTTTTTAGCGTATTATATTTTTGTGGGCGGTGCCACTCCCTCCAACGAGTTTTTCTAATATAACGGCATATCACATACTGATACTTGTAAAATCTTTAAAATTTTTATTAAAATGGTTGAAGTGGTTTTTGAGTAATATTGAATCGAAATTTTCAATGGTTAAAAAAAGGGCGTGGCACTTCTTCGATACCGCCCACTTTTCGGTTATTACAAGGCACTGCTAAGCAGTACCTACATACCAAATTTCATTAAAATATCTTGTAACATTTGCGAGAAATAGCATTTAACGTATTTTGCTTGTATGGGAGGTTCCACCCGCAACGGCAATATTTCGCCCACTTTCAGATCAGAGAGTCCTTTTAGCAATTACGCACCTCACAGTTAATTTCAGAATGTTTGCTTTATTAGTTTTCTTTTTATACCGTATTATATTTTTGTGAGCGGTGCCACGCCCTTCAACGAGTTTTCCCAATATAACGGCGTATAACATATTAATTCCTGTTTGCAGAAGTAACATCTCTTGAATTATCATTAAAAATGTTGGAATCGTTTTCGAGTAATATTGAATCAAAATTTTCAAGGGCTGAAAAGTGGACGTGGTACTTCTTCGATCCCGCCCACTTTTTGTCCGTTTCAAGGTATTATTAATCCGTACCCGCACAGTTAATTTCATCCAAATAACTTGTATGGTTTGCAAGCTATGACTTAATCAAATTCAAAATTTAAGGCTGGTGAGCATTTACAAAGTTCAAATCTAGCTCATTCTTCATTGTTTGTTAATATCTAACACTATGCCCAGTTTCATTAAAATCGCTGCAGCCGTTTATGAGAAAAAATATTGGCACAGAAATAAGTACAAAGAAACAAAAAAACAAACATACAATTTTAGCTCGTATAAGAAGAGAAGATATAACCCTATACACTGCTCCTCCCAGTGGCGGTTCCAGCATTGTCAAGAGGGGGGGCCGATTGACTACATTTCTAGATAATAATAATAATAATAATAATCATGATGGCGTTAAAATGTAGACATTATTAGTAATTAATATTTCTATCTTATTTAAATATATAATAATCTGCATAATTATACATTAAAAAAAAAAAAACAGAATGTTTTTCAAATCTTTACATATAATTTGAAAAAAATATAAACACTTGGTTTGAGAGAGGGAACCGATCGCCCCCTCTTGGATCAGCCACTGGCTCCTCCTCACAATCTTTATAACAAAAAACTAGTAAGGGTGTAACCTTTGGCCTGGCCAAACATTAAATACCCTACACTGCAGTATTTTTACAATTTTGCTTATACGAGTATGGGAGGGCCTAGTCCCTCTTGTCCGAGATCACCCAATTTTTGCTCAGAGCTTGCATTTATAGTTCTTGGTGTCTGACTGAAATTTGGTTGGATTATCTCAAAAAACGTTTTCAGTATAGCGTTTTGAAGCTTTTGCTTACATGGGAGGTGACACGCCCTTTTGTCCAAGTTCGTCTAGTTCTAGTTCAGAGCGTGCATTTATAGTTCTTAGTATTTAAATGGGATTTAGTTGGACTCTTTCAGTATAGCGTTTCGAAACATTTGCTTATATGGGAGGAGCCACGCCCTCGTGTCTGATTTCACCCAGTTTTTTCTCAGATCTTACATTTATAGATCTTAGTCTCTGCGTAAAATTTAGGTCGTTTATTTCAAAAAACGCTTTCAGTATAGCGTTTTGAAGCTTTTGCTTATATGAGAAGTGCCACGCCTTCTTGACCGAATTTGCCCAAATTTTTTTTTTTGAGCTTGCGCTCACAATTCGTAGTTTATGTGTATTTCGGTTGCATTGTCGTGGAAAATACTCCTAAAATGGCATTTTAAACATATTTTTTGTATAGGCGGCAGGTGTGTCCGTTGACCGATTTTGCTCATTTTCAATCCCACTAGCTAGCTTTCACGACGGAGTAACTGTGCCAAATTTCATCGAATTATCTTGCTCAGTTTTCCCAAAAATGTATTTCCAAACACTGCCAGATAGCTGGACATATCGACTCAGGATGTGACGCTGATCAAGAATATAGATATGTATATATAATATTACAACAGCAGCATAATTATGAAGAAAAAAAATGTTTTCAAACGCTGCGTGTCAATTAAGCAAGCTAAAACTCGTCCAGACACTCGTCCACTCGTCTTTCCTAAAAACCAAACAGTGAGAGTTCTTGGTAGCAGATAGTTTAGTTCGTTTATTTCAAAAAACGCTTTCAGTATAGCGTTTTGAAGCTTTTGCTTATATGAGAAGTGCCACGCCTTCTTGACCGAATTTGCCCAAATTTTTTTTTTTGAGCTTGCGCTCACAATTCGTAGTTTATGTGTATTTCGGTTGCATTGTCGTGGAAAATACTCCTAAAATGGCATTTTAAACATATTTTTTGTATAGGCGGCAGGTGTGTCCGTTGACCGATTTTGCTCATTTTCAATCCCACTAGCTAGCTTTCACGACGGAGTAACTGTGCCAAATTTCATCGAATTATCTTGCTCAGTTTTCCCAAAAATGTATTTCCAAACACTGCCAGATAGCTGGACATATCGACTCAGGATGTGACGCTGATCAAGAATATAGATATGTATATATAATATTACAACAGCAGCATAATTATGAAGAAAAAAAATGTTTTCAAACGCTGCGTGTCAATTAAGCAAGCTAAAACTCGTCCAGACACTCGTCCACTCGTCTTTCCTAAAAACCAAACAGTGAGAGTTCTTGGTAGCAGATAGTTCATGTGCGACTTGCACTCTTAACTTTTTGAAGAATACGAGCAAGTTTCGGTTACCGGACATATGTAGTCCCAACGGACATAATCCCCACTTCGTAAATGGGGATTATGACTGAAAATTTTGGTCATGGGGGTTATGTCCGCAAATTTTTCGGACATAATCCCAATAGGAGTTATGTCCGAAAAATTTAATTAAGATTGACAAAATTTTTGCAGTAATCCATTTAAAAAATTTATATAGTGTTGGATGTTATAGACTGATCCGCGGCCGAAGGCCGCCGCGAAACCGGTATTGGATTTTTGGGAGTTTGAAATCCTGAGCTGCGGCCACAGGCCGCCCACTTACCCCTTCTTTTATGTAAAATTACTGTGGCTAGCAAACTAGGTGTTGGATATATTATAGACTGATCAGCGGCTGTAGGCCGCCGCGGAAACTGTATTGGAATTTTTGGGAGTTGTAAATCCTGAGCTGCGGCTGTTGTCAATAACAAAATATCGTTATGGGAACTATGTCCGTTTTTTCCTGGGGATTATGTCTGAAACACTTGCGGACATAATCCCCATTATTGGCGGACATAATCCCCATTTCGTGAATGGGGATTATGTCCGTGGAGACTATGTCACGGCACCGCGAGTTTCATACTCCAAAAAGCGAATAGGAACAAACAGATTAAAATGTTCGATCAATGACGAGTGTTCGTAAATACAAGCCACTTGTTGCAGACCTTTGGTCTACACACATGTCTATAATATGTTGCCATATGGACTCACCAGGACGATTTGGGTTGGGTTCGAAATATCATACTAAAAGTAGTTGGTTGGCATCGCAAAAAACTCAAATCTTTTCGCAAAAACATTTTTTTTAACGAAACTGACTGAAAACGAAGTTCACTCTTCACTCTTTTCGAGATAGAGAATTAGGACAATTTTTTTGTTTTTTTTTTGATATTTTGCGCTGGCAACATTGTTGTTTACAAAAATTATGCGTTCAACTGTTAAACAGGGTTAGATTTTAATCCTGCGCACACAACATATCCACATGTATACATATATATATATATATATATATGTGTGTATTGAGATATACAAAAGTGTGCGTGTAAGCTTTTGGGGACAAAAAAGCTTTGAAGAACACACATACATCGTACGCATACGATTACATAGACGCGACTTGTAAATTGCAAAGCAACGTTTTCGTACACTAAAGTATAATTTTCAAGTCAAGTCGACACGTTTGGGATCTTTTTTTTGTTTTTTGAAGGAAAATTAAAAGAAATATAAACGAAAAACAACACGAACGACTACAAATTTTGCAAAAGTTTTTATGTTGTCAATAAAAAAACAATTCCTCAAAAAAAAAAAAAAAAATAAATAAAAATCCATAAGTACATATAATCGAAAGAGCATAAATGATTTTTGTGAAATATTAACAAAATTGTGTATACACGCATCTTATAATTTTGATTTTGTGTGTGACACTGACAGTGACTGTGTATGTAAGAAATTGAGAAAAACAACAACCGTTACTTCAACAAAAAAAAAATAAAAATTAAGTAAAAAAAAATTAATCAAAAGTGATAAAGCAAGCATTAAGTTAAAATACATAAATTTGTGAACGTAATAAAGGAAACTGTTCGTAAAAATAACAAAAACAACTACTACATTTTGTTCACTTTATTATATTTACTGTAACACAATCAAAAAAATTTAAAAAAAAAACACAGAAAACAATTAACCAGCCAAACCGATTTCTAACTATGCGAAATGACAGGGTACTCAAATCCTTAAAATGTACATGCTCCGGCGCCGCATTTTTTGCGTTAATGATTTCAATGCTGTCAAAATATTTTTTTTTTTTTTTGCAAAACCTGCTCAATATCTTATTATTGAAGGTTTCCGGATATTTTAAATATACCTATGTATATAATTATTAATAATATACTTATATGTAAAAATATATACTGAAAGTTAAGCTCAAGGTTTTCCACCGGTTGAACTTCTATACATACAATGTGCATACATGGGTACATATGTATGTAGTTCAAGCGTTTGGTAATTGAAACCACACGCAGGCATGAATTTTAAACGTGAAATAAAAGGAAACTTAGTGTCCTGACAAAATTTCATCACGTCAGACTTTAGAGATTTCCTTACATCAACAGTTCATTAAATTTGATTTTTTAAGCAGGTGCTTCTGTTTTGAGACGCTGTATCTTATAGAGGGACCATAGGGCCAAAATTAAATTGCGATGATTTTAAACGTGAAATAAAAGGAAACTTAGTGTCATGACAAAATTTCATCACGTCAGAATTTAGAGATTTCCTTACATCAACAGTTCATTAAATTTGATTTTTTAAGCAGGTGCTTCTGTTTTGAGACGCTGTATCTTATAGAGGGACCATAGGGCCAAAATTAAATTGCGATGACTAAGTTTCCTCCACGATTTTCACGTTTCTTGGATTACCTTCAACGTTGAGTTTTGGTACTGTAGATATCACTCAAGACTTGACGACCAACTTCATTTAAAATAGATTTCCCATCTACCCACCATTTATACAGTACTCAATTTCATTTTCTATGTGCATTTGGCAGTTTGATGTAAGTTCTTGTAGTTTATTTGAATATCTGAAAATTTGCACGATAATTGAAAAATGTCGTTGGCATAATCGGGACCTTATTGTCCTTTTCGGCTTTAGCCAGTGCATTTTTAAGAGTATGTCTTCAAAAACTATAAGAAAGTGAATTGATGAAAATAAGTAGTAGGAAGTCTGATTATGGTTCAAATGCCATTGACAACAACTTGTTGTGGCAACACAAACGCGTAGTGAACAGTGCCTTAAGCTGGAAAGCTGGAATTAGTCAAAACGTAACGTTCCCTAATGTGAAGTTGCGGTTGCTCGTTAACGTTACTCCGATTAGTGAAAACGGTAGACAACATTCGAAATGTCACCTTACAACTTAAAAATTATTTGAAAAATTACAGTTGATGACTAATTCCACATTAAGTCTGCGAAGACAAGTTGAAGCGAACCGTACCGCTCACACAATTGTTCGATTCGCTTCCAGTATTTCATCAATTTAAGGTGGCTGTATTAAATTACAGCGGGAATTAACTATTATCAAAGTTGGAAAGATATGGTAGAAGTGGAATTCAGCTTACATCACACTCAATCTCTTATACTGATCTCTTCATTCTTTAATTGTGTTTAACAGTCAAATTTTTTCGTCACACATCATCCGCTAAGGCCTTTGACTACGGTAACTCTGTGCCAAATTATCGATACGAGAAGATAGCTGTTTGTGGAATAATTTGTCATATAAAAGTAGGAGGCTGTTTAGAAGAGCTATTTCACAATTTCTTTTCAATACTTAACCATTCAAATCATTTTCGATTTGATATATAGGGTGTAATTAAAAAGTTTATGAAGCTTCTGGGAGGTGATAGAGGAGACTTAGACTAATAAAAAATGCACCTGGTGGGTCTAAAATGTACCCCTGAGGAGTTATAGAGCTAAAACTGATTTTCTGACTTGTTTTATATAAAAAAAAATTTCTTCGGTCACCCTAACGTTTTAGAGAAAATTTTTTATAGGAAACTTTAAGCTTATTGTACGACCTTTCTAATAATATGTTTGGTTTATAGGGTTTTAAAGGATTTCGTAAAGTTCTGGACCATTAAATTTGATATTTAAAATTTTTTTCCTATTTTTTGAAAAAGGTCCTAAATACTAACACCCTTTTTTATAATATTTTTTGGAATTCTCATAATATATCCTTTAATTCGCTATTACATTTGTCTTACCAGTTTTTTAATTTTAAGCCAGAAAAAAATACTTTTCAAGAACAATCCGTTTGAAAGGTCCGCTGGTTAAAGGGACACGCATGCATCATATGCAGCGCCCGCATGCGAGCAACGCGTGTTTTGCTGTATAAAAGAATGTTTTTCTGACCTCAAACCAAAAAATTGGTGTAACAAATGTACTACAGAATTAGAGAAAACTTAACGAGGGTTCCGAAAAATTTTGCAAGAGTATGTTAATAGGACTTTTTTCATTCTTAAACGGCCGCCAAAGTCAAAAAGTAGTAAAAAATTTAAAATATGAACTCTAATGGTCCAAAACTTTGTAAAATCCTTTTAAACCCTTTAAATCAAATACACTCTTAGTAAGCTCAACCACTTAGCTTCCATAAAAAGTTTTCTTTAAAATGTTAGGGTGACCTAAGAAAATTTTATTTTTCAAACCAGTCAGAAAATCAGTTCTTTTCCTATAAATTCTCAGGGGTACGTTTAAGACCCCCAGATTTTTTTAGTCTAGGTCTCCTCTATCACATTCAGAAACTTCATAACCTCATTGTTGACACCTTATGTATAAATAACTTCATTATGTATTTTTACTAAAATTGTCGAATTCTGCAAAAAAGAAAATCACGTTTTTACTTTCTTCGTGAGGCTATAAAAAAATATTTTTTTCAGAATTTTAAAGTTATATTAAAAAAACTATTTCTAGAATTTTCAGGAAATAAAAAGAAAAAAACTGATACGATACATACATGTAATATAAAAAAATATTTAGTAACATTATTCGGAATATTCTTGAAATACACAATACATTTCCTACACATGAAGTAAACAAAAAGTTTAACATAACAACATCCAGTGGAACGAGCATTTATTTTAAAATAAACAATTAAAATTACATACTGAAAAAACAAATTTTTGTACAATATTATTTTCTACCTAACAATATAATAAATAAATACATTAATTATGTACGTGAAATCAATATATATACATAAATAACTTTATAATAAAACGCTTAAAAGTTGAATTTTTTTCAACATAATTACATATAATTGCTTTATAAAATATTAAATCACTTAAAACAATATCCGCCTAAACTAAAAAAACAAAGAATTATATAAATAATAATTGACAAATATATACATATGAATAAATACATATGAATTAAATAGAAAAAATAAAACAATTTAAATAACATTAATATTAAAACTATTTTACAAAAGCATAGCTCCTACTAATGCAACTATTACTACTAACTACTTAACTACAACAACAATGACTACTACTTTTACTAGCTGCAGCTATTTGTTCATAAGACTTAGTGCACGAAACTTGAAAAAAAAATATAAATAATTTGTGTGGGTGTACGAACATAAATTATAACTTACTTAAATGCACTAAAATTCTCAACACAAAAAAACATTAAAATAAAGAACATTTTTTTTTTTTAATAAATTGAGAAACTTGACATAAAACAACTGGCTAAGAAGCAAAAGTGCCTAAATTAATTGCAGCATTGCAGTTAAATTAAGGAGATTTGTCGTTAAAAAACTTAAAACAAATGTTTGTTTTTCTATGAAAAACCCAACATTTTTTTTATATAAAAATCATGTTTTTAAATATACATTATGTATGTGAGTGAAACGCGTCAATAAAAACAAAAACTAAAATAAAACCATGTTGGCAACACTATCAAAGTCAGACCTAACGGCAGCATCATCTGAAATAGCTGCAGCTACAAAATCATCATCATCGTCTCAAACACATAAGCAGTTCATAAAGGCAATGACCGATGAAAGTAGATATCAAGATATGCAACAACAACAAAACGCACAACACCGACAGCTGAAACAACACAATTTTACTACGGCTAGTTTGTCACCTAGACATGTTCAAAAGCAGCAGCAGCTGCAACATTATAATAGCATTACCTCCGATAAAATGGCAAAATTATTTGCAACAGCAATAACGACAACAACATCAGCAACACTATCGTCTACATCATCATCATCATCATCGTCAAAGCAACATCATCATCATCAGCAGCAGCAGCAAATGCCTTTTAATATAACGCAACGACAACAGCAGCAAATAAAGCAGCAACTTAAGCAGCAGCAAAAACAATTACACATTCAGCTGCAATATGGTAGCGGCATTGGCAACAATAGTGCTGCATTAATTAAACATGCTCCACCACAAACAACGAATGTAGCACCAGCACAATCAGCGCCACAACAATTTTCAATGTTGCCGTATCATCATGTCTCACAGCAAAGTCTGCTTATTGCCACCACTAATCTAAATAGCAATACTGAGACAACAATGCCATCTATGAGTAGTGAGCAACATTTGTGTCAGCTCTACAATAATCAGCAACATTCTGACTATATAATATCTGATTACATGGACAAGATAGCGACACGTATAAGCCTGCTAGAGACGGAACTTAAGTTTGCTTGGCGTGCACTCGATTTGCTTTCTGGTGAGTATAGCAAAATGTGGGCGCGTTTAGAAAAACTGGAAAATATTTCAGTGGAACAACAATCTGTCGTCAGCAATCTTCTGGGTCTATATGCTGAGAAGAATCACGAGCAACAGCAGCAAGAGCTTATTGCTGAGCAATCCGCATATGACTTTATTGATCAGCAATCATTGGCAGACGTAGTGGCTGTCGCTGCAGCAGTTGCCGAACAGCAATCACTTGTTGGTACTGCGAACATGCAGGAGACAGCCACATCTCATGAGTTCAATAGCCTACTTGAAGAACTGAAAAATGAAGCACTAGAAACCACACCTATGAGTCGTGAGCTAAGTAAGTTATTGCTGCCATTGCAGCTAGAAGTCAATGCTGCTGCTGCCGTAAGCGTTAAATCACCTTATGGCGCATACTCATTAGATGATGAAAATGTATTTAATACACGCTACAAGGATGGTTTGTTGACTGGCAGACGACATGATAATAAAGCGACAGCTTGTGAAAAAATCTTTTCCGATTCTGATGTGCTAATGTATGAGCAACAGCAGCAGGAACTGCTGGCACAAAATGCTAAGACGCAACTGCTACGTGAATTTTTGCACGGACGTCAAGTACTTAAGAATATATCGACACACCATCATGCTAGTGCAGCGCTAAGTGGACATTATGAGCGTTCAAGCAAATCAACTGGTGGTGGCAGTATGTGCAACTTAGCTGACGATAGTAACGACAATAGCAGTAATATTGATAACCTACCAAAAGCACATTCATATGCTCATTTACGTCAAGAGTTAAATGTATGTGATGATATACAGCAACGACAGCGCAGCGGAACGTATAACAATACTTCTGAATTGGATGAATTAAATGAAAAGCTGCAGTTTTTTCAGCAAGCTGCCTCTAAAACCGGTGAGGGTGGCTTAATGTCCGTGCCAATCGATGATTCGGGGGGAGGAAGGGGATCGGAAACACTAGAAACATTACTGGGTGATGAGATGAATGAAGATTTTTATAAAACTCTCAATCAAGCATATCGTGATGATAATTTTATGCCCGAAATAACTAACATGGAATTGATATTGCAGCAGTCAGAAGCAGCTCACGAAAGCATTTCAGGTGGTTTATGCTCACGGCCGATATCTTCTTTGGGTATGATTTACGAAGAGGAAAACGAAGAAGAAACTAAATCAACGATAAATACAAGAAGCATTGCCGTCAGTGCGTTACATACAACTGCAGCAGTAGCAACAACAACAGCAACAACGTCAGCTGACAGCGCTATGAGCAAAAAATCTAAAAAGTCCAAGAAAAAGAAACAGCAGCATCACAAAGACGAGATGGAATTATTGAACAGCTTGAAGACCGCTCTTGCGCAGACGACAGTCACTAATACTACTCAAGAAAATCAAATTACTGCAAGTTACAGCGGTGAATTAAGGCATACACAATTACTGCTAACTAACAGCATAGATAGCTTGGATAATATTATTGATATTATAGTTAATGAAATTGTAAAGATCAAGCAGCTATCAGTGTTATCCGCAGCGCAGATACAGCAGTTGTTTCAATTAATAAATAACGAGCGAAAGTTTTTTGAAAAAATTCAACAAGTCGACAAAAACCTCATATCGCTGCTTTTAAATCCAGTGACAATGTCAGAGGAATTGGAGCTGTTACATACAAACACCTCCAAATGTTCTACACTCAATGACGAATTTGAGTTAGTGTTGAAAAAGCTGACAAAAAATATCGAAACTTTTAAAAAACTGGTAGGTAATTCATTTGACGATGCTGCCGCAAATCAACAAAAGCCCGTAGATGATGCCAGCAGCATTATCATTAGAGATAACACTAATTCTTGCCTATCTGATTATAGCGCACATTTGCTGCGCAACAACACCAATCTAAACGAACAGCTAAAGTTGCTTGAGCACAAAGAGTGCGAAATGCGTCAAAAGAAGCTTATAGCTGCCAGCCAAGAAAATAATGCTGTTGTAGCAGCCTCTGATGCACGTTATTTCGATGCTGATAATTTTTTAGATATAAACGATGAGCAGGAACGTGAGCTATTGCAAGATCGTCAGCATGAGTCTAACTTTAAGACTTCATCGTCCAGCAGCATTTACAATAACGATGAATACATAAAATCCCTGAAGCGCAGCTTAGAACGCCACAATAGCATGTTGTTTTTATTGCATTTACAAAATCCAGAATATCAAAATAAACTAAGTGATTCGACTGCTGCGGCGACATTGGATGTGGAAAAAATGCTGCTTGGCAACGAGAGTCCGCCTCCACCTGCCCCAAATAATGATATGCTGTTGTTGCTGCATACTGCCGCTAATAACAATAACAATATTATTATAAGCGGTAGCGGTGAAACAGATGAGCTTGCAACTGTGGTAAATCCCTTCCATGAGGAAATCTGTCAGAAACAAAAGAGCGCTAGCAAGCATCAACAACACTTAAGTGTACTACAGTTTGATACACTTACAGGCACACCAAAGAAAACAAAATCTGACTCAGGACTATCATCTATGAGTGGTTTGTCAAGTTGGGAAAAATCGCCAAACTCACCTTCAAGTGTTAGTGGACCCATTAGCAGATTCGGGTCCAGCTATGGTTGCGGTGGTATAGCTGCTGCAACACGTGAAAGCAATCCCTTTTTAGGCAAATTTTATGTAACTAACGTGCAACAAGGCGCAGAACTATTAGAATGCCTCGCTGATATAGAAGCAATAAATGACGACTGCACGACCACTATGGCTAATGTCTGCCCAGTGATGCCGGCTATGTTGAGATCTGCCGTGTCATATGCAACGGTGGAACAAATGACGAATAATGTTCAACAACAACAGCAATTGGTGCAATTACAACAGCACGATTATATGTTTTCGGAGGAAAATCTTAACTACATACGTGAGCTATCAAAAAATATGCCAATTTGCTCTGCATATGAAACTAAATCGATTTTTAGCAATGTCCAATCAACGGAAGAGCACACAGAAATGTTTGATAACATAGATGATACAACGATCCGGACTGTTGACGATATGTTGGCTTGGGACCAGAAGCATATAACGCTTATTGCTGACAGTAAGCAACATGAAACCAAAAAGTCCATTTCCGACACACTGAATAAAATGCCAGACTTATTAAAGACACAAACTTCAGTTGCAGGTCCATTATCAGCCAGACGTGATTTGTTGTCGTGGAATAGCACTCCAAAGTCAGTTTACGAAGAAACCGATATTGACAATATTGAAATGTGGGAACAGACACGTAATCGCAATTTAACTGACCGTTTGGTATTTTATCCATCTTCGAACAGTATTGCTGACTATAATAGTAGCAATAATTTAGATTATCTGGGCCAAAATACAGAACATTACGATTTGGATGGCTTGAATAATGGTAGAGTAGCTTATTCGCGTGGTTACTATGCAGCAGGACTTGCACAATCTGGTGCAGCGGCTATTAGCAATCAACCGACAGGCTTAAGGCGAACATCTGCTGCTAATACAACAAATCAGCGTCATTTTGAGCAATTGCAAATGTTGCATCAGCAGCAGCAACAGCAACAGCAACGTCAACAAAAATTTGATTTGGAGCATAAGCAAACATACATGGTTACTCGCGGTGGATATATTGCGAATCCACATGCTACTTATCAGTTGCCTGAAAAATCTGATAATGTAAAAGCTGCCGCTGAAAAGCAACCAAAGATGTGGAATAAGTTAACTCACTTTATACCAGACAATCTTAAGCTAAAACGTTCAACAAGATATCAACGCTCACAATCATTACCATCCGATGATGTGGACGACGGAACTGACATGCTCGTTCGTAGCCAGGCCGGTTCGTATCCGTTAGTGACTCCGCAACAATTGCAGCGTCAAAGGCAGCAACAACGACAAGCGCGCCATCACAGTGGGGGCAGCTTACGTGGTTTTGACTTTTCGAAACGTCTCAATAAGCTGCCAATGCAGCTTGTGCGACGCGCTACATACACTGGTGCACCACCGCCAACCAATGGTAGTGTTGGTAGTAGTAAGAGTAAAAAGAAGCGCACACTCACATCAACAATGAATAATTTCGTGCAAAAAGCTAAGAGCTATCGACGGCACAGCTTTGGCGTGCGCTCCGGTTCGAGTATGTCAGATCCAGGAGAAGATAAATGTGATGCGCCTAGCCTAACGTCTTCGGATAATGACGATTCTTTAGTTAGTGATTATGGTGGCGATGCACGTGGTGATGTTATCTTTGGTAGAATGCATAGTGCTGGAAGCAGCAGCACAGCAGTATTGGATGAGAATGAGTTTAGACAGTTAGACGATAATGAAATGTCGCCAACAAACTTATTTAAACAAATGTCACAACTAAACAATAGCAACGAAAAAGAGGCCACCAATGATTTGTTTCCAACTATTGGTGCTGTGCAACAAAAGCGACAACAGCATCAATTAGAATTGAAGGAGGTGCAAGAAAGCCAAGACGCGACAAAACTTATACCAATTGAACAGTGCGAAAATGATTATTTCCTTAATGAAAACGATTTTAATCGTTTCACTGACAACGAAGTGAAGCCTTTGGATGATGATGAAGTACCACACATACTCATTGAGCAGCAGCTGGACAATGCAGAATCGGTGGTAGTGACAACATCTCAGGAGAACAACCGCCTTTCTTCGCATTGTCTGAAAAAAACACATTCCATTTATGTTGAGGACGGTGATGAAGACGAAAAAATATTAACAACAAGTGATAATGCAATAACACCAACAACGAACTCATTAGAGGAGTGTACACAAACATTACAACAGCAGAAACCACATATTGCAGTCAGCAATACAGCGGCAATTATTAACAATATTTCCACCACTTGCAACATGATGACGAGTGCCAATAACAACAACATAATCGCAGCGAATCAGATGCGTAATATTTTAAAATTGAGCCAACGTGGTTCCACGCAAGCCTCCCTCGACGTGCCAGGCGGCAGCAGCTTTAGCTCACGTGACGATGAAGATAATCGTAGTCAGCATTCATATCGCACAGTATCATCGTCACGACGTCAAAGTACAGAAGATAGCATCGATACGGACGATGAATACTTCTGTTATGAGCTGCGGCAGCTAGAAGAGTTAGAACAGCGACGTCTTATGGAAACTTCAGAAACATCGGTAGATCCTACAGCAGAAGCAATACATGAAAATGGTGCTTCAACTAAGGAGCATTTGTTTACAAAAATTGATGAACTTGCGCTAATTGACAACGGTGCAGCGGAGCATCAGCCAGATGAAAACGTGAAAGAAATGATGGCAGTTGTCCTTCAGGAATTACAATATGTTGTCCAAATGCAGCCGGATAATGATGCTATCATTGAAAACACACAGAAGTATGGGAATATCACAAGGCAGTCTACAAAGCCAAACGCATATGAAAAGTTTGCTCGCGTTACTGATATTCATAGTGCTTGGCAAGATGGCAATGTTGAGGACATGCATTTTTTGCATGGGCATATGACTGTAAGTGATGCCGATGCAGCAGATGTTGCTGAGGAGCAACATTTACTCAACGATCTATATAGCATTGAAGCAAGTAGCAAGAAAGATAAGCAAAAACGTATGAAACCATTTGAACAACAGCAACAATATGTAACCGCTTCACTTCCGGTAGCACAGCCACATAAAAGACTTAAAAAACGTCGTGCTGCTGCGCGTAGAAGTGCTAGCGACATAGCAACGGATGAAAATAGTCATGACAACCTACCATACTCAAGCTCATCCTGTACATCAGATGAGGAACAACTGCAATTACCACGTCGGCGTGAGGAAAACAAAAAACTGCAGCGACGCACAAGCAATGAAATTCGTGAAAAAACCCCACGGTATGTTTCCGACAGTCTATCTGGTTCAGATCATTCGAAACACTCTGAACTTGAAAGTAGGGACAATGGTTTGGAGTCATCTGGTGCTACATCAGGTCCTGATACACCAGCTGAACTAACAGATGTCGAAAATGATGCTGACGAACTTCAATCTCCAATACCTCATAGGAAATACGGTGATAAAGCCTTACCAAATTATCATGATTTTAGGGAAAATGAAAATCAGCTAAATCAACAGCAATTAGCTGATGATATGCAAGCAGCATCAGTAAAAGAAATGACACAACCAGCAATGTTGAAAGGTGAACAGCTACCACTGGCAGATGTGATTATTACTGCTACTGATGTGGCTAGTAATGCTGTTGCAGCTAGTGTTATTGCAACGACAACGACGCAAACAGTTATTACAACAGCTACTAGTAGTACCGCAAGCAGCACTCCAATGAAATCACTAAGTCATGACTCCAGTATAGAAGGATCACAAGCGCCAGGAACGGGAACAGCACAAAATGGCAGCACTGGCGGTCCACTTGGCAGCAGCAAGTGGAAGCTCCTAAAGACACTTAAGGAAAGAAAACTTGAAGAGCGAAATAATCAGGACAAAATTAAAGAGGAGGAACTAACACGTGATAAAGAAAAGGTAAAATTAAAAGTGGTCCAAAAAAATATGCACGATTTAAAACTGTCTCAAACTTCTCTAGGTGTATCTGAAAGCAAGGCTCTTGTCAGCACAAGAATTTCAATTTATTATTTTGAAATAAGAAGTGTTGCTTTTTTTCGTCAACGCGAACCTTCTTTCATAATAAATGTTTTATACGAAGAACTCTTATTTTGCTACATTTAGACATGCAAAAATATTATGTTTAAATACTTCTGCCAAATTATCTGTCATATGAAATAAAGAATGGTTCTACTTGGTACTTACTCTTTGTCAAAGGACATGATATATTACCTTTTATTTCTAATGACGCATAAGCTCTTAATTTTTATTAGCTGTTTTAAATTTTTTCATAACTTTTCTCTTTAAACTTAATTTTTCACGGGAGGCCGCACAGTGAAAGGTTTTATTGAAGTTTGTGAATAAATCGTAGAACTTTTGAAAGAAGTATGTTAGAGACTTCTAGTAAACGGCTTTGTAAATCTTATTCATCAGGCTTTAAGGGGAAAATACGAAAATCAGAAAATTATTTTGGCATAAACTCAAAAAAATGTAGTATTAACTGGGGCATTTTAAAATGTAATTTGTGGCAAAAAGAAAAATTTCGCAATTTTGAAAGGTCTTAGATAACCTTAGGGGTGACGAGATTCAATCCCATTTTTTTTATTTATAAATTTTATAAATTAAAAAAGTGTGGCTAGTATATTATTTATTGTGAATCCTTAACTTATCCGCGAAATTATCGATCCCTAACCCCCAAAAAGACCTGTGGTACAAGGGAGAAAGACGCAAAATTAGCCGTTGTTCGAAGTAAATTTTTCACTGGAATAGTCTTCATTTGTGCATGAAAAATAAAGTGTGAAAAGTTCGTTGCGAAATTTTTTGTGCATAAAAAGTTATTCAAGGTTAAAGGTCAGAAAAATCAGTTTTTCGCAAATATCTATCTAATGGTTACTTGAAGAGAAAAATGTTGGTGATTAATTTTGTATGTAGGTCTAGAAATATGTAAGAATGGTTTTTGTACTAGTTGTAGTTAAGAAGATAAGCCAATTTAAAAAAATTTATTCAACTGTGAAAATACGATAGAAAATACTTTTATACTTTCACAGTTGAATAAAATTTTTTCAATTGTCATATCTCCTAAGTTTCAAGTGGTACGAAAACAGCTTTTGTATATTATAGTTGGTAATTTTCGGAGCTACAAAACAATCTCTCAGCATTTTTCTCTAGGAGTAACCATTTGAAAGACATTTTCAAAAAACAAATTTTTCAGACCTTTGACCTTAAATCTTCTCTTCTTATACGAGACAAAATTTTATGTACTTATGTATGTTTGTTTGGAACGGGCAAAACTTTTTCTCGAAAACGGGTACAGCGATTTTAATGCAACTTGGAACAGTGTTAGATATTAGCATACAATGAAGAATGAGCTAGGTTTGAACTTTGTAAATGCTCACCAGGGGGCGTGACACCGCCCTAAATTTTAAATTTGATTTGGTCATAACTTGCAAACCATACAAGGTATCTAAATGAAATTTGGTAGGCGGGTACTGCTTAATAATACCTTGTGACAGACAAAAAGTGGGCGGGATCGAAGAAGTGCCACGCACACTTTTTAACGCTTGAAAATTTTGATTCCATATTACTCGAAAACGACTCCAACGATTTTAATGAAAATTTAGGAAATTTTACCTCTGCAAACAAGAATTAATATATGATATGCCATTATATTGAGAAAACTCGTTGAAGGGCGTGGCACCGCCCACAAAAATATAATACGGTATAAAAAGAAAACTAATAAAGTAATTATTCTCAAATTAACTGTGGGGAACATACTTGCTATAAGGCATCTCTGATCTGAAAGCGGCCAAAATATCGCTGTTGCGCGTGGAACCTCCCATACAAGCAATATACGTTAAATGCTATTTCTCGCAAATGTTACAAGGTATTGTAATGAAATTTGGTATGTAGGTACTGCTTAATAATATCTTCTAACAAACGAAAAGTGGGCGGGATTGAATAAGTGCCACGCCCACTTTTTAACCCTTGAAAATTTTGATTCAATACTCGAAAACGACTCCGACAATTTTGATGAAAATTTAGAATCTGTTACCTCTTCAAACAAGTATTAATATGTCATAAGCCATTATATTGGCAAAACTCGTTAAAGGTCGTGGCACCGCCCACAAAAATATAATGCGCTATAAAAAGAAAACTACTAAAGAAATCTTTCTGCATTTAACTGTAGGGAGTTTACTTGCTATTAGGCACCTACGACTTGAAAGAAGGCAAAATATCGAAAGTGCGCGTGGAACCTCCCATACAAGTAAAACACATTAAATGCTGTTTCTCGCAAATGATACAACATATTTTGATGACATTTGGTATGCGAATCTGGATCAGGAGTATCTAAAGCATAACAAAAAGAAAGCTTTGTTTAATAATTGCCACGCCCACATTTTTATCAAAATAAAAATTTTTGTTAATAACTCAGGCACAAATAAAAATGGTATGAACTGTTTAATTCTTATATGCAGTCTTATGTACTTTTTGACGCTAAATCCGTCTTCATCATCAGAACTGTCATTCTACCTGCTGGATTTTGAAATATCCTTGCTTGAAGTTGAAGAAAACGCTGTGTTCAGTCTTACAGCGTAGCTACAAGAAAAGGTGAAATTCTTTTTTATTAATAGCATCGGATAGTTACACTCTTTCCTTATCCAAATATCCTTTCAGATTTTTCCAATAGGATTCTTATTTTCCGAGTTATGATCCTTTGAAGATAAGATATTTCAGCCGCCATACAAAAGACAAAATATTTTGGGTGCGTGGCATATCCCATTTATTTATTTTAGGGCATTCTATTTCGCCAAAAAAAATTTGAGTTTTTCAAATTTTTCTATACCATTCGATACTTTCCGAGTTTTTATACCCTACACCCAGGGTATATTCACTTTGTCCTTCCGTTTGTAGCGCAGAGAAGGAGGCGTGGCAGGTATAGAAAAGTATATATATTCTTGATCAGCGTCACCTCCTGAGTCGATGTAGCCATGTCCGTCTGTCTGGCTGGCTGGTTGGGTGGCTGGCTGTGTGTTGAAATACACTTTTTGGGAAAACTGAGCAAGATAATTCAATGAAATTGGGAAGACTGCCTCCGTCGTCAAAGATAGCTCGTGGGATTGAAAATGAGCGAAATCGGTCAACGGACACGCCTACCGCCCATACAAAAAATATATTCAAAACGCAATTTTAGGAGTATTTTTCACGACAATGCAAACAAAATACACATAAATACTAGGAATTTTAAGGGCAAGCACTGAATGAATTCGGACAATAGGGCGTGGCACCTCCCATATAAGCAAAAGCTTCAAAACGATATACTGAAAGCGTTTTTTAAGATATTCGAACCAAATTCGACTCAGACAGTAAGTATTATAAATGAAAGCTCTCAACAAAAATTGGGCGAAATCGAAAAAGGGGGCGTGGCACCTCTCATATAAGTAAAAGTTTTAAAACGCTATACTGAAAGAGTTTTTTGAAATAATCCAACCAAACTTCACTCAAATACTAAAGACTATAAATGCACGCTCTAAGCTAAAACTAGACGAACTCGGACAAGAGGGCGTGGCACCTCCTATATAAGCAAAAGCTTCAGAACGCTATACTGAAAAAGTTTTTCACTCAGACACTAAAAACTATAAATCCAAGCTCTGGACAAAAACTGGGTAAACTCGGACAAGAGAGCGTAGCACCTCCCATATGAGCAAAATTTTAAAAATACAGTGTTGTGTAGGGTATTTGATGTTTGGCCAGGCCAAATTTTACACCCTTACTAGTTTCTTATTATTATTCTCATCGGTTATTTATCATTTTGAAAGCAGCACCGTTAGAAGTGAAAAGATACAAGTTTCATAACAAAAAATAGCTATGAATAAAAACATCGACTAAAATAATAAGATTAGATTGTTGACCGAGCAGGGATCGGTCTCCAGGTACTAACTTTTTATGCGGCCACGATTTAGCAATGGTCGTTGCACACTTTATTTTTCATGCATAAATAAAGACTATTTATTTTGAACAACAGCTAATTTTGTGTGTTTCTCCCTTGTGCTATAGGTTTTTTTGGGGGTTAGTGCTCGATATAATCGCGGATAAGCCGCAATAAACTCCCGATCAACAAAAAACTAGCCACACTTTTTTTAACTTTTTATGAAATATATAAAAAAAAAATGAGATTGAATCTCGCCACCCTTGAAGTTATCTAAAACCTTAAAAAATTAACAAATTTGTTTTCTGGCACGAATTACATTTTAAAATGTTCCAGTTGATATGCCAACCAAATTTGAGCTTAAAACAAGAACTGGTCTAGCCGTGACGCTAAATTTAGTTGATTTTTTGAAAAAAAAAAATGGCGTGGCACCTCACATATATATAAGCAAAAGCTTTAAAACGGTATACTGAAAGCGTTTTTTGAGATGATCCAACCAAATTTGACTCAGGCACTAAGAATTATAAATGCAAGTTCTCAACAAAAATTGTGTGAAATCGGACAAGGGAGCGTTGCACCTCCCATATAAGGAAAAGTTTCAAAATGCTATACTGAAAGAGTTTTTTGAGATAATCCAACTAAATTTCACTCAAATACGAAGTTAGTTTATTGACTGTTTTTTGCTTGTATTGTACTACTGAAAGTACCAACGCGCTTTTTTCTTAATTGAATTATGATAAATTTATATTGAACTAATTTATCAGTAATTTTTGCAATTTTTCAACAACAGACGCAAGCAAGTGTTAAATACTGTCAAGTGCTTCAGACTATAAATGTACGCTCTAAGCTAAAACTAGACGAATTCGGACAAGATGACATGGCACCTCCTTTATAAGCAAAAGCTTCAAAACGCTATGCTGAAAACGTTTTTTGAGATAATCTAGCCAAATTTCACTCAGACACTTAGAACTATAAATGCAAGCTCTGAGCAAAAACAGGGTGAACTCGGACAAGAGGGTGTGGCACCTCCCATATAAACAAAACTTTAACTGCAGTGCAGGGTATTTATTTTTTGGCCAGGCCAAAAGTTACACCATTACTAGTTTTTAATTCAACTGAATAAAATTTCAAACATTGAAAACTTCATTTTAAATCATTTTTTAAACCTAAAAAAAAAAAAATTCACAGTCTACCGGCCCAAAATGTTCAATGGCCCATCGGGAATCTCTTTTACTCCCGTATGACCAGTCTGGCCCTGTGTGATAGTCTGTGTCAAAATAATTTGTCAATTTGATTTATGAAATTTTTCGCCAAAACTGTTTCGAGTTTTAAGCTGTATTTCAAGTTTTAATTAAATACTTTCAGTGCAGCTGAACACACTCTAGGAAAAGTAATTGAAAAATACGATTGTGTGGTGTTCCACAAGTGTTTGCATTTGAAAAATAGATTTATTTATTTCGAACAATGCGACTTGGGCTGGTTATATGTGTCATGAGCTAAATAACGAAAATCACACGTTAGCGACTTCTGACTAATTTGAAAAAACTTATGGGTGAACTTTTTAAGTGAATGCGGATTATCAAAGCCAACGGAAAATGTATTTACTTTGTGCACTATCATCTGAAAAATTTTCAATGGCTTATGTTAAGTTAGGTTTCTTGCCTCATTATAAATTTCCTTTCAGAACTAAACGCAAAACCTAAAGCAAAATATGGGTGTCACATTAGGCATGCGCTTATTTTACGATTTTCTGATTTTCGATGATGCCGCCCCCTGAAATCCTTCTAACGGTTATAAAAACAAATACTATGAAGTTTCACGGCGATCGGATAACGATAACGCGGCCCTCAAGAGAGGTCAAGGTCAAGTTGAGATTTCGGGCAAAAATAATGAAAATTTTTTTTTAACTTAATTGAATTAGTCAAAGCATAATTTTATCTTATAGCAAATTGAAATACTTTTCTAACAAGCTATTATTGTTTAATATAGGGTAATTAATACGAATTCTATGTAGTAGTATGGCATTTTGCGACAATTTTGCTAATGTCGATAAAAGAAAAATTCATAGAAATCGTATTTATTACCCGATTTTAAACAATTGTAGCTTGTTTGAAAGGTATTTCAATTTGCTATAAGATAAAAGTACCAGGAGACCGATCCCTGCTCGGCCAACAATCTAATCTTATTATTAATTTAGTCGATGTTATTATTCATAGCTATTTTTTGTGATGGAATTCGTACCTTTTCACCTCCAATGTTCATGCTTTCAAAATGATAAATTAACCGATGAGAATAATAATAACACAAAATTTGGAAAGTGTGGAATGGTATAGAAAAATATCAAAAAATTAAATAAATGGGATATGGCACGCACCCAAAATATTTCGTTTATTGTATGGGGGCTGAAATATCTTATCTTCAAAAGATCTTACCTCGGAAAGTAAAAGACCTATTGGAAAAGTACGCAAGGATGTTTTGATAAGGAAGAGTGTGGCTATTCAACGCCATTAATAAAAAAGGATTTCACCTTTTCTTGTAGACACGCAGTTAAGACTGAACACAGCGTTTTATTCAACTTCAAGCAAAGATATTTCAAAATCATGCAGGTATAATGACTGTTCTGCTGATGAACACGGATTCAGCGTCAAAAAGTACATAAGACTGCATACCTATGCTATATATAAAAATGACTGTGTGTCTGTCTGAAGCATTATCACTCAGAAACCATTCTTCGAATTGAGCTGAAAATTTGGAAATGAGTATATATTAGGTATGGGAATGTTTTTATGCTATACACGAAGTTTTCCGAAGACCACCCGAAGGCTTAATAGTCAAAACGAAGAATTTTTAGGTACACTAGAGGAAAAATATTTATGGCAAGGTTTCAACAAATTTTAACTGATACTTTTTTGGAATACCCGAAGTTTGCCGAAGGTCACCCGAGGGCTTCATAGTCAAAACGAAGAATATCTAGGTATACGAGGGGGAAAAAATCTATGGCGGACTATCAACAAGCTTTAAGTGATAGTTTTTTGTGACACCCGAAGGTGTTCGAAGGTCACCCGAAGGCTTCATAGTCAAGACGGAGAATATCTAGGTAAACGAGAGGGAAAAAATCTATGGTGAACCATCAATAAACTTCAACTGATAGTTTTTTGGAATACCCGATGATTCCCGAAGGTCACCCGAAGGCTTCATAATCAAAACGAAGAATATCTAGATGTACTACAGGAAAAACATCTAAGGCAAACTATCAACAAGCCTTAATTGATGGTTTCCTGGGAGACTCCAGCTATTGGGAATCGAAAAACAAAACAAACATGCCTAGCGAAGCGGGCAAAGAAGGCTAGTTAAAAATAAAAAGTTCATTCCATTTTTTTCTTTGTGGCTGAGTTATTAACTAAAATTTTTATTTTGTTAAAAAGTGGTCGTGGCAATTGTTGAACAATGCCCACTTTTCGTTATGCTTTAGATACTCATGATCCAGATCCGCATACCAAATTTCATCAAAATACGTGGCAGCATTTGCGAAAAATAGCATTTTATTTGTTTTACTTGTATGGGAGGTTCAACGCGCACCGGCAATATTTTGCCCATTTTCAGGTCGTAGGTGCCTATTAAAAAGTAGATTCCCTGCAATTAAATTTAGAAAGATTGCATTGATAGTTTTCTTTTTCTAGCGTACTATATTTTTGTGGGCGGTGCCACGCCCTTCAAGAAGTTTTACCAATATAACGGCGTATCACATATTATTCCTTGTTTTTAGGGGTAACATCTCTTAAATTTTTATTAAAATTATTGGAGTCGTTTTCGAGTAATATCGAATCAAAATTTTTAATGGTTAAAAAGTGGGCGTGGCACTTTCTCGGTATCAGAAAGATTGCTTTATTAGTTTGCTTTTTGTAGCGTATTATATTTTTGTGGGCAGTGCCACGCCCTTAATCGAGTTTTTGCAATATAACGGCATATCACATATTAATACTTGTTTACAAGGGTACAATCTCTTAAATTTTCATTAAAATTGTTGGAGTCGTTTTCGAGTAATATTGAACCAAAATTTTCAACGGTTAAAAAGGGGGCGTGGTACTCCTTCGATACCGCCCACTTTTCGGTTATTAAAAGGCATTAATGAGCAGTACCTACATAACATTTCATTAAAATATCTTGTAACATTTGCGAGAAATAGCATTTAACGTATTTAACTTGTATGGGAGGTTCCACGCGCAAGAGCAATATTTCGCCCACTTTCAGAACAGAAATGCCTTTTAGAATTTACGGACTTCTCAGTTAATTTAAGTATGTTTGCTTTCTTAGTTTTCTTTTTATACCGATTTACATTTTTGTGGGCGGTGCCACGCCCTTAAACGAGTTTTCCCAATATAACGGCGTATCACATATTAATCCTTGTTTGCAGAGGTAACATCTCTTGAATTTTCATTAAAATTGTTGGAGTCGTTTTCGAGTAATATTGAATCAAAATTTTCAAAGGCTGAAAAGTGGGCGTGGAACTTCTTCGATCCCTCCCACTTTTCCATTACAAGGTATTATTAATCCGTACCCGCTCACCAAATTTCATCCAAATACCTTGTATGGTTTGCGAGTTATGACTAAATCAAATTTAAAATTTAAGGCTGTGCCACGCCCTCTGGTGAGCATTTACAAAGTTCAAGCCTAGCTCATTCTTCATTGTATGCTCATATCTAACACTATTCCAAGTTTCATTAAAATCGCTGTAGCCGTTTTCGAGAAAAAATATTGGCACAGAAATAAGTACAAAGAAACAAAAAAACAAACATACAATTTTTAGCTCGTATAAGAAGAGAAGGTTATGCTCTGACTTATTTAATTCAGTTAAAAAAAAATTTTCATTATTTTTTGCCTAAAACCTCAACGTGACCTTGACCTCTCTTGAGGGCCGGGTTATCGTTATCCGATCGCCGTGAAACTTCATAGTATTAGTTTTTATAACCATTAGAAGGATTTCAGGGGGCGACATTAACGAAAATCAGAAAATCGTAAAATAAGCGCATGCCTAGTGTCACATCATCATTAAGAAATATTAAATAATCGAAAAAAAATAAATCAATTTGTCCCACTGTTGAGCTATCAACATAAATTTATTATTACATCTGTGTACAATTTTCAGCCAATAGTAATACGTTTAAGATGACGTCAGGGTTGAACGCGCTTAGAACAAAACAAATTTCGTGCGCCTCACACTGGCGACATTTCTCAAAAGTGGTTGCAAAAATCAATTTTGGTGTGGTGTAAATTCGCAAATCAAATGATGCAGTTCCATAAACAAATGCTTAGCGGTTGAGAGTATAAAATTTTAATTCATTTGTAAAAATGGTTCGCATGATCAAAGTCAATGGTTTTTTTTTTTTTTTTTTTTTTTTAATGAGGTTCTAATTTTTCTGCAACTTATGAAAGAAAAGTTAATTTTTTTCTATTTATGCTGTAAGCGGTTATTACACTATCAAGTTACACCAAAAATAAATGACTGAGGTTTCTATACTTTTCTGAAACACTATTTTTACCCTTTTTTTCAAATTCGAATGGAGTTTCAAAAAAATGTTTGCAAAAGATATCTTACGGACTACTAAAAAATAGGCTCAACAATTCTGAACACAATATCAAAATTGTAGCTGCGTCTATATGAGTTATAACGATTTTCATCAGGAAACCTGGCTCATGACTTCATTTTACGAAAAGGCGTTGCAAAAATCAAATGGGTTTGATATTGCCATCAGATAGAGAAATATTAGGAGCTAAAGGATTTGAAAATTTGAACCCATTCGGGCTACTGGTTTGGTTTTTACAGCCTCTCAAAGTAAAGTTAGTTTTGAAGATAGCGAAAAAATTTAATTTTTGAGAAAAATGCTTCATATTTAGGTTGAATACATTGGCAAATGGTTAAAGAAAAGTGATGTTTTCTTTCACTTAAAGCATTTATGGTCTTGTCTCATAAAGCTGATTAGCAAAAAACCGAGTTTTTTCAATAGTTTTTATTTTTTATGAATTTTTTTTGAAGACATTGCTTTTAGCGTAGTTTTTAAGCTTTGGGTTGAGTTTAAAAAAAAAATTCGCTTTCTGTAAAGCTCGGCTTACTATACTATTAATTGGTGTTTATCTCTTAGCATGTGCTCCAAAAACTGTATTGTTTTACTTACAACCCTTTGTGTAAGAGCAACTTTTATGGCGAAACCTATGGATAAAAAGGCTAATTTCAAAAGGTGTTAAGTACAAAATTTCATATTTTTAATTTTGTTTTTGTCGATTACACTGTTCAACGGCAAAAAATTATCTGAGTTCAGACCACGAAATTATTATTCCTTGCTACTGACATAATAGAACTGCATTTACAAAAATTTTCCATCACGTCTCAATTTTTAGAAAAATTGACAAATCCAAAATCACGACTTACATCCGCGCGAAAATAAATTAAAAAATTTTTTTCCGTCAGAATTTAAAATCAAAAATGTCACACGATTCAGAAGATAGCAATAATATCAAATCTGAAAAAAATTTTGAAATCGGTCTGGCAGATTTTTTGTATGCCCGTTTAATTGAGAAAATGTACTGAAAAAACCAAACACCAACCATCTTTAATTACATAAATCTTGCCTAAATCAATACAAAATTAAAAAACTCTTCACAAGCTTGTGCGTCATTGTTTTAACTTTGTTGTGATACCAAAAAATTAAGGATTGGACCATGAATAACCAACTTATTTCTTTTTGAACAAAAAATGTACATACATAAGTCCAATTTCGGAAAAATTTAAATTATGGTAGTTATAGCTAACTATATATGCCTTCTTGTTATATTGAAAATTACAGACTCGGTAGACCACGATTTCATCATAAATTACTCAAAAGAACTTTTCATGAAAAGCATTTTTACAAAAATGATTTTTTTGAAAGTGGAATAAGTCCATTTTTTCATCTACTGCTATACAGAAGGTTTTGCTTTTAAATTAATTTAAAAATATTGGCAAGCGTTATTAAACTGATGTTAAGTGTTTACCACTGTAAATTTATCAAATTTTATAGAAAATAGTTGAGTTTTTTTGGTCCGAATGGACTTATTCCACTTTCATTTATAATAAATTAAAAAATTTGTTATACTTTTATACGACTTATTCCATTTTCAGTCACAAAATAAATATTTTGTAAATAAAAGCAAAGGAAAATTAAAATTTAGAAAAATTTTACTTTAAAAACTGTTGTTTTTTTTTTTTTTCTTTTCACGCAAGTAGGGCCCTGAAAATAAATTACAACAACAATAACAACAAAAAGATCTTGTCGGACCTACTTTCGGAGGTATAGCCACCAGAAGATCGAGATATATCTTTTATAAAAATTATTATAAGTTGGGAACCCCTGGTTTATTTTTTGGTTTCCTATAAAAAAATATGCGTATGCAAGAAATCAGGTACAAATTACATGTCAAATAAAAGAAAATAAATTGGGCTTTTATAAAATGTTACTAAAACTATGCATTAATGATTCAGTTTTTGCAAATTTGGAGAAAATTACAAGATCTACAAAAAATAAGCGATATGTGTACACATAGAAGTAACCGTTTAGAAGATATTCCAAAAAAACCCTTAAAATGCCAAAAAACCGGTTTCTATTGAATATCTCCCAAACGGTTACTTCCATGTGTACACATATGGCTTATTTTTTGTAGATCTTGTAATTCTCTACAAAATTGATCCCTTTACTTTTTATCGTAGTACTTACCAATTCGCAGATATCCTTAAAAAACCTGTAATTTCGAAGCCTTAACGGTTATTCAAGAATATTTTTAAGGTCATAAGCCATTCGAAAAAAAAATTTTGTACAGTATATAGAAAATTAAATTATCTTTCAAACGGCATTTTAATTTTGTTTGTACAACTTTCTATTGAAGAGTTATTGCAATTTAAAATGTAAGATATTTTAATATGAACTCATAGGTAGTATTTCATACCATAACTGTTAACAACTTTTTAAATTGGGTGATCTCCTAAACTAGAAGTCGTACGCAAATACTTTTAACGTACTTTTGTAGGAAATTTCCTGCGCTACAAAATTGGAGACCAACATTTTTCTGTAAAAGTTAGCATTAGCGAGATATTTGGAAAAAACTGATTTTAGCGACCTTTGAGCCTTAATAACTTTTTATGCGCACACGACTTTGCACTGGACTTTTCACAGTTTGTGTATCATGCATAAATAAAGACAATTCCGGTGAAAAATTTCCACTGGGAATTTTTTCGCACAGAAGCTCTTTTTTCGTCTTATTTTCCTGGGCTATTGCTTGTATGTATTTACAAAATATTTTGTGACTGATAATGGAATAAGTCATACAAAAGTATAACAAATTTTTTAATCTATACTAATATTATAAATTCGAAAGTAACTCTGTCTGTCTGTCTGTTTGTTACCTTTTCACGCCTAAACCGCCTAACCAATTTGGATAAAATTTTGTATGTAGATAGGGAGAGACTCTAAGAAGGATATAGGATAGTTTTTACCCCTAACATCATCCTTGAAAGGGGTGAAAAGGGGGATGGAAGTTTTTATGGGGAATCAATAACCGCTGAACCAATTAAATTGAGATTTGGTATGAAGATAGCCAGAGACCCTGCAAAGGATATAGGATAGTTTTTATGCCTTAGATCATCCTTAAAACGCTGAAAAGAGGAATGGAAGTTTGTATGGCGAATTAATAATCGCTTAACCAATTTAGTTGAAATTTGGTATGGAGATAGAAAGAGGCCCTTAAATCATCCTTAAAAGGAGTGAACAGGCTGATGGAAGTTTGTATGTTTACATTTTGAAAAATAAATAAAATTTGAAAAATAAATTTGAAAGATAAATAAAAACAAAAACGTATTTCTGTGTTGAACTTGCTCAGTAGGAAGATGAGCGATCCAAAATGTACGATATTAGGCCTTATTTGAAAGCCAGTAGTCCTGGTGTCTTCCCTTCTTTCTACCTTTCTTTTGTACACATGATGTCATTGGACACCAAGGCCTACCACTCACGCTTCTGCAAAGAAGGCAGCAAAGCAGGCATTCTACGATTGCTTTAATATGAAAGGACAGAAAGAGGCATGCTGTCTTTCCTCTTTTGTGCACATGTTGTCGTTGAATGCATCCACAAAAAGGCAGTGATGCTGGTCATCTATGATCGCTTTTCAACAACATATTTCGATATTCGTGAATATCGACATGTCCTATATTAGATGTCATTGATATATACTATACCGTACAAATCCAAAAATATGTACCAAGCAAGAGACACTTAAGTAGTAGATACTTTTATTAAATATATTGAGAATTATAAAGTCTGAAGAAAATCTACAAAAAATTAAGCAATGTATGATGCCATGATGTCATTGGGCATGAAGACAGCAATGAAAGTTTTCTACTATCGCTTCTAATACAAAAGGACAATAGCATGTAGTTCAGCAAGTGGCAAGCTTTCTAATAGATTTGTTTATGGAAAGCATCAACATGTTTAAAAGTTCTAAAAGAAGGCAAGAAAAAACAAAACCTGTGTCATCGGGATCTGAAATATAGTTTAAAAAGTAATTGCTTTGAAGGTAGGTAGGTGAACTACTCAGATAACACAGTTCTTCAATGGTTTTCCTCTTTTAATTTTAAAAAGTTATTTCTGTAGAATTTAGTGTGGTCAAAAATAGTGAAAAAATTCTATCACGTCACAATTTTCAGTAATTTAAATTTTACTTACGTCATGTTTTCGAATATACATGACTACCACTCCTATACTACAGAACATTTTAAAATCATATTTGCACCACCTTTTTTGTTTGTGCTCCAAAAGATTTTAAGAAAAATGGGGATGATTGGAAAAGGGGACGTTGTACCTCTCTTACAAAAAAAAAAAAAAAAACACAAATTAATTGGAAAGTTTATTTGAGTCGCTCCTAAGCATATGGCAGTAGATATAACGAGATCATATTAACAACATATTTCCGCTTGATATTCCGACAAATTTGCCTTGATAATTGAAATATTAAATGAAAGTACCTACGGAGCGATCGGTATAAAACAAAACATAGGTACCAAAAAAAAAAAAAAAAAAAAAATGGAACGTTAAATATTTTTGATAATATAGGGGAACCCAAGTATTACCAACAGTATCGTAAAACTGATTTCGAAGTTTTACGAATGCTGTTTGACCTCCGTTTGCTGTGCTCTTCTACGATACAGCAAAATAGAAAATTAAAAAAAATTCGTCAAGGATTTTTTAATTAATGTAAAAAAATATTTTCTGGGATAGTCCTTAAATAAATGCATCTCACCTATTTACTCACATTTCGATATGTATGTATGTAGATAGTACCTTTTCACTTAAAATTTTTTTAATTAATTAAATAATATGAAGATTGATTAAAGATGTTGAAAGTGAAAAAATAGGGTATTCGAAGTACTAATACTGCGCAGACGAAGTCGCGGGTAAAAGCTAGTTTATTATAAATGAAAGTGGAATAAGTCCATTCGGACCAAAAAAACTCAACTATTTTCTATTACACTTGCAAAAATTTTTACAGATTAACAAAATTTGATAAATTTACAATGGTTAACACTTAACACCAGCTTAATAACGCTTGCCAATATTTTCAAATTGAGTCGTACCCTTCAATATCTCAGTTTATGAAAAAGTGGACTTATTACACTTTCAAAAAAACCCATTCAATACTTGTTATAGTTAGTATTCACCAGACGTGAATGGTAGTATATTTTAGAGATTTAAGCTGCGAAGGTTCTTATAACTTCTAAAGTCTTTTGGACACCGCTGTAGCTTAGCTCAGCCCTAAAATAAAACAATCGTTACAAAAAGAAAAATAAAAAAATTTCCAAAAATTCTGAATTTTCTCGGATGATGCAGATATCGTTTTTAGAAGTCCTAACTTTTGAGTCGGGATGAATCTATATGTCGATACTATCTAATATTCATACCGCCACTTTGATTATTAGAACGATTTTTCTCTTGCAAAAACACTGTTGGTGGCTTAATAATTTGGGTATAGGTACGGTGACCATGTCTGTGTGAGCAAAACCGGGGACAAAACGATATTTTTGCGAAAAAAAACGGGGACAGTCGGGGACGAATCGGGGACACATAAATATTGAGGCAAACAATGACTGATGAGCAAAAACAAAAGATTTTCACTTCTAAATGTAACCTCCTTCAAAGGGCAAAAGTATACCTACGTAAGAGGACCTCAACGGTACAATTTCCTTCGTAAATTTAAATTGCAAACTTTATTTATTGCTCGTTAAAAAAAACATTTATTTCTTTTACTTTTATCACATTTAAATTGGCTTTAACCGTAACTGGCACTTTGATATTAAAATTTATATCAATCCGTAAGTTGAATTTTACCCAGATATTGTGAAAACGGCTCTTAGTATTTTTTGGCAAAAAAAGTTATTTTCAAAATGTCTCCATGTGACCTAAAATATTCTTTGAGCTCGAGACAGTTTAAATGATAATAACATTTTGTTATCAAAATAGTTTTAAGTGTCTTTATTGTAAGGGAGGATTGTGCACACTTGGAGGGTTCTCGAGGTTCAACCCCCCCGAGGAAGATCTTTTTCCCATATAAATTATATATGAATTGATTAAAATGTAATAAAATTAATCTGTATGTATTAGATGTTTTTGACTGGCTCTAGGTCATGAATTTAAATTAAAAGATTTTGGAAAATTTTTTAATTTAATAATTTTATTGTTCCAATATTTCGAGTTGAACTACAACTCATCATCAGGGTGCTAAAAAGTAAATATAAAACAAAAAACTATTTAACACAAGTTCACAAAATTTTAACAATTCACTATTCTTACATTTAATTTTTCATGTTTAACATAACACGGAGTCAGTAAAACTAATTCTTGCTATTGCTGATTCCCCCCTTTTGACTTACTAAATACCTATACATATGCGCACAGTTCTCTGTATCTGTTTTGCAATTAATGCGTCTCTTTGCTGGAGTGTTGATTAACAAATACCAAATAGCCTTTAAGACGTGCAATATTTTACAACAGCTTTTTAGTAAGACCAAAGAACCGATTGACAAACTGGACCAATCCCAATTAGTTTATAGCATACCATGCAATAGTGACGGAACCAATATATGCAACGAAGTATACATTGGCACAACCAAATCCAAATTAAAGACGAGGATATCTGCACACAAATCGGATGTAAAAGCTGGACACAGAAGTGTCAATAAAACTGCACTGGCGTCCCACTGTCTTTTAAAGGGCCATCTACCAAATTTCAAAGAAACAAAAATATTACAGAAAGAGAGCCACTACACCAAACGCCTCACTCTAGAGATGCTGCACATAATCAACACTCCAGCAAAGAGACGCAAACACAAGCAAACACAAGCTAAACCAACAATTTTTACAAGCCAAAAAAAAATAAAAAAATGGTTATACAGATGATTTTGACATTTCAGTTGTTACTTGTCAAAGAGCCGTTTATGAAATGATTCTATTTGTTGCGAAACTACAGCTGTGTCCAAAATAATAGTAGTGCTTTTTATAAAATTAAAAACGACCTTAAAAATATCTGAATTTTTATTTTCATCAAATTGAAATACATTTTTTTCACAAGAGTGATATCCTAAGGAGAAATTAAAAAAATAATTAACAAGATTTCAAGGCAGTTGGGATAAAAAAAATAAAGTTTTCACAAGTTCTTAAAATTTGGCTGCTCAAAATAATAGTAGTGGTAACTTTGCAGTCGTGTAACTTTTGCAAAATAGCCACGTTTTTAAAATTATGGGTTATTTAAAACACAACGTTATCACTAGTATTTAGTTGCATGGCGTTTATTCGCAATAACACAAGCACAGCGTTTTGGCATCGACTCCACAAGATTTTGGCATCTTTGGACAGGTATGGATTTCCAGGCGTCTTTACCTGTTTCCCAAAGTTGCGAAACATTGGTCGGTCGACATTGGGCGACTGCATTCTTCACGTCGCACCATTCAAGAACATTTATGTCGTTGGCCTGAAACCGTTGTTTGGCGACTTTACTAGTGTGCTTGGGGTCGTTGTCCTGTTGAAAGACCCAATTCAGTGGCATTTGGTCGCTAGCATATGGCAACATGACTTTCTGCAGTATATGGACGTATAGGTGCCGATCCATGATTTCTTGGATCCAATATATAGGCCCCACACCGTTGTATGAAAAGCATGCCCAAATCATTATGCTAGCTCCTCCGTGTTTAATTGTTTTTAAGGTAAATCTTGGATCGAACTGGCCAGTCGATGTGTTTTTGAGCGAATTTTATTCTTGCTGCTACATGTTTATACCCTACACCCAGGGTATATTCACTTTGTCCTTCCGTTTGTAACGCAGAGAAGGAGGCGTGGCAGGTATAGAAAAGTATATATATTCTTGATCAGCGTCACCTCCTGAGTCGATATAGCCATGTCCGTCTGTCTGGCTGGCTGGGTGGCTGGCTGGCTGGCTGGCTGGCTGGGTGGCTGGCTGGGTGGCTGGCTGTGTGTTGAAATACACTTTTTGGGAAAACTGAGCAAGATAATTCAATGAAATTTGGTACACTGCCTCCGTCGTCAAAGTTAGCTCGAGGGATTGAAAATGAGCAAAATCGGTCAACGGACACGCCTACCGCCCATACAAAAATTATATTCAAAATGCAATTTTAGGAGTATTTTTCACGACAATGCAACCACAATACATATAAGTACTACGAATTGTAAGCGCAAGCTCTGATAAAAATTTGAGCGAATTCGGACAAGAGGGCGTGGCACCTCCCATATAAGCAAAAGCTTCAAAACGCTATACTGAAAGGGTTTTTTAGATATTCGAACCAAATTTGACTCAGACACTAAGAATTATAAATGAAAGCTCTCAGCAAAAATTGGGTGAAATCAGACAAGGGGGCGTGGCACCTCCCATATAAGCAAAAGATTCAAAATGCTATACTGAAAGAGTTTTTTGAGATAATCCAACTAAATTTCACTCTGACACTAAAAACTATAAATGCAAGCTCTGAACAAAAACTGGGTGTACTCGGACAAGAGGGCGTGGCACCTCCCATATAAGCAAACTTTTCAAAATACTGCAGTGTAGGGTATTTATTTTTTGGCCAGGCCAAAATTTACACCCTTACTAGTTTTTTTTTTACTTTTTTATACCCTACACCCAGGGTATATTCACTTTGTCCTTCCGTTTGTAACGCAGAGAAGGAGGCGTGGCAGGTATAGAAAAGTATATATAATCTTGATCAGCGTCACCTCCTGAGTCGATATAGCCATGTCCGTCTGTCTGGCTGGCTGGCTGGCTGGGTGGCTGGCTGGCTGTGTGTTGAAATACACTTTTTGGGAAAACTGAGCAAGATAATTCAATGAAATTTGGTACACTGCCTTCGTCGTCAAAGTTAGCTCGGGGGATTGAAAATGAGCAAAATCAGTCAACGGACACGCCTACCGCCCATACAAAAATTATATTCAAAATGCAATTTTAGGAGTATTTTTCACGACAATGCAACCACAATACATATAAGTACCACGAATTGTAAGCGCAAGCTCTGATAAAAAACTGAGCGAATTCGGACAAGAGGGCGTGGCACCTCCCATATAAGCAAAAGCTTCAAAACGCTATACTGAAAGCGTTTTTTGAGATATTCGAACCAACTTTGACTCAGACACTAAAAATTATAAATGAAAGCTCTCAGCAAAAATTGGTTGAAATCGTACGAGGGGGCGTGGCACCTCCCATATAAGCAAAAGTTTCAAAATGCTATACTGAAAAAGTTTTTTGAGATAATCCAACTAAATTTCACTCTGACACTAAAAACTATAAATGCAAGCTCTGAACAAGAACTAGGTGTACTCGGACAAGAGGGCGTGGCACCTCCCATATAAGCAAAAGCTTCAAAACGCTATACTGAAAGCGTTTTTTGAGATATTCGAACCAAGCTTTGACTCGGACACTAAGAATTATAAATGAAAGCTCTCAGCAAAAACTGGGTGAAATCAGACAAGGGGGCGTGGCACCTCCCATATAAGCAAAAGATTCAAAATGCTATACTGAAAGAGTTTTTTGAGATAATCCAACTAAATTTCACTCTGACAATAAAAACTATAAATGCAAGCTCTGAACAAAAACTGGGTGTACTCGGACAAGAGGGAGTGGCACCTCCCATATAAGCAAAATTTTCAAAATACTGCAGTGTAGGGTATTTATTTTTTGGCCAGGCCAAAATTTACACCCTTACTAGTTTTTTTTTATTTTATTTATTTAAGTTTCATTTACTGAGCTGAATGCCCTTATAAATTACAATAATGATTTTTTTATAATACAATTGAAAAATATAAACATTAAAACAAATGAGCGAGACTAAATATTATAATTTCGTATAAAAACAGCTCACAAATAAGAGCCAGGTAACAGCCGGCTGGATCCGAAAGTAGTGGTTACAAACAAGGTGGTTCAAATAGTACCGGAACAAAGCATTATTGAAATATGCAATTTGAAAGAATACTGCAAGAGTTTTCTTAAATCGCTTTTCTGAACTCTTTGCCCAGGGGCTATGGCACGGCAGAGAATGGTGCTCAAGAACCACCCTAGCGCTAGATGGACGCTATACATTGCAACCTCTATCTCAACGAAAAGCGCTATGGCCACAGCGTTAGATGAAACGCTTTGTGGAAGCTGGTACGATGAATTGCCATCTAAATGAAATTAGTGGATGATGTAACGATGCATGTCATAATAATCGTTGTATTTCTTGTCGGCTGAAGATGATACCGCAGCTAAGCGATGTAAAGAGTTGGCACAGTTATGGACTGTTTATGCTGAAATTCAAAAGAACGCGTGCACAATGGACGCTTAGTTCTTAAAGAAAATAGCAAAGTAGCACTCTGTGACAAGCCGCTGCAATCTTACAGAATGATGTTTTCCAAGTAATCTATAATTTTTTTATTAATTTGATGAAAGGATTCATTAAAATCGATTACATTAAAAACCATGTTAAAATCACTACAAGAGCGTCGAAGTGGCTCTTGAAGCATGTAGTTAGTTCTCACGGTGGTTTTTAAAAAATTTCAACTTTTTGAAATACCACCCGCGATTTTTTTCGGGGATAGTGTTGGGGGACCCTTCTAGTATCAGAATCCGGGAACCGCGAATTCGAACGTCCAGCCGTTTTTTTTTTTTCGACATTTTAGTTTTTTTAACGATTTTTGAGAATGTCTCGGATTTATATACATATTATGTACACATATATATGTATGTACGTACATATATATACTTGTATATGTATATATGTGTAATATATATATATGTATATATATATACATACATGCATACATACATATAAAAGGTATCGTTTCCGCACCATTTATTTTAAAAAAAAATGGGTTTTTTCGTATATAAAAAAACATTACTTCTGGACTTTGAGATATCCCTACATATATGTTTAATGGACACCACTTTTTTTTCTATTTTTGAAGTTATATAACAAGATAAGATAATATTATGCCGTAAAATCTGGTATGACAGTTAATAGCCCTAGTTTTTTTCTTGAAAACTCAATCAAACCGATAACGATATTTTTTTTTTTTTGTCGGAGATATCTTTACCTAAAAAGTTAAAAAAGTGCAAAAACACGATTTTTGGCTATATTGGATGTTATATGCAGGACACACAAAATTCTTTTGTGAATTTCTATTACCAGAAACATTTAGTACTTTCTTTTGGCTTTCAATTGAGCTATTAAATGTTCATCTGCAATATTCCTCTACAAAGTTATGACCATTTAAAAATTACATTATGAAGTGCAAACTCACAGGGGTGCCACTAAAATATAGTGAAATACTCGTATTCTTATATACGGATTGCTGCAACATGTCGTCTTAAAATAGTCATAACTTTTAAGAAAACTATTACAAGAGACTACTTGTTAGCTCATTTTGAAGATAAAGAATGGTTTTAAATGTGTCGGTTAGTAAAAAAGAGCAGACGAGTTTCGTCCGTACTGTATACAACCTCAAATATAGCCGAAAACCGAGATTTTTCACTTTGAGTTTCATGGTGTGATTTTAAAGTTAACATAACTTTGCAGAGAAATATTGCAGATAAACATTTAGTAGCTCAATTGAAAGCCAAAAGAAAGTACTAAATGTTTCTGGTAATAGAAATTCACAGAAGAATTTTGTGTGTCCTGCATATAACATCCAATATAGCCAAAAATCGTGTTTTTGCACTTTTTTAACTTTTTAGGTAAAGATATCTCCGACAAAAAAAAAAATATCGTTATCGGTTTGATTGAGTTTTCAAGAAAAAAACTAGGGCTATTAACTGTCATACCAGATTTTACGGCATAATATTATCTTATCTTGTTATATAACTTCAAAAATAGAAAAAAAAGTGGTGTCCATTAAACATATATGTAGGGATATCTCAAAGTCCAGAAGTAATAGAGCAATTCTAAGACCGGATTCGGATTAAGCATCAAAAATCACATCTGGAGTGACTATTGCTGTATCCGGTTTTTGTTTGTGTTTTTTTATATACGAAAAAACCCATTTTTTTTTAAAATAAATGGTGCGGAAACGATACCTTTTATATGTATGTATGCATGTATGTATATATATATACATATATATATATTACACATATATACATATACAAGTATAAATATGTACGTACATACATATATATGTGTTCATAATATGTATATAAATCCGAGACATTCTCAAAAATCGTTAAAAAAACTAAAATGTCGAAAAAAAAAAAACGGCTGGACGTTCGATTTCGCGGTTCCCGGATTCTGATACTAGAAGGGTCCCCCAACACTATCCCCGAAAAAAAT
>OX638373.1:17830786-18061448 GCA_951812925.1 Calliopum simillimum | reverse complement strand
AGTTGGGCGATAAGGTACATTAAAGGTAACCATACTTAATAAGTATTCACTAATAATATCGCCTTTTATAAGCTTATGTAAAAAACATATGTTAAGCATGGTTCTCCGATTTTTTAGAGTAGGTAAATTAATTAGCTTCAACCGATGTCTATAAGGGGGTAAATTGATGCTAGGATCCCATGGAAGATTTCTTAAAGCAAATAAAAGAAACTGTTTTTGAACTGATTCAATAGAATTGATATGGCATTCATAATGAGGACTCCAAACAACAGAACCATACTCTAAAATGGGTCGTACGAGCGAGGTGAATAATAACTTTGTTACGTAAGGATCAGAAAATTCTTTAGACCAACGTTTCATGAAACCGAGAACACTATTAGCTTTGCTCACAATTTTGGAGATATGTAGATTAAAGCTTAGTTTGGAATCCATGGTTACTCCTAGGTCTTCAAAGGATATAAGACGTTCCAGAATGCAATCAACAACTTTGTAGTTGTAAAGAATTAAAGGCCTGCGTGAAAATGACATTAATTTGCATTTATTTAAATTTAAGGTCATGCAATTAATTTTACACCAAGCTGTAAAATTATCAATATCATGTTGTAGGCAGAAAGAGTCAAATGCATTTTTGATAGGCTTAAAAAGTTTGACGTCGTCGGCATACATTAGCACGTAACTAGTATTTATGACGGATGGCATATCATTCATAAACAAAATAAATAATAATGGACCAATATGACTGCCCTGGGGAACTCCAGATGTAACGGGATATTCAATTGATTTTATTCCCTTAAATAAGACACACTGAGTTCTGTTGCGTAAATAAGAACGAATCCATTCAAGCAAAAGACTTGGAAAACCAATCAAGGAAAGTTTTAAAAGCAACAAATCATGATTAACAACATCGAAAGCTTTACTGAAATCGGTGTAAATAACATCAGTCTGATAGCCCTTATCAAAATTATTGATTGTACAAGTAGAGAACTCCATCAAATTTGTTACAGTTGATCTACCTTGCAAAAAGCCATGCTGGTGAGGAGAAATGTAAGGATTAGAACTATGAGCAATTTGCAAAGTTAAAATGTGCTCGAAAAGTTTAGGCAGTGCGCTTAATTTAGCAATCCCCCTATAATTATATATCATAGATCTGCTACCAGATTTATGTAAAGGAATTATAAAAGATACCTTCCACACTTCAGGGAAAATGCCGCAAGTTAGAGATTTTTTGAATATTTCATAGATTGGGAAAGCGAGAACTTCACAGCAATTTTTAAGAACACAAGATGGAATACCGTCGGGTCCTGCAGCAAATGAAATTTTAATTTTGCTTAATTTGCTAAGGACGATGTCCTCATCAATATGTGGCATTCTTACCAGACCCGAAGCTACTGGAAAAGGATAATCATTACAATTATATGTGGACGATGAGTAAGTAGATTGGAAAAATTTTGCAAAAAGATTACAAATATTAAAATCATCATCGGATTCCACTTCATCGTATTTCATTGCCGTTGGAAAGGCATTATTCTTTCGTTTTAATTTAATGAAGCTCCAGAAAGACTTGGGATCGGATTTCAAATTTAGTTTTACCTTTTGTAGGTATGATTGATAGGCTTTATTGCATAATAATTGATACCTATTCCTTGCAGAACAATAATTGGTGTAGTCTGTAGATTTGGACGACATTTTGAACTTTCTGTAAAGTTTAGATTTTAAGTTTCTCAATTTACGTATCACATTAGTAAACCAGATTGGGCCAGAAGAAGCAGATTTAAAAAATTTTGGTACAGAATGTTCAAAACAACCAATAACAGCATTATTAAAGGATAAGACTATATCATTAAGACTTTTAGCCGTAATGATGTCTTCATGGAGATGAAGAACAGAGTTCCAATCAATTTCAGATAGCATCTCATTCAATAAAACATAATTAGTTTTCTTGAAGTAAAAAGATTTATCGCCTGTGAAACTGTCTTTAATGCTACTAGTCACATGTACTTCTAATACAATTTCCAGGGAAGGATGGTAGGAGTCTTCAGGCAACGCTAAAGGATCACAGCGTGAGATACGAATAATATCACTGTCATCAAAGAAAATCAAATCTAACGTTCTAGCTCGCAAAAGGATTTAGTCTTGAGTATCTCACCACATGATTTGCTTCTTTCTTGGAGATTATACGAAGTCGGCCGCGTTTTTCAAGGCGTGGGGTGAACGTGATAGCATTTCGAACCATCGTCGGTGAACAACCTACTAAACTTTCCACTTCCTAGTAAGTTTTACCCTTCGAAATCAATTTTTTTATAAGTGCACGCCGCTCAGAACTGCAATGTTTGCCTCGTCCCATTTTTGGAAAAGTTTTTGTTACACACCGATGAGAAACTGCACTCAGAAAAAAGATTGCTTGGAAAGTATTTGCGGCAAATTATCGAATATTTGAAACAAACACTTATTATTTCAAGCAAACATTTATCTTTTGTCCCAAGTGATAAGTATTTGCAGCGTCGGAAATATAAGTCGTCGGAAATATTTCTGTAACTTCGACGAGCCATTTCACGAATTGTTGCAACCAAATCTTTTTATCGCTTGCGACTAATCATAAAAATATTTGGCATCCATCAGCGCGGGTTCAAATCCCAGTGTGGGTCATTTTTTTTCAATTTTTTTTATTTTTTTTATATTTTTTTTAGTTCACTTCTGCATTTTCCGTTTTTTTAATTTATTTACTTTTGTTTAATTAAATTGAAATTAAATATACAATGAAGAATTCGAATATTAAATACTGAATACATATTGTATACCTACTTATTTGTAACATACGTCTGTGGTGTACAGGATAAGCTACAGTCTAACAGTCAGAAGGTCCTAGGTTCGAACCGTGGTGCGGTCATTCGATAACTTTTTTTTTTTAATTTCAAACACTTAAAGTATTTGATTCAAAAGATTATTATTATTTGCCGCAAGGGTTAAAGTAGTTCCATCTATATCACTTGTGGTAAACAATATTTTTTTTTTTTGAGTGTGATAAATGATTATAATAATACCCTTTTTATTAGGAATATCCGGTTTATTCTAATTTTTTGACAAAATTTTCGCATACGCTACTATTATTTTGATCACACAAAAACCAGCTCAACTGCGAATTTTTCAAATAAAAATTAGAACAAGCACGTAAAAATTGAAAGTAGTAGGTCTTCTTATTATGCTTTCATAGCATTACAAATTGGCAAAAAAAAATATCGAAAATTCAAATAATCAGTTATATATGACAAAAACAAGCTAACCGGTACTATTTTTTTGAGCACAACTGTATATATCACAGTTTAAGATTGCATATTCTCAAGAGGTTTTTATGCTATTGATAAAAATATGAAAATATGCAACTTCATAGTGTAATGAATTAGCTAAACAATTACGGTTCTTATTGATATTTTATATATATCAATAACTGAACTGTGCAAATACAGGACAAATATGGGACACAAAATAAAATACAGAACATTCGTATTTCCCGTATTTCTCAAATAAATTCCGGGGACACGTAGCCAAAATACAGAACGGTTGGTCACCGTAGGTATAGGCCGTTTTATAGCTGAGCGTCATATATGATCATATGTACATATGCATATGTATTAGGCATGCGCTTATTTTATGATTTTCTGCTTTTCGTTGTTGCCACCCCCTGAAATCCTTCCATTGGTCATAAGAACAAACCCTATGAAGTTTCACGGCAATCGAATAACGATAACCCGGCCCTCAAGAGAGGTCAAGTTGAGGTTTCAGGCAAAAAATAATAAAATTTTTTTTTTTTTAACTTAATTAAATTAGTCAAAGCATAAATTTATCTTATAGCAAATTAAAATACCTTTCCAGTAAGCTACAAGTGTTTAAAATCGGGTTATAAATACGAATTCTATGTAGTAGTGGAACTGATGCTATTGTGGTATAGTTTTTCAATGTGGTATGGTCGCATATCTCCGATTTGGGAAAGAACCTGCGAACGTCACTGCTTTTATCCCATCAGAAAACATGAAAAACCAGGAATGTGTTGCTGTCATGCACCAAACAAAATTTGTCCGGTGTCAGTTGAACGTCCGTCAGACGGACTGAGTGCTGCATATAAACTTGCGCTCACAAATCAAACAAAAAAATGACGAAGTTTATTACAGTAAATTATTTAAGAAAACACAAAATAATTGTAAATAAATAGATAATTAAGTAAAATGTTTTTTGTTTGTTTAAAAAAAGTTTTATCATTAAATGTAGTCTCCTTGAGAATGACGCCAATGAACGTCGAAACGTCGGAGAAACGCAATGAATAAAATTTGTTTTATTTTATTGCACCAGAACTAATCGACTAAAAAGTCTACAAACAATATATAAAAAAAATAAAATTTATTATTTTTTGCCTGAAACCTCAACTTGACCTCTCTTGAGGGCCGGGTTATCGTTATCCGATTACCGTGAAACTTCATAGTGTTTGTTCTTATAACCAATGGAAGGATTTCAGGGGGTGGCATCAACGAAAATCAGAAAATCATAAAATAAACGCATGCCTAATATGTATGCATTAAGTATAGTACCTGGAGACCGATCCCTGCTCGGTCGAAAATCTGATATGATAATTTTTTATTCATATTTTGTGAAGAAATTCGTATCTTTTCGCCTCCAATTTTCATGCTTTCAAAATGATAAATTTGCCGATAAGAACAATAGTAAGAAAAAACTCGGAAAGTAACAAATAGTATAGAAAAATATCAAATACTCAACATTTTTTTCGGTGAAATACATAGAATTCCCTAAAATAAATAAATGGTATGTGCCACACACCCAAAATATTTCTTCTTTTGTATGGAGGCTGAAATATCTTATCTTCAAAGGATCATAACTCGGAAAAAAAGTCTCATTGGAAAAATCCGAAAGGATATTTTAATAAGGAAGAGAGTGGCTAGTTCATGCCATTGATAAAAAAGAATTTCAAGTTTTTCTTGTAGCTATGCTGTAAGACTGAACACAGCGTTTTCTTCAACTTCAAACAAGGATATTTCAAAATCCCATAATGACAGTTCTGCTGATGAAGACGGATTCAGCGTTAAAAAGTACATAAGTCTGCATATAAGAAATAAAAAGTTCATTTCATTTGTTTTTGTTTTGTGCCTGAGTTATTAACTAAAATTTTTATTTTGGTAAAAAGTGGGAGTGGCAATTTTTGAACAACGCCCACTTTTCGTTATGCTTTGGATACTCATGATCCAAATTTTATCAAAATATACTGTACCATTTCCGAGAAATAGCATTTAATGTGTTTTACTTGTATGGGAGGATCCACGCGCACATGCGATATTTTGCCCATTTTCAGGTCGCATGTGTTTAGTAGCAAGCAGACTCTCTATAGTTAAATTCATAAAGATTGCTTTAGTAGTTTTCTTTTCATAGCGTATTATATTTTTGTGGGCAGTGCCACGCCCTTCATCGAGTTTTTTCAATATAAAGGCATATCACATATTAATACTTGTTTTCAAGGGTGCAATCTCTTAAATAGGGTGCAATCTCTTAAATAGGGTGCAATCTCTTAAATTTTCATCAAAATTGTTGGAGTCGTTGTCGAGTAATATTGAATCAAAATATTCAACGGTTAAAAAGGGGGCATGGTTCTTCTTTGATACCGCCCACTTTTCGGTTATTACAAGGCATGCAGTACCTACATACCAAATTTCATTAAAATATCTTGCAACATTTGCGAGAAATAGCATTTAACGTATTTTGCTGGTATGGGAGGTTCCACGCGCAACAGCAATATTTCGCCCACTTTCAGAACAGAGATGCTTTTTAGCAATTACGCACCTCACAGTTAATTTCAGAATGTTTGCTTTATTAGTTTTCTTTTTTTTATACCGTTTAATATTTTTGTGGGCGGTGCCACGCCCTTCAACGATTTTTCCCACTATAACGGCGTATCACATAATAATCCTTGTTTGCAGAGGTACCATCTCCTAAATTTTCATTAAAATTGTTGGAGTTGTTTTCGAGTAATATTGAATTAAAATATTCAATGCCTAAAAAGTGGGCGTGGAACTTCTTCGATCCCGCCCACTTTTTGTCCATCACAAGGTATTATCAAGCTGTACTCGCTCACCAAATTTCATCCAAATATCTTACATGGTTTGCGAGTTATGACTTAATCAAATTTAAAATTTAGGGCAGTGCCACGCCCTCTGGTGGGCATTAACAATGTTTAAACCTATCTCATTCTTCATTGCATGCTAATGTCTAACACTATTCCATGTTTCATTAAAATCGCTGTAGCCGTTTTCGAGAAAAAATTTTGGCACAGAAATAAGTACAAACAAACAAAAAAACAAACATACAATTTTAGCTCGTATAAGAAGAGAAGATTTTATCCGTTATATAATCGTTTACCGATTTTTATCATTTCCAACCAATCTAATAAGCAATACTACAATTCTTAAACCACCCCCATTGGAAGAAATTTAATTTAATTACAAAATTTTTACTAAAAATATTAATAAATATTCAACTTTTAATCTCTGTGTAGAATGGAACTGGACCCGGTGATGTTGGGATACGTGGAAATGGTCACCCTGGCGATAATCCATTTTACAGCAATATCGACAGTATGCCAGATATTAGACCACGCAGAAAGTCAATACCTTTGGTATCGGAACTTGTAAGTACATTTTTATTTTTATATATATGCATTTGTATGTATATAAAATATACCTATATATATATAAACATATGATCATAACTCAGTACAGTGAAAGTCGCTTATAACGACGGCCAAGGCAAAACCGGTCGCTTTAACCGGCGGTCGTTATATCCGATATTAACGCAAATAAATAAAATAAAAAACGGTGTTTGCATTTGCTATCAATTTTATTAAAATAACGTACTCAATGCAATTCTTTACAAACAAAACTGAATTAACCCTTTTTTGCATGCAGTAAAAACATCACGCCTCGTTTGAACTAGGTTTTACGTCGATGTCGTCCCATTTCATGTTTTTTTATGCAAAGTTATTCACTGGAGTCCAAATATACAGAAAAAGTTTTTTAAAATCGGTCAACGAGTTGATCGATTTTCAGAGTTGAGTTTCAGTTACCAAATGGTCTTAACATTGATTCCGAATCCAAAAAAAAAAAAAGGTTTGGCAAAAATAATTTAAGAAACTAGAGTATGGAGTTCTTTTCCCATTTGTTTGCAGACTCAAAAATGGTTTTTCGAAAATTCTACCTGATCGCGTTTAAGAAATATTGTGTTTTTCAATATCTTGTCTGGTTTTCGAGAAATCTTAACCTTAAAGTTTGGTTTTTCGAGATTTTTGTGGATATAATCACATTTTTAAATCTCTCCTTTTGAGGCCAGATTTGGATTCAACATTGTAATTTACATTGAAAATGAATTTTTTTGTTTTTGTTTGTTGCTAATTTAAAAAAAAAACGCAAATTTCAAACAAAATTCTTAAAAGGCCTACTACTTATTTTCAATTGTTTCTTTTATTCATTTTCAAATGTAGTCGCAATATGCGGTCGTTATATCCGGCTCGTCGCTATATCCGGCGGTCGTTATAACCGACAACTGAGAAAGGGTCGTTAAAAGCGATTCGACGTTACAAGCGGAGTCGTTATAGGCGACTTCCACTGTACATCATAAATGGTATATATGTACATACTTACTTATATTACATGACATGAAGTAGGTATTATAAAAACAAAAATTTAGGAATCAAAGAAACCAAAATATTTTTTTGTGTAACATAACAAAGTGTAAGTTTTGTATATACATACTTATAAGGAATATTATTTTCATGAAGCTAAACATAAGTTTATTTGATCACAGTGCAACACTCTATCTTAACAGTAAATCTGTGCTAAGTTGGGAAAACGTGATAAGTCCGTTTTTATAAAAATTTTTCTTGGAATGAAACTTAAACTTTAATTTACTTGAAAAATTTCTATCATGCCTTGAAAACCAGAATGATGAAGAAAAAACCCATCGTGAGAAAAATCGGACATATCGTTTCGCCATCTTAGCAAAGAAAAATACTCATATTAACACTTGAAAAATTACCAATAGACTAATTTTTTATAAATTTTCCCCGAAAAGATTTCATGGAAAGGAGCGTAATTAACAGAGCTCGAGAAAAAAAAAACCGACATAAAAAGCTTGTTAAAACTTTTATAGCTTTTACAAGTTTGCGTGATACTTACTGTTCTTAAAGGGATTCCTTTTTTCTGCATATATTATTCAACATTTTTTTTTAATTATTTCATTAATTAATAATAACTTCAAATTTAAAATATATTTTAATTGATATATTGAACAACAATCTCTTGTGTAATTTTTCGAATTGAGGCCCGTAAATTAAAGAGTTTACGTCTACATGATTAAAGGAGTCCCTTTATTATTTTTCTTTTTATGTAATTTTCTTATGATTGAAATACAACAACAAAACTAAAGAAAATATATAGGGCCATACCAGACCATTTATATTGATTTTTTTTTTTTTCTTAAATTTTACCTACTGATCAACATTTTTGTTTACATCTTTTACTCTTAAAATTCGTATTATATGGATGACCAAAAGGTGCTCAAGGTATATGAATAAATAGAAAAAAAAATTTTTTTTTAATTCTACAATACATATATGTATTAAGCAAAAAATTTAAAGCAGTACTTTCTGTTTTACATAAACTACTCGTACATTCATTGCATTTATTAGATAGAGTTGCAAAAAGTTGATATCTAGTATAAGACTAATTTCATTGTGTTTGATTTGAATGCATTTTTCAATAACTGTAACGATTAGGCATGTTTGCAGTGAGTGATTTTACAGTAGATGACATTTTCACTGATATTAGTACATATGAGTATATGGAATCAATCACTGTCTACACGTCGTTTACGTTCGCGCAAATTTATGGACTTTTACTTATTTACTATAATAGCCTGTTTCCACCGCAGATTTGAAATGTGATTTAATGCAGTTTCTGGATTTAGCGCTAAGTCTTGACGTTGATCCCACGACTTACCATGCAAAAATGAATCTGAGTTTTAAGTTAAATCTGAGGTTTAAAGTTAAATCTGAGATTTAAAGTAAAATCTGTGCCTTAATCTCAGCAAAGTGACCGATTTCGGCAATTTTTGACCTAGTGACACCCCTGGAACTTTGAAAATTGGCACAAACACAAAGCAAATGGAAGATAAATATTAAGAAGAAAATGAAATACAAGTTTAATTTTATTGCTTCTGACATTCACTGACAGAAATAAATCTATTTTGGCCGGTGGGAACGGGTAGGATTTGACAATATGATTTACTAATCTCAGCAGAGCTAAATCTTCGGTGGAAACAGGCTATAAAGTCTTAAATTTGTTTGATTTTTATCAAGTTTTTCGTTACTGATTGATTATACGATGGCAGTGACTGATTTATTTTGTATAACTTTTTATAAGGACTTGCATGGCAGCCTGAGAAAAAATTCTCTAGAGTATTTTTTTTTTTTCGCTTTTACGCCACAATTTTTAGAAGAACAAACGAATATTCTATTGAATTAGCAGCTATACTTATCTTGTTGAGTTGATGTACTTATATAAATTTTTTAGAAAAACCTTAAAACAAACGGAAAAAATTACCAAGAAAGTATTAAAATTTTCGAGTACCCCATTTTTTTTTACGGAATTCTGTTAAACATCGTATTTCGACATGTTTTCAATAAAAAATTTCAAAATCCTTATAGCTCTTTGGAAATGATCGGCTAACGAACGATTTCCATGTTGCTTTAGCCGAAGCAAAAAAGGATAATTCTGAAAAAATAGTTCCAAATGAATTTTTTTTTTCCGGAATTGTATAAAATAATGCATAAAAAATAACGTGTGAAAAGTACATTGCAAAATCGTGTGCCCAAAAAAAGTTATTCAAGGTCAAAAGTTGCGAAAATAAATTTTTTTCAATTATTTCGCTTACGGCTGCAATTACGAAAAAATAGTGGTCGACAGTTATTTGCCGAGTACACAGTTTTTGAGCTTTAATGATTTACTACGAAAAAGCCTCAAACATTTTTTTCCTATTACTCATGGCTTAGGAAGTATGTCAATTTTAAAAGTTTTAAAACTTCGCGATATTTATATGTTGTACTTTTCAAATTGAGATCACTCTCGAACGACTAATCGCACAAAAAAAGTAAATATATACTTGTTTGTAGAAAATTATATTTCCTACAAACCATTCTCAGCTCTTTTTTTCGCTTGATAAAAACTAACGGGATCTATGTATTTTATTAACATTTACATGATCTAGAAATAATATTTGATACATATATACGAAATAATTATCGTGAAATTTTTTTACTTAAAAAAAAAAAAAAAAAAATTTCGAACATTCACGTTTTCAAATCTAATAAAACATTCATAAAAACTAGACCAAAATTCATCATACTTCTTTCAAAGCAATTTTTTATTCAAAACTTAAAGAATTCACACAAAATTCGCCATTTTTTTTTTTTTTTTTTTTTTCAAGTAAAACAATTTAACGATTATTATTTCGTATATATGTATCAAATATTATTTGTAGATCATGTAGTTTAGTTTTTATCAAGCGAAAACAGCTCCAGAGATTTCCTTAAAAACTAGTTTTTCAAAATTTGAAAAGTTTGTGAAAAATATCTCCTAAACCATAGGTCCTATGAAAAAAAGAGCTAAGAATGGTTTGTAGGAAATATAATTTTCTATAAACAAGTATATATTTACTTTTTTTGTGCGATTAGTCGTTCGAGAGTTATCTCAATTTAAAAAGTACAACATATATGTAAATATCGCGAAGTTTTAAAACTTTTTAAATTGACATACTTCCTAAACCATGAGTAATAGGAAAAAAATGTTTGAGGCTTTTTCGTGGTAAATCATTAGAGCTCAAAAACTGTGTACTCGGCAAATAACTGTCGACCATTATTTTTTCGTAATTGCCGTAAGCGAAATAATTGAAAAAAATTTGTTTTCGCAACTTTTGACCTTGAATAACTTTTTTTGGGCACACGATTTTGCAATGTACTTTTCACACGTTATTTTTTATGCATTAGTGAATACAATTCAGGAAAAAAAAAATTCATTTGGAAATACGATGTTTAACAGAATTCCGTAAAAAAAAATGGGGTACTCGAAAATTTTATTCAAATCACCCACAGGACAGGCGTGTATATATGTATGTAGATACAAACCGTAACTTTTAAAGCAGATAAAAAACATATTCGTCCGCCTTCTTATTCTCTTCAATGTTTTAGTTGCCGGGAACTTACTTATGTAGGAATTTGGACAGAACTAATTTTAACAAAAACTTTGACATCTCTTGATACCATGCGTTTGCCATACTGAGAAACGCTATTTATAATTTAAAATATCAGAAATGTCATTTTACTGCGATTTCTGTCACTGTACGCGAATTTTTTAAGCATTTTAATAGAAAAGAGGAATTTTTTATTTATTGCATTTTTCTCCACGAGTTATTACGTATTTTATGAATTGTATAATTTAATTGAACTCTAGCATAAAATATTTGAGCACGTTTTCATTTTTTTTTTTTTTTCTTTTTTGGTTTTCTTAAAAGGAAATGTTATTTTAAATACTTTTAATAAGGCAAATATGCACTTGTTCATTGATTAAAAAAATAATGTTTTTTTGGCATAAAATAAAATTAAAAAAAAAAAACAAATGCTAAGAATACGTGTAACCAAACTAGCAATTGTATGAGCACAAAACACAAAATATTTACGCAAGTTGAGTGGCGAATCGTATTCATAAGATTTTTGGGATCTAATTCAAAATTTTCCTATGTTGGGGAGTTTAATCCCCCTAACACCCTCTGGGTCTGCCACTGCGGGAGTTTGCTACTGAGTAGAGATTCGCCAAGTGGGCCCATGATTTTCGACGTGGTGACGAAAATTGAAAACGAACATCGCAATGCAATCTACAAAGTGGTAGAAAGTTGTTATATAAAAATTTTTGAAAAAAGTTAATTTGTTTATTGACAATGCACTATTGCAAATTGAGGTATCGTAAATTTTTATTGAAGGTGTTTGAAAATTGAGCGGGATGGTAGAAAACAAATACGATCAACGATAAAACACAATTACAATAGAACGCGTTTGTATTAATTGTTGCTTTTTTATTGGTTTTTTATAAGCAAATGCTCATTTGAACCGGTTCTCAATACGATAATTTAAAATTTCTTTCAGAAACAGAATCCTTGAAGTCCGCCCTTATGGCAAATGATCTAAAATATTGTTTGACACCGCGCACAGTGCATTAAGCGGAAATAGGCGCTTGAGCTACGCGTTTGCAGGCTCATGCTTGCACGCTTAACGTTGCGTTCATGCAAGTTAAAAATTGTTATTATTTCCAACACAATATTTGATATCATTTTCAGTGAGGGCGGGCACAAAAATGTTTCAATGGATTATTTATCTTCGGACTTCAAGGCTTCTGGGAAAATTTTGAATTATCGTGTGGAGAACCGGGTCAAATGAGCATTTGTTTATAAAAACGAATAAAAAAATAGCAACAACAAACACAAACGCGTTCTTATTACACTAGTTTACAGCCAAAATATCCAGTGAATGCCATTATTCATTCTATATGTAAAATGGGCTGCTGATTCTGAAAATCGCATTATTTTTTTTTTTTCTTGTCGTTTTCGAAACATCGGCCATTTTTGGACCAAAAAAAAAAGATAGTTCCATTTTAATACAAATATCTCAAGAACCAATGTTTGTGTTTAAAAGTATTATATGCCATATTAAAGGTAATTAAATTACCTAGAAATTATATTCACATCACTTTTTGGTTGGTTTGTTAGTTTTGGCGAAATACATTGATTTCTAAAAAAACATTTTTTTTTTTCGAAAAAATTAAGAAAAAATCAAAATCAACTTCAAATTTATACAAGAAAAAATAACTTTTTTTATAATATATTGTTTTTTTGTATCACAGACTATATATTTATGAAGAAAATAAGATACCACTTAAGAAAATCGATGGAAAAATGCAAAAGTTGTATACAATTCATTGATAAATTACTAAAATGCGTTTTTGCCTATTTTTTCGTTTTTTTGTAATAAACTGTTCGATAACACTGTTCAACGGCAAAAAATTATCTGAGTTCAGACTATGAAATTATTATTCCTTGCTATCGACATAATAGAACTGCATTTACAAAATTTTTCCATCACGTCTCAATTTTCAGAAAAATTGACAAATCCAAAATCACGACTTACATCCGCGCGAAAATAAATTAAAAAATTTTTTTCTGTCAGAATTTAAAATCAAAAATGTCAAACGATTCAGAAGATAGCAATAATATCAAATCTGAAAAAAATTTTTAAATCGGTCTGGCAGATTTTTTTGTATGCCCGTTTAATTGAGAAAATGTACTGAAAAAACCAAACACCAACCATCTTTAATTACATAAATCTTGCTTAAATCAATACAAAATTAAAAAACTCTTTACGAGCTTGTGCGTCATTATTTTAACTTTATTTTGATACCAAAAACTTATGGATTAGACCATGAATAACCAACTTATTTCTTTTTGAACAAAAAATGTACATACAGAAAGTCATACAATAGCTATTGAATTTTTGTATCATAACTACTTGGAAATCAAAGTACTTGTATGACTTCCTGTATGCAGGGGCGTGGAGAGAAAATCCGGGCCCGGGGGTAATTATATACCGGGCCCCACTACTAGCTTTTTTTTTATTCGATACTAACCCACAGGATGCCCAAGAGATATGTGAAATGTGCAAATTTGTGATTTTGTTTGCTTCCCGCCCATATTCATAAAATAAAAGTCAAAAATAAGATTTCGGCCGGTCTTCGATCAATGCTTGAAAAATATACTAAAAAAAGCCAAATCATTTTAACTGCCCGAACTTCGAGACTATTGGTTTCTTTCGGAGATTTCATTAAATCAACTTTTGTAGAGTATAACTATGCTAAAATTATATCCTTAGGAGATTTTGGTCCAAATATTAAACTTGATGCTGTTTTGGAACAAAAATACAAATTTTTTAAGAAAATTTTCATGACTAGAAATTGATTTTTTGTAAATTTCAAGTGGCGAAATATTTGTTCTGGAAATCCTATGTTGTAATTAAAAAGAAAAACGTAATTAAAATTACATACTATGTAGTTTTTGGGGTATGGATCTGTCCTCAAAGTACTGATTTTGTCTTCAAAATGAGCTATAAAATGATCTTGTATAATTTTCCTTTCAACAAATAATATTTTCCTGTAGGCAGGATTCTGTACCTTAAAATTGTTAAGTTATGTAGCGTGTAAAAGGTTATTAATTTTATAAGTTTTATTTTTTTTAGTTGAGAGCAAAGATGGGCGTTGGTTCTAGTTTTAATCATGACCCGTAGGGCTCTACTTACCAGCGCACTATGGTTTTTTTTTGGACTAAAAAGTGCACACAAAAATAATTTACTACAAGGACCCTTTTTTTTAAAAAAAAATCAAATGTAAAATTAAAGGTTATACATTGAGCTATCTGACAAGATGCCTCTAGCATTTGATCTGAAATCGATTTTCATGCGAGCCCGTACCTAACCACAAAAGCCCTTAATTTAGAGGCCCGTGAGGACCCGTAAATCACACGAAGGTTTAGAAGCACGAACTTGGAAAGAATTCTGTTATTAAATAAAAATATGGAAAATTATGTCTATGTGAAGTGTTTAGAATGAAAATGGAGTAAGTTAAGTCAAACAAAAAAACTTATTAGATTTGTCCAAAAAGTTAGCAGGCAATGGTATCAACTTTGTTTTTTCTCGTTTGAAAAAAAAAAAAAAATAAAATTGTGCGGGCCCGGGCTTTTTCTCAAGTGCTTGTTTCGTGTTAATTCGTTGGGCCCGTTTCCTCTAGTTGTGCGTAAATATCATTTCGCAAGCTTGCAAAATACTACTATAAATTTTATTTATGAAGATTTTGTTTCTGCTTAAATCCGGGCCCTCCAAAAAACTCCGGGCCTGGGGGGAATCCCCCCTTACCCCACCCCCCTCTCGTCAGGCCTACCTGTATGTACATTTTTTGTTCAAAAGGAAATAAGTTGGTTATTCATTGTCCAATCCTTAAGTTTTTGGTATCAAAATAAAGTTGAAATAATGGCGAACAAGCTCGTAAAGAGTTTTTTAATTTTGTATTGATTTAGGCAAGATTTATGTAATTAAAGATGGTTTGTGTTTGGTTTTTTCAGTACATTTTCTCAATTAAACGGGCATACAAAAAAATCTGCCAGACCGATTTCAAAATTTTTTTCAGATTTGAAATTGTTGCTATTTTCTAAATCGTTTGACATTTTTTTTTTTTTTTAAATTCTGACGTATAAAAATTTTTTAATTTATTTTCGCGCGGATGTAAGTCGTGATTTTGGATTTGTCAATTTTTCTGAAAATTGAGACGTGATGGAAAAATTTTGTAAATGCAGTTCTATGTATTATGTCAATAGCAAGGAATAATAATTTTATGGTATGAAGTCAGATAAAACAAAAACCTGAAATTCGTTGAACAGTGTAATTTGAAACTTTTTGTAAAACACATGTAGTACAGTCAAATTGTACGATGAACTAGAAAAAATTGCGCACTGCAATTTTTTTTGCTTCATATTTTTATGACCACTAAAAAAGCTTAACGTCAAAAAGGTGACCTCCCCACTCCTGCGCATTAGCCGCCATCTTGAAATATGTTTGATTCAATTTATTTCGTTTCCTGTTGGTCGAACAGAAAAAATTCTTAACAAAAATTACGGGCAATAAAATTCTACGTTTTTTTGATCTCGGACGCGATATCCATAAGTTGATATTTTGAGCGGTAGAGGTCAAAGTTACAAAAATTCAGTTTTTTCCATTTGCACCCACTGGGTGTTGATTTTTCAAAAAGTTGTGGTAACATAATTTGTAGCGCTTGCAAAAACAAGCAAAATAATTTTTAAATGAAGTCATTATCTCAATTGGTTCTCGAGTAATCGAGTATTATGTGATCAATGTTCAGATAAAAAGCATAAACAATAATTTTTTTTCATGCATTTTATTTTTAACTTGTAATAACTCGAGAACCAATTGAAATATTTTGCTTGTTTTTACAAGCGCTAAAAATTTTGTGGTCTCAACATTTTGAAAAATTAACACCCAGTAGGTCAAAATGGAAAAAAAACCGATTTCTTGTAACTTTGGCAGCCTCTACCACTCGGAATATCAACTTATGGACACCGCGTCTCAGATCAAAAATACGTAAAATTTTACGGCCCGTAACTTTGGATAATAATTTTTTTCTGTCGACCAATAGAAAACGAGATAAATCGAATGAAAAATATTTCAAGATGGCGGCTGAAGCGCAGAAAGGAAGAGGTCACCTTTTTGGTTTTAGGCTTCTACAGTGATGCTAAAAGCATTAGGCAAAAAATTGCAGTGCGCAATTTTTTCTAGGCCTTTTTACATTTTTACGTACATTTTAGGACATTGTAACTGTACTATAACTCGAGAGCCAATAGAGATAATGACTTTATTTAAGAATTATTTTGTTTGTTTTTGCAAGCGCTACAAATTATGCTATCACAACTTTTTGAAAATTAACACCCAGTAGGTGCAAATGGAAAAAATCGATTTTTTGTAACTTTGGCGGCCTCTACCGCTCAAAATATCAACTTATGGATATCGCGTCTGAGATCAAAAAACGTAGAATTTTATTGCCCGTAATTTTTGTTCAAAATTTTTTCTGTCTGACCAACAGGAAACGAAATACATTGAATCAAACATATTTCAAGATGGTGGCTAATGCGCAGGGGTGGGGAGGTTACCTTTTTGACGTTAAGCTTCTATAGTGGTCCTAAAAACATTAAGCAAAAAAAATTGCAGTGCGCAATAATTTTTAAATCTTCATACATTTGTTGACAACTTTACTGTACTTATGAGGTTAGGTTAGGTTAGGGTGGCGGTAACAGTGGCGGATCCAGCATTGTCAAGAGGGAGGGCCGATTGACTACATTTCTAGATAATAACAGAATGTTTTCAAAATCTTTACATATAATTTAGGTTTGAGAGAGGGGCGATCGCCCTATCGCCCGCCCTTGAATCCGCCACTGGGCGGTAATTGCGTGAGCAAAAACCTCACATAGACCAACTAGGTCCATAGCGTTACCACAAACTCCTTTCTGTTAGGAGAATAGCATTGTTCTGTCTTCATGATTTCCATCTATATCGAAGGTTCCAGTTTTTAAGGCGAAATTCATTAGTTTCGATAATGCTGTTCCAGCTATCTCATTTATGGAGCCGAACATAGCCTGCCCAAAAGTAGCCATTCTGCGTCTGGTTAGCGCCGGGCAATAGCACAAGACGTGCTCTACCGTTTCTTCCTCCTCGGGTTCGGAACAGTTTCTGCACCAGTTATATATTAATCCCGTCCTGTATGCATGGTGTCCAATTAGGCAGTGTCCAGTTGTTACACCAATCAACAGTCTGCAATTAATTTTGCTAAGAGAGAGTACATATGTAACATAGTTTTGTTATTATTGTAAAAGGGCCAGAATATTTTGGCCGTTTTGTTTTTTATATTGTTTAGCCATATATTTTCCGCTAAAATTTCTAGTTGCTTATTTTTTTGCGTATAATAAAATTTAAGTGGTGCTTCTACAATCAAGGGAGCATTGAGTAACTGCACACCTTGTTTAGCAAGCTCGTCAGCGCTTTAATTTCCCACAATATTGCAGTGTCCAGGAACCCACAGTAATCTTACTGAGTTATTATTGCTCAGGCTTTGCAAAGATTCGTAACAGTTTGATACCGTTTAAGAATTAATAGTGTTGCTTTTAAGTGCTTTAAAAGCTGCTTGACTATCAACCCGATCAAAAAAACTTGTCAAGTTCTTGTCATTGTATCAGAAATGTATATCAAAATGATATCAAAAATGTATCAGCCGCTGATATCCATTTTTTGTATATCATTTTGATATATTTTTAATATCATTAAAAAACATGTCAATTTTGTATCAGAAATGTATATCAAAATGATATCAAAAATTTATCAGCTTATTATTTTACGTTTTCGTTTGTGAATTTTATGAAAAGATAACTATAGAATACGAACGCGCAGCCAATTTTAGTGAAGAAGAAGTGAATTTTCTAATGAAATTAGTGCAAAGCACACAAATATAATTGAGTCCAAAAAAACCGAACTCCATTCAGTTGCTGCATGCAGCCTGTGGTTGGGGAAACAAAAATTATGGAAGCGGCCGCGCAGCCAATTTTAGTAAGAAGTGAATTTTCTAATGAAATTAGTGAAAAAGCAGAAAAAACATAATTGAGTTCAAAAAACAAACATATCGTTCAATTGCTGCATAAGGGCGATTTTTAAAAACTTATTGCCGACGATCAACCACAATATTGCAAAATTTCGCCATTATCTGCGTCGGTTTATTTATCAGACCCAAAATTGGTTATGTCAATTTTGTATCAGAAATGTACAAAAATTGTATATCATTTTGATATCTTTTTTTGATATCATTTTGATATCTTTTTTTGATATCATTTTGATATCTTTTTTTGATATCATTTTGATATCTTTTTTTGATATCATTTTGATATCTTTTTTTGATATCATGGTGATATACGAAAAACGTTACATTCCGTATATCACTGTGATATCCTTTTTTTTATCAAAATTAAGTATGTCACTGACAAATTTTGGATATCATTTTGATATATTTTTGATATACTTTTTTTGATCGGGAAAGTAAATGTTTCTTTTTTTATAAGAAATATTTCCTACTAAAAGATCTGCGGCTTTTTGAATTGCAACTACCTCTGCCTGAAAAATGCTGCAGTCAGTAGGTAGATTGTAGGATTCGCAAGTGTTAGAGTTCAGTACTAATGAGAAAATCCAAAAAATTCTTAAAGTAGCCGTTAAAAAAAAATACCCGTGTATACCCATATGTAGGTCAAAATGACCTACAAAAAGTGGTGTGAATATCATTTGTAGGTAATTTAATTACCTTTAATATGACATACAACACGTTTAAACACAAACATTGGTTCTTGAGATATTTGTATTTAAGTGGAACTATCTTTTTTTTTGGACCAAAAATTGATAATGACCGATATCTCGAAAACGAAACGAAAGAAAAAAAAGATAATGGGGTTTTCGGAATCAGCAACCATTCAATGGGAAATTAATTTTTAATCATTTCCGCTCAATTTTCAAAAACTTTCAATAAAAACTTAACGAGAAACTAATTTTTCTGTAAAATGATACCTAAATTTTCAATAGTGCATTGTAAATAAACAAATTAACTTTTTTCAAAACTTTTTACGTCACAGCTTTCTACCACTTGGCGAATTTCTACTCTACTTGTTAATGTTTAATTTTTTTTAAATATCAGTAGTAGAGTTCACTTTAAGATACACATTAAGGGTCTGCACAAGACGTCTAGTTGGAGTTTTAAGACATTTCGTTTCAAGATACGTTATGCTTCGGTTCAATGCATATACTGTAGTTGTAGTATACACTGCAAAATGCTACTGTAGCGACAAAATTAGTTTTTCGCTCTCTTCTCGTGCCTCTTTTTTCGTTGTTTACGCACTCTCGCGAAAATGTTTGAAAGCTATTACAATCCTGCGCTACCAATGAATTAAAACTTGCAAATGTTACCATATCATAAATTTTACTGTAGTTTTTCTACTCGCACGTTTTACACTGACCTGAAGTATTTGTTTGTATAAAATTTAGTACACTGAAGTATTTGCTAGAAACAGGTTTTCTTACACTGATAAAACAAGAGAGTTTCCTTCAGTGCCAAATGAAATCAGCGTACAGTGAAGATTTGAATCTTGAGTTTTTTGGATCAAATGGTTCAGTTCAGTGTAAAATGTGCGAGTAAAAAAAAAAACACTATATTTCAAGATGCCTTGTGCAGGCCCCTAATACACACATGCAGTGGCGTAGCTAGCTTTTTGCGATTGTGGAGATTATGTGGCATTTATGATACATATAGTTAAATAACTTTTTATTTATTCCTTCCGTAATTTTCATAGACTCATAAAATATGTCATTGTACAAAACATACTTGTATGCCAAATACTTATCTGCAATTAGTGATATTGTATTACAGCGGTTGATAAGTTCCTGGTTTGACACACGGATGGCGCCACAAATATTAAAGTAATATTATCTTAGTAACTTACTACTAACTTTCAGAATGTAACTGTTAACATTTTATGACGATCTGAAATTTGTTTCTAAGTGAAAAACTTTTTTTTATTTCAAAAAAAAAAATTAATATTGCTCCTTTTAATGTGAAAAAAACACCATTCAAACAAAACCTTGGCTGGATAAGTGTTTTCCGGGCTCTGCACCAGGAAAATTAACCACCCTAAAAAGGCAATAGCGATCGCTACATGGGTCAACTGAAACGTTTGAATGAGGAAATTTCGAAGATACCGCAACATATGCAAAGAAAGAAAATGGTCTTTTACTAAGACTGTATCACAAGTCTTTGGCTACGATGGCAAAATTGCACAAATTACCCTTCGAATTGCATTCGCACCCACCTTATTCTTCAGATTTGACTCTCAGCAACTTTTACCTGTTCTAAAAAAAATGCTCGCTATAAAGAGTTATGACTCCAATAAGGAGGTGACCGCCAAAACAAGCACCTATTTTGAGGCCAAAGATAAATAGTTCTACAAGAGAATAAAATCGAATTTCACAAAAAAAATTATGTTTTCTTCATTAGACCGGGAACTTATTAGCAATATATTGCAATATTAATCCAACATAACATCTGGGGATCGTTAAGAATTTAATCATTATTCTTGATTACTCGAGCATGGCCTCAACATTGTGAGTTTTCTCTGTAGAGAACATTTGAACAGGTATAGAGTGTTGCTCATTAATACACCAGCAATTCAATTTTGAAGAAATCAAAAATTGCTGTTTTTAGGGAGGTATGTATGTTTTGAAAAATATAGGATGCTGAGGCAGCGAAATATTTTTTTGCGATGAGAAGATATGACATTTGATAACATAAAGCAAATTTCGTACATTACTTAGACCAATGGGGATTGGCCCTAAGCTCCTCCAAGGAGTTAAGGTTGAATATATACATACATGGGGACTGTTCCCCTTTCCTTTCTGGCCCACCCTGCTGGGAACGATTGTGACTAACTCATACTTATACACTTATATATATATAAGTGACAAACTCTCTGGTTACGAAAAACGCTTTTGCTTGTAGTTACTCAACCTGTATACAAATAATTTAGTACTTAAAAACTAATTTTGTAATTTTATAATTAAATCGTTTTGTATTGCCGTTTATTCCATAATTTTAAATTTTTGATTTTAATTTTTTTTTTTTTTAATACATAACGAGCCCTGTTGCATTTGCGAATCAAGCACTTTTCACGAATCATATGAAAAAAATTTACGAATCTGAGGATTGGCAAGCTGTGTGATGTAATGATCTCCGCAGAGTTCCAAGATGAAAATTTTGAAACTTCCCCAAAACAAATTTTTTCCCCAAAACTGTCCAAATCATAAAATTTTAGCCCAAAAAATTTTATATTTAAAACTTTCCCCAAAACTGAAAATTTAATTAGTTTGATATACTATGTGGTGAAAACAGGTTTATCCGAACAGCGCCAAAAATTTAACTCATATAAATACTTTAAAATCTGAAACACTTTCAGTGAGGTATGTATGACCTGGCTTGGCTAGTATCTTTTTTATGTGAAAATAACGAAATATTTTCTTATGATTTGAAATTTTTTGGAACTCTATTTTAAAGTTCATATAAGTTGTTGCGCTAAAAACAAAACACAATGCTGATTTATGACATTCGGATTCTTTTAAATCCAGTCTATTCTAAAAATGTAATCATTAAATTTATATTGCGAAATAATGCACAACTTTATGCTGTGAAATAGATATGGAGGGATAAACCGATAAATAATTCAAGAGTAAATGCTGAAGCTCTTTTTCCTTGGAAATTGTTTCCCCGACCCATTTCTCACCGGATTTCATTTCTCCGAAATTTCTCCTCTTCTTTTATTTTTTCCTAAAATCTGGAAAAGTTTCCCCAATCTGGGATCCTTGGATATCCGCAAGGAGTTTTACAGAAGTGGCCATTCTGTCTGCGGTGAACATTTTGGCCATTATTTATTTATAATAAGAAGAAGGAAAGATATTTTCTTTGACGGATGGTCATTTAACTCTTTTGAAGATTGATTACCTCTAATCCAGTTAAAGTCGAGTATTGCGTTTGGAATCGGGACTCCAATGAAATTTTACAGAATCCATTATTATTTGTATCAGTATTTGTAACCATTTCAATTCTTTTATAGTACAAAGCTTTGGATAATTCATCACTACTTAATTATGATTAATAAGTTTGAACTCTTCCATCTTTTTAAGTGCGATTAGCAATGAGAATAGGGTTCTGTGTTGCAAGTATTTTATTGCTTGTGATTTACCATTGGCTTCTGTAAACATTTTTTAATATTGTATATATACTTTTTTTCAAATTTGAATTAATTAATGTACGTTTCTTATATATTAGTTTAGCTGCAGTTTTATTTTTCTTTTATTAAATAAAAATTATTGTTGAGGTCTTGGAAACTCTAAGTTTAAACAATTTTCTTAAATTCTTTTTGCGAATCGCAGACAATGGCTGCGACAAAGCGAAACGCTGGATTGACATCAGCTGTACCACGTGCTACACTAAACGATGAAGAACTGGTAAGTTAAAATCAAATATATATATATGAACGCTATTAATAGTTGTTTTTTAGACTACAGTTTTCAGTGTTTAATTAAGCACTTTCTGAGAAACGTATGGGAAAGCAGCAACTAAAGTGCTTAATTTAACACAGATAAATTTGCGTGTTTAATTATTAACCACAAAGCAGACTGTTGATGTTCCAATATGACACTGAATATTAGCTGTGTTTAATTGGATTTTAACATAGTGGTACCATATTTTTACCGATTGTCTTGGCTAGCGGAGGGAAGTGGTGCGGACACGAAAAGCAGAATAAAGTAAAACAAAATAAGAAGGAGCAGATAGGACACAAACTCGTTTAACCGTAATTTTGTTGTTCGTGCTAAGTATAACACCTGTACTTTATTGGGGTCAATCTTTGTTTATTCGATCAAGATCTGACATGACACCTCCAATTTTTTTGAAAATTGGTGAAAAGTTAGAATTTGGCATACGCATTAGTCCCTATTTAGATTATGAAAAATTTCACCTGTCTTTTCATGTTTCGTTTTCGTTTACACGAAAAATATGTTTCTCGGCAATATGGCAACTCGTTAGAATGTCTTCTTACGACGAATTACAAATTTCTCAATGCGAATGACAAACACAAAGCGTGTCTCATGTACGTGAAACAAAAACCCCGTACATCTCTCTTTATCGAAAGAAATGTTTCGTCGTATAAATGGGGATTTTCTGAAATTCCGAAATTTTCCAAGACAGCGGCCATAGGAATTCGATCATTCTTTTGAATACTCGTAGTTTTTATCCGATTTTAATGAAAATTTCAAGGTTAATGTTAAAAAGTTTGAGGAAAATGACCAAAAAAATATTTTTTAAATTTAATAGGGAAAAATTTTATTTTTATTATATATTTTTACTGAAAAGAAATTTTTTTTAATTTTTTCCGATCCTCAACATTGTGGTATCTTTTGCGGTTATCAAGTAGGGTTGCCAACCGTACTATAATATATAGTATTGTACTATATTCCGGGTCTGCGTACTATATACTGTTGAATAAATATATAGTACGCAAAAATGCTATATTCATACTATATTTATGATGACCGTACTATATTTTTCTGTGTTAAGTAAAGCACAGTAATTATTGCTTTTCCATACGTTAATCAGAATGTATTTCTACAAGCATAGATAAGGTGCCCACAAAAAGATATCTTTAGTTTTGGAATACCGAAAGTTATATTAAACAAATTTCGCACTTTTTAAAATTCACGAACGCGCCTTTCGATTTATGCTATGTGCGTGTCACCAAACGCGCCCCTGTCTTACTGCTTTTCAAAATTGACTACATCAAGCAAATGTTTGCTTCGTTTTTATTTTGAAATTTAGTTAATTATTTTCACTAAGTGGTTGCTCTTCCTGCCAAAAAGTTGAAGTCTAATAAAATTATGGAAAGTACATAGTAGTGAAAATGAAAGTACCACAAATCTAAATGCTCCACTAACACCTACTAAGAAGCGGAAAATACAAAAAGGCAACAAAAATACAAACCTGAATGGGAAAAAGAGTATGACTGGATTATTAAAGATCCGCAAAACGTCTATAATGTAAAATGTGCGCCATGTAGCGCTATATTTTCTATCGGAAAGTGGCATCGGCCAGGTGAGCTTTTTGGTGATATGTACTTCAATTTCCGTAGCTACTTGATTTGACAATGTTTTCACATGAAATGACCCAAAATAAGTTGAGAAAATTTTCAGAAAATCTTTCGTCATCTCGTCTTGTTTTCGTGATATTGAGACTTAAAGCTTTTAGAGTGCAAGTCCAGTCAAATCTAAATTTTATTGAAATTTATTTAATATTCCCGTATTTTATTAAGCCTTGGTATTTTATAAACAAAGCAAGATATCGAAAAATTTTGTTTAATTTTTTGACTTCTCTTGGGTCGATTTATGAAAAAATCATATATAAATCGAAGGGCCACGGAAATCGCAGAAAAAGTATAGTTTTTACAAAAATAAATAAGTACCAAATATATCTTTGTCTAGTTTTTACTCTTTCCATGAAATACTATATTTTTCTGTAGCGTACTATATTTTTTTAAGACTTTTTCTGAAAAATACTATATTTTACTGAAAAAATGTTGGTAACCCTATTATCAAGTTATGAATTTTTGAAATTGTGCTTACCATACCATTACAAAGGAGTATACATATCGATACCTCCAAGTTACCAACTTTTTACGGGACAGCGTTTTTCGAAATTTACACATTTGGTTCCTTCTTGTGTCAAATTTTGGTACCTCTAGCTTGAAACTTGAAGGCCTGGGCTCTATTTTTGAAGTCACAACCTAAATTTATTTTATATAGGTTTTCATACAAAAAAACAAAAAAGTTCTATATTCCTAGGAGCACTTTGAGGAACATTAAAATGTTTCAAATTAAGCAATTCTGGACAGTCAATACTACCAGACACAATGTCAAACAAAAAAAGTAACGACAAGACATTTCTCCTGATTTCCAACGTTTTCAAACCAATCAAAAGGCAACGAGCATTATATAACGGGATCTCAAGGAAATTAACAGTACGCAACGCAAATCTTGTAAATGATTTCTGTACTCTCTCAAGTCGAAAATTATGACACTCATAATATGGATTCCATATAACCGAAGCATATTCTAGCCTCGAACGAGCAAGACTAGTGAATAGAACTTTAAAAGTGTATGGATCTCTGAAAGAGGCCCCGTTACGCCTTATAAAGCTCAAAATTGCATAAGCTTTAGTTATAATGTAATCCAAATGGGCACGAAAAGTAAAATTCACATCAAATACAACACCCAAATCTTTAAACTGAGAAACAGGCAGTAAAGTAGTATTTGAAATGGAATAAGAAGAGGAAAAAAGAGAGTTTGATCGTGAAAAAGACATAAAAACACATTTATTCAGATTTAGAAAGAGACGGTTTTTAATACACCAATCATAGAGTTTATTAATTTCACCCTGAAGAAGATCTATATCATATCTATTTCTTATTTTAAGGAAGATCTTAAGGTCATCAGCATACAGAAGACACTTACAATGAACAAAAATGGACGTGATATCATTTATAAAAATAATAAAAAACAAGGGGCCCAAAATACTGCCTTGTGGGATGCCAGATGTTGCATAAAAAGCTACAGATTTAACCTGATCAAATACAACAAAGCATTTACGGTTAAATAAATACGATTCCAGCCACTTCAAAAAGTCGAATGTAGACCCAATATTTGACATTTTTTCAACAATACAGAGTGCGAAATTTTATCGAAAGCTTTAGAAAAATCCGTATAAATGACATCTACTTGGTAACCTAATTGAAAAGCTGATAAACAATACTCCGAAAACAATAACAAGTTGGAAATAGTTGAGCGGCCAGAAACAAAGCCATGCTGATATGGAGAGATGGTATTTTTAACTGCAAAGAAAAGTTTTCCTTTAACAATACACTCCAGAAGTTTGGGGATAACATTTAACTTAGAAATGGGCCTATAGTTAGCTATATTATTTTTACAGCCAGTTTTATGTATCGGTGTACAGTAAGTGTTCCGCACAGTTTTTGATAAAAAATGCACTAATGCCATCAGAATCAACCTGAGTTGAAGCTTTAAGACATTGAATACCCTTTAAAACATATTTTTCGCTTAAGCTGAGGCAACCAAAATCTACCGCCGGACCAACATTTTCTGAAACTCCGGAGGTGGAATCAAATGGCAATTCGAAATTGGACCTGAAATATTCGGCAAAAAGGTTAGCAGTAGACAAAGCATCATTTGAAAGTTTATCATCCAAAAACATAGACGAGGGAATGCTCGAACAGCCTTTTTATACCCTACACCCAGGGTATATTCACTTTGTCCTTCTGTTTGTAACGCAGAGAAGGAGGCGTGGCAGATATAGAAAAGTATATATATTCTTGATCAGCGTCACCTCCTGAGTCGATATAGCCATGTCCGTCTGTCTGGCTGGCTGGCTGGCAGGCTGGCTGGCTGTGCGTGTAAATATTTTTTACGGGAAAACTAACCATGATAATTCAATGAAATTTGGTATGTTGGCTTTGTCGTAAAAGATAGCTCGTGGGATTGAAAATGAGCAAAATCGGTCAACGGACACGCCCACCGCCCATACAAATATATAATATATATATATTCAAAATGCAACTTTAGGAGTATTTTTCACGACAATTCAACCGAAATATACTTAAATACTCTGAGAAAAATTTGGGTGAAATCGGAAAAGAGGGCGCACATCCGCGCGATTTAAGGCAAAAAACTTTTTTCTATAGGATTTTGCTGGGAGGTATCTCATTTTCTTTAGGAACTTACGCTGATGTCAAATTTGAAAGAATTTTTAAAATCCCAACGACAGTTTTTTTTTTAAGTCGGGTAAAGTGATTTTTCAGTACAAAATTTTTGACCATATTTTTTTAAAGACCAAAATTTTGAAAACAGAAGCCTAAGAAAAAAATGTAAGCCGCAAACTTTATTCTACAGATTTTTCCCTATCATTTGATATTAAGAACATAAAAATGTAACTGCCGTAGAAAAAGTTATAACCTTTTGAAAATGAGAGTGTTTTTTTGGTAGTTTGCACACTAAAATCTATATATGCGAGGTAGGAAAAAATTGAAATCGAACTGTTGTGAACTAAAAAAAAAGGTATCAAATTACTCCTGAGCACTTACTAAATAAGACAAAAAAGTTTTGAAAAAAACTTCATCGACTACTGTTTGAAAAAGGTCGAAAAACGTTACATTTGTTAAAAAGCACAACAAAACAAAACATAAATAGTAATTTTCGATGTTTTTATTAGAGGTGAATTTGAATCTGGTCCCATCGAAAATGACTATTTTTGTTTTGTTTTGTTGTGCTTTTTAACAAATGTACCGTTTTTCGACCTTTTTCAAACAGTAGTCGATGAAGTTTTTTTCAAAACTTTTTTGTCTTATTTAGTAAGTGCTCAGGAGTAATTTGATACCTTTTTTTAGTTCACAACAGTTCGATTTCAATTTTTTTCTACCTCGCATATATAGATTTTAGTGTGCAAACTACCAAAAAAACACTCTCATTTTCAAAAGGTTATAACTTTTTCTACGGCAGTTACATTTTTATGTTCTTAATATCAAATGATAGGGAAAAATCTGTAGAATAAAGTTTGCGGTTTACATTTTTTTCTTAGGCTTCTGTTTTCAAAATTTTGGTCTTTAAAAAAATATGGTCAAAAATTTTGTACTGAAAAATCACTTTACCCGACTTAAAAAAAAAAACTGTCGTTGGGATTTTAAAAATTCTTTCAAATTTGACATCAGCAAAAGTTCCTGAAGAAAATGAGATACCTTTCATCAAAATCCTATAGAAAACGCATTTCGCGCGGACGTGGGGCGTGGCACCTCCCATACAAGCAAAAGCTTCAAAACGCTATACTGAAAGAGTTTTTTGGGATAATCTAACTAAATTTCACTTAGACACTAGCAACTATAAATGCAAGCTCTCAACAAAAACTGGGTGAAATCGGACAAGAGGCGTGGCACCTCCCATATAAGCCAAAGCTTCAAAACGCTATACTGAAAGAATTTTTTGTGATAATCCAAATAAATTTCACTCAAATACTAAAGACTATAAATGCACCCTCTAAGCTTAAACAAGACGAACTCGGAAAAGAGGGCGTGGCACCTCCCTTATAAGAAAAAGCTTCCAAATGCTATACTAAATCGTTTTTTGAGTTAATCCTACCGAATTTCACTCAGACACTTAGAACTATAATTGCACGCTCCGAGCAAAAAAGGGTTACCTCGGACAAAAGGGCGTGGCACCTCCCATAAATGCAAAATTTTCAAAATACTTCAGTGTAGGGTATTTAATGTTTGGCCAGGCCAAAGGTTACACCCTTACTAGTTTAGATTTTACGTACCTCCAAAAAGACTTAGAATTTTTCGTAATATTCACTTCAAACTTATTCAGATATTGTCTATAAAGGTATTTCTCCAAAAAATTAAACTCACGCATATAATGCCTGTATTTAAGAAAATGAATGTCCAGATTGGTACTCAAAAACATCTTATAAAATTTCGTACGTAAATTTTTTAATTTTTTTAGCCCTCTATTATACCATGGCAACTTATATACACATTCCTTAACCTTTGGGATGTATTGACGGCAAATGCTACCAATTAAAAATTTAAAAACGTTAAAATACGACAAAGTGTCAAGGTTTTGAAACTCACTAACCCAGTCAATGCGACAAATGGCACGATTTACTACATTAAAGTCACACAAATTAAAATTAAAATGATACAATTTTGAAATTTTAGAAAGAGAAAGATATTTATAAAATGAAAATTCGAACTCTAAAGGTACGTGATGCACACTAGCTGGGGAAAGCGTAAAAGCTGATTCATTAATATTATAATTGATATTATTAAAAACAAAAACTAAATCCAATAATCTATTTATACTATTAAAGCAATTATTAATTTGGATTAAACCAAGCGCCAAAAAACTATCCATAACATACAATTCAATTGCACTTGTAACATTAGATGCAGAAAGATAATTAACATCATGGATCGGAGACCATGTAACTCCAGACAAATTAAAATCACCAAAGACCATAATTTGACACTTTTCGGTGGACAAAGAATCATATAAACTGGATATGTTATCCACGTGTGACTGTTCGGCGGAATGTACGAAACAGCGATGTACGTTGACTCGGACAACCCATTAATTAAAACACAGATCTGATCGAGTGGCCCATCAGAATTTTTTAGGGACACAGTTGATGATGATAATCTCCTACTAACAACTATCAAAACTCCTCCACCACGATGACAACGTGTGGCAACTGCATCACGATCCTTGCGATGAATGGAATATAGACGCGAATCAAAAAACTCTTCACTAAAAAATTTATCATTTAGCCAGGTTTCAGTCAGAATAATAACGTCGTAGTCACAATGGGAAGAAGCAGCAAAAATAGAAACGGATTTAGTCCTCAGTCCAGATACATTTTGGTAGTACACTTTTAATGCATCAGTTGCTAGATCAAATGGAGACTTCGCTACTGCGTTTGTTTTTGGTTGCCTCCTTTCTGAAAAAACTGAAAATCATTTACTCTTACACCACGAGGTCAAACAGCAGGTTTTAAGATTTCATTATAGAGCAACGAAGAAACAGCAAGTTTGAAATTGACGTATTTAAGTGTATCCTGTGGGGCATCTTTTTTGATCAATTTACTACAAGTGATATCACTACTTGGGAGTACGTTTAGCTACATATTGAATCAAATCGTCTTCAGAAACCGAAGGTTTAAACGAAGCGACATGAGCCCATTTCAAACGATCAACAACCGCGAGCTCAGCAATAGATCTACTGCAAATTAAACATCTAGATCGAAGCGACATATTACGTGACCGAAGCTTAAGACAGTCGAAAGAAGACTTATGAGAATCCTCACACGATTTTTGACTTTCATGTGTCATTTTAAAATGATTTTAAATTTTTAAAGAAAAATCATAGAAGACCAATTCATAGCTTATTTTGAAGACGAAGAATAGTACTTGATGTTTTATTTAGTAGCAATAACAAAAAAACTTTGTTGAGCCCTCTACATAACCTGAAAAACGTATTTTTTAATCTTTCAAGTTAGGATATCTCAAAAATCATCTAAGATAGAGCAATTTTGAGCCCGGATTTGATTTGAGCACTGAAAAATACATTCATCGAAAATGACAATTTTTTTTTATTTTTTAGAAAATAGAAAAATAGATTTTTATGCTATTTATTTTTGAACTTGTTGAGGGGCAGGTAGGTAGCGTTTAGTGTCAAAACCCAAAACATGAAATTTTAACCTAAACTCAATTTTTTTCCTGTACTGAAAACTGTACTTTGGCAAGATACAAAGGTCCCATTTCTCACGTCGCGTCAAATATTTGCAAAATTATTTCCACTTTTTTTTATTTCATTCATTAGAAAATGCATGTATACAAGAAAGCATTGCAAGCTCTGATCTACCCGATATCGTCAACGACACCGCATAACTTTGTACTCTGGACAGCGACATCCCCTACGTATTGCTATGAGTGCGAAGGCCTATTGTGGGGCATAGCCAGACAGGGTGTACGTTGCACAGAATGTGGAGTAAAATGTCATGAAAAGTGCAAAGATCTATTGAATGCCGATTGCCTACAAAGTAAGTAATAATAGAAAGATGTACATACTTATAAATATAAAATATGTGTATTTCCCTAACGAACTGGAACTGGGCACAAGCCTAGTTTTTGAGAACCGGCCGGACACGAACAGGAAACAAGCACTTAAAAAAAAACCCGGGCATGCACTATTATTTTTGTCGAGGCCCGATTCTACCATATTATTACAGTCATACTTTTTTATAATTTAAAAAATTTGTAACTAATTGATGAGGAAAAAATAAACATTACGTAGGGTACTATTTATATTTTGGGAACTGGCAGCACTTAAGTATGTCAATAGCTAAAATCTGGCAAGACCATAATAAAGTTTGACATTTTTAGCATTAAGTTACTCACAACGTTTATATGTATAAGTGCTATTTGTTTTGTTAACGGTGCGTTAGGAAAATCAATTTGGCCATTGATTGATTGATAAATTATGGGGTATCCAACGAGAACAAATTTGTTTACAACTAAGCGTTAATGCAAAATCGAATATATTGAAGTGGAACTAATGTGCAAGGATGCCTCTATCTCACAATATGTCACATGACGATCTTGCATTATCAGTTCATGCACCGCATCGATGTTTTGTGGCACAACAACCGATTTTGGACGACCTTCACGGAATTTGTCGGCGACCGAACTACGACCACGATTGAATTCACTATGACAGCGATATACTGTGGTTTTTGATGGTTCTTTATTGACATACGAAGAACTGGGTTCATCGACAAATTTTTGATGAGATAATCCACGTCGGTAGTTGTAAAAAATAATCCAACGAAAACCTTCTCTTGAAATTTCCATTTTTTTGCCAAATTGATTTTCTTAAATCACTCGTATACATGATATGCTTATTTAAGTTTTTTAAATAAGCCCAATAAGACCATTTGTTTGGCTTGACTTACTCTATTGTCATTCTCAGCCTCACATTTAAACATAAATTTACATAAGTATGTATATTTATGTAAGAACAGAATTTTTTCCAGTTTTATGCATCTCAACCTTCCCGTGATTTACGGGCCTCTCATGTTCGGGCTTTTGTGGCTAGGCCCGGGCCCGCAAAAAACTCGATTTCAAGGCCCGAGCCCGTCGTCGAAGAGCGAAGGCCTGCGGGCCACGAAAAAAACATGGCCCGTGCCCAGCTCTACTTCGAACTCTGTATGTCTTTCTCACAATCTCTGGGGCATGTGCTCAGAGTACATTGTTATTCCACCAATTTACATTTATTTTTTTATTTACCTATTACAGGAGCTGCCGAAAAAAGTTCAAAACATGGTGCTGAAGATAAAGCCAACTCCATTATTACCGCCATGAAGGATCGCATGAAGCAGCGTGAACGTGAAAAGCCTGAAATTTTTGAACTGATACGGTGAGTTTTTGTTTATACACAATGTTGATTGTTGTTTGTTTTGTTTTTTGTTGTTGATGAACAGTTTTTGTGCCTATATTGCAGCGAAATTTTTCAAAAAAAAAAAAAAAAAACGATTTCAATATCCAAAATACCAAAATCATTTTCACATTCAAACAAAGCAGATTTTTCTGCTTATGTTTTTAATCAAAAATATCGTTCTTTTGATGGTATCTATATCAAAAATTCATCATAGTTATAGATACTTACATAAATTTTTCAGCAAACAATGAAAACTTATTTGCTCCTCCTTGTTCATCGCCTATCTAAATATAAGTATGTCCACTGTATCCAAATTTTTTCAAGATACATTAATTGTTTAAATATTAAGGCCTAGCCATTCATCAAAAAGGATAGAGCATTCTATATTGTCGACAGTTTTCGCTAGAAAGAGCGTTTGAATATATTTTGGGCTCACTTCGTTGACCAATATTTTCGGCATGGTTTTAAGAAACATTTTGAATGAGTGCAATGAGCTTTGTAAAGAAAGCATTTATTTGCATTAATGTATATCCTGGAGTAATTGGCCAATGGCTTCCTATTCAAAAATAATAATTATTATCTCTCTACAAGGGGTCTAATTTATTTGTAGTCATAAATTGCCATTAAACGAACGATATTTATAGTTTTTATAAAAAAAAGAGAATAACTGTATGTTTTTTTTTAAGAAAGCTTTCTGTCTACAAAATAAGAATGACAATTTAACGCTTTTTACCAATTGAAATATAATTTGTTTTCAACATAATCTATTTTTTTTTTTTTAATATTCTGAATATTTTGCCACAGATCGTTTATAAAATTTTACTTTTTTTATAATTTTTGTAACCCTTAAAAACTGTTCGAAAACTAAAATAAGCTTAATGTGGTGAGAATTTTAACCGATAGCCTTTGAGGGGTGCATTTAAAAAAAAAAATGTTATGCAATTTTTTTTTGTTTTTTAATCAAATCCAATTAGTGTATAAGTATGTATAGTTTTAAGCACGTTTGTTATGCTTAAGATAATTATAGTTACTGAGGTTCTTGACATCCTTTAATAAGAAAATTGTTTAAGTGTAGATGTGCTTATGTGCCTACACGTACATATGAAAAACTCGTAAGACACGCGCATAACGTTTAATTTGCTATGATATGCTTGTGTGACTATATGACTGTGTTTCAATCACTAAATGACTAAGTTATTTTATGACTACTTATGTGACTATCTAATTATTAGGGCTCTTAAATCTAAGCTTTTGCTTGAAAAAGCTTATTTTGCATCTAATGGACATTTTTCAGGTATTTTGCATATTTAACAGGAACATGCTTAATAATGCATATTTTCGCAGTTTTTTATATGCCAGCACTTCAAATTATTTTTATTGACACTTCACATAGAGCCTATTCATTCACTCTCAATAAAATGTAATAGACTTTTTTTATATTCTCTCTACATGCTTTTCCTGATCTTAAATTACCACCAAAGCCATGCTCAAAAAAATGGGGATCGTGGCTGGAAGCGATGACCATTTCACCAAAGTGAGCTCCATAGTACAACAGCAAAGTGATGAAGACTCAGAAGCTATTTGCCGAGCATGGGGGTTATTAAATACACAGGTCTAAAAGCAAATTAAGCTTATGAAGCAAAACACGCCAAGTGTACCAGCTGAAAATTTTTTTGTCTCCGATTTCACTCAAATTTGGCTATATGGTAGATCCGGTGTGCAAGAACAATAATCCAGGAGGATTTTTTTTTCACCAAAATTTTTTAAGCTTAAAAATACTTTTAAATTTTTTTTAAAAGTTATTTAAATTAAGGCATACTTCTAAAGCTTTAAAATGATGTATGACTCAAGGTGGGATTCGGTCGCTTGATGAGAGTTTTTGGCTTTTAAGCGCCCGCGGCAGGCAAAACTCTTTGTTTACTCAAGAAGAAGGCATCTTACGATAAAAGTGTACTAGGCATAAAATGCTTAGAATCGTTCAAGAAATACAGTGAGCGTAGTAAACACTTTGCTTTCAAATTTTCAAAATGTAATTGTAACAAAGCAATCCACTTTAAATAAAAAGTAATAATGCATAACTCAGCAGTCATTTATGGAGAGTTGATCTAAACATAAATATAAAACCAAACCAAAACACAACCAGAAATAATTCACCAAAATTAAAAAATTACCAGATTTTACGCGTCAAAAAAAAAAGTAAACAGATCTTAATATAATTACAAAAACTAGCTTTGTATTACAGATTAATTTTTGATTTATTTTCCTTTAGTCTTAAATATCACAGTCTTCTAGGAACAAAACCAACCAGATTTTTCGTAATATCAGAGGAGATTTCGCTCTATTATTCGCTAAACACCTATTTTAGATTCTTCTTGATAGAAATGGTCCTTTCTCTGATTTTCCTGGCAACATTTTTCTACAAATGTTTACTAGGGTTACGATCTTGGGGCTGAGGGAGTAACCAAGGATCTTATGAAAGTGGTGTTGTAACCATTCCTTGATAATTTTGGACTTTTGCTTTTTATTGTTGTCCTGTTGGAAGATACTGTTATTTGATACATCGAATAGAGCTTCAAGCGCAATTAAAACCTCGGAAAAAAAAAACGCACGGACATCATGTACACCAATGAGTGTCATAACCGTCAGGAGATAACTCCATAAAAACGGCTATCATGGAAGATAACCACTCAATATGCAATTCATATTACAAACTTTGGTGTAAGCTATAAATTTTTGAAAAAAACGCCAACTTCAACACCCTTTATTTTAACAACAAATGATACTAGATCCAAATCTTCCCGGATTATTGTTCTTGCACATCTACTATATTGCCAAATTTGAGCGAAATCGGAGACAAAAAAATTTTTAGCTGGTACGCTTGGCGTATTTTGCTTCTTATATTAAAACCAATTTTATGTGGATAAGTTCTTACATAAAGACGCTGAAAAGCAAGTGGCTTTCTATGGTAGAAAGTGCTGGTATTATGGAGTCTATCCATAGTTCCTTGGGTGCAATTGTAGAAAACAATTTCGTACGCTGCTTTTCTACGAATTTCAAAACATAAAATTCGATGGGAGCGACCGCAACAACAATTTCATACAGCTTGAAGTCAATTGAGTTGAAGCCTTTTTCATTGCGATCGTACACACTGCTCCTGAAGCATCATTAAGTTCAACTAAAATGGCAACGTATACTGAATGTCTCCGAGTGTTTGTAATGTTATTCTGATGAAATATCACTTTGAATCAAAATCGTAGCTGATTCCTTTTTGAAAATATCTCGATTTTTCCAATTGGGGCATTTTCCAATACAAAAAGAAAAAAAAAAAAAATTTTTTAACTACATTAAAGAAAAATTAAAATAATCACAATCGATGTGTTTTGCAATGTTCAACGCGAATCCAACCTCAGAATTGCTCTATCGTGTATAGTTTATGAGATATTGTAACCTAAAAACCAAAAAGAAATCGTTTTTTGCCATTTTTTGAAGCTATATAACTATGTAACATATCATCTATTTGGATATTTAAAAGTTCCAATCTTTTCCTTTAAAACCTAATTTAAATTATGTTGATATCTTTTTTTTTCCTCAAAGATATCCTAACTTAAAAAGACACAAAAGTGCAAAAAACCAGTTTTGACAATATTTCGGTCTACGATATCTCTTAGAAGCATGGAGATATAAATATAATTTAAATTAGGTTTTAAAGGAAAAGATTGGGGCTTTCAAGTATTTAAGCCACATTTGACGAATAAATGATATGTTACATAGTTATATAGCTTAAAAAAATGGCAAAAAACAACTTTTTTTGGTCTTTAGGTTACAATATCTCATAAACTATACACGATAGATCAATTCTGAGGTTAGATTTGCATTTAGCATCGCAAAACACATCGATTGTGATTATTTTAATTTTCTTTAATGTACATAGTTAAAAAATTTTTTTTTTCTTTTTGTATGGGAAAATGCCCCAATTGGAAAAATCGAGATATTTTCAAAAAGGAATCAGCTACGATTTTGATTCAAAGAGATATTTCATCAGAAAACCATTACAAACACCCGGAGACATTCAGTATACGTTGCCATTTTAGTTGAACTTAATGATGCTTCAGGAGCAGTGTGCGTAGAACATCGCACGGTGGTTTTTAAAAAATTTTAATTTTTTGTAATACCACCCGCGATTTTTTTCAGGGATAATGTTGGGGGACCCTTCCAGTGTCAAAATCCGCGAGCCGCGAAATCGAACGTCCAGCCCTTTTTTTTCGACATTTTCATTTTTTTAACGATTTTTTGAGTATGTCTCGGTGTTTATATACATATTATGTACACATTAGGGTGGGCCGATTTGAAAACTGATCTTGGCTACCCCCCTATGTGAAAGTTCATTCAATTCTATGAATATTTGCCCAAGGGCCCATACCTCTACGCTCAAATTTAGTTCGGTGCATTTTCGATTGAAAATTTTACCTTGCGTTTAATATTTATTTGTATGCTTGATTTTCAAAATTCTCATAGAGACAAAAGTAATATCATAATATGTTTTGGCTGGTATTCTGTCAGTAATCAATAAAGATGGGTTCTGTTTTTACGAAAAGTTTACTTGATAGCGTGGAATTGATTATGTTTATTTCAAAAAATTTTATCGGTCAAATAACCGATTTCAAAATAAACGAGTCATATTTTTACATGGATTTTTTCAATCGAAACACCAACCCAAGTATTTTTGGATGCTAGGATGCCGAATCCGACATTCATTTTCTTCCAGGGCAACATCTAGTGGCAGTTTTAGGAAATAAATTCGCCTCTTTTTTTAATTTTACAGAACAATATACCAAAAATCCATGTAAAAATATAAATCGTTTATAATAAATCGGTTATTTGACCATTTGACGGTTTTGCTCAACGGTGACCGTACCCATATCGATAATTTTTAAAGAGTTTTTTCAACAATATTAGAAAAAAATTAATAGAAATCTTATTAAAATAAATATTGTGTTTGTACGGGACAAATATTAAGATAATAATTATTATACTTTACGCAAAATAAAATCCGAAAATTACTGCACTTTTTAAGAGTACCCAAGTAACTAGCTTTAAATAAAATGCTAATTAAATTAAACTATTATGTGTGTAGACAGAAAATTAATTACATCGATTTGTGCGTTTGTACGGGACACCCATAACTGTTTTGTTTGTTGCGGTATAATATAGATGTTTGCAAGAACTCTTTTTTGCAAATACTATTTTTCAATACACTAGTCTATGACCTAAAACTTAAGATATAATTTATAACGTAACTCATCATGGTTTAATAGAAAAACAATGACGAATATGATCAAAAATATACCTAGTAAAAAAAAAACTTTGGCACTTTCTTTAACTGTAAAAAACTGAGCCTAATACCAAGATTTTAGTATGAAATCAATTTGGAAAGTAAAGTTTAATCCCACTAGAATATATTCGATCCATTAAAACATTTGAAAAATAAATCTGAAACATCTGCTAAAAAATACCATTTTCACTGGAATGCTCCTTAAATTTTCGATTAAAAATGCGCCGAACTAAAGTTGAACGCAGAAGTATGGTTCCTTGGGCAAATATTCATAGAATTGAATGAACTTTCACACAGGGGGGAAGCCGAGGTCGATAAAATATCGTCCATACAATTTGGCCCACCCTAGTACACATATATATGTATATAAGTATATATGTATACTTATGTATGTATATATGTGTAACATATATGTATGTATATATATATACATACATACATACATAAAAGGTATCGTTTCCGCACCATCCATTTTTAAAAAAAATCGGTTTTTTCGCATTTAAGAAAAACACAAACAAAAACCGGAAACAGCAGTAGTTATTCCAGATGTGATTTTTGATGCTTAATCCGAATCCGGTGTTAGAATTGCTCTATTACGTCTGGACATTGAGATATCCTTACATAGTTCAAAGGACACCACTTTTTTCCTATTTTTGAAGTTATATAACAAGACAAGGTAATATAAAGCCGTAAAATCTGGTATGATAGCTAATAGTCCTAGCTTTTTTCTTGAAAACTCAATCAAACCGATAACAATATCTTTTTTATTTTGTCGCAGATATCTTTACCTAAAAAATTGAATAAGTGCAAAAACACGATTTTTGGCTATATTGGAGGTATATGCAGCACACACAAAATTTTTCTATGAATATCTATTACCAGAAGCATTTGGTACTTTCTTCTGGCTTTAAATTGAGCTATCAGATGTTCATCTGCAATATATTTCTGCAAAGTTATGTTAACTTTAAAATCACACCATGAAACTCAAAGTGAAAAATCTCGGTTTTCGGCTATATTTGAAGTTGTATACAGTACGGAAGAAATTCGTCTGCTCTTTTTTACTAACCGACACATTTAAAACCATTATTTTTTATCTTCAAAATGAGCTATCAACTGGTCTTTTGTGATTGTTTTCTACAAAGTTATGACCATTTAAAAATTACATTATGGAGTGCAAACTCCAGTGTACTAGTATTCCACACAGTAAAAATTTTAGTTTAATTTTAAAACCAAAAAAAGTATTTATATAGAACAATGCCAAAAAAAGTTTTAATTTTAAACTATTTTGGAATAAATAAAGAGAGGGAGAAAAATGAAAAAAAAATTTTAAATTTAATTGAAAAAAAAAAAAAAACCAAGCCATCCATTCTGAGATTCGAACCAAGGGTACAACATCTTGTGTACATAAATTACGAAGTCTTTAGCTCACTCGGCTATCAAACGTATTGACGTAGTTGTGTGAAATTTGTATTTAAACAATTGAAAACGAAAATTTTTTTTTGTTATTTCGTTCTCGTTCTTTTTTTTATGCTCTTTTGATAAACAAAGTTTTTCAAATTTTGAAACTAAAAAGTCTCTCCAAGCTAAATTAAAACTTTGATGGCATTAGTTTCAAACCAAAAGTATTAAAATTGGCGCAGAGAATATTTTAATACTTTTCTTGGACTTGTTTTAAAACTAAAAATGATTATTTTTTTGAATTTAAAGTTATTTTAGGATTGTTTTTAAGCCACTTTGGTATTAAAAAATTGAAAAAACTAAATGATTTAAAAGTAAATATTTTTTGTGATAAAATTAAAACCTACCGGAATAAATTTCAACCTTTTTTGGAATAAATTTTGAATTTAATACCAAAGCAGTTTAAAATCAATACCGAATGGAATCAAAAGTAAACTATCACTTTTTACTGTGCATATATTGCTGCAACATGTCGTCTTAAAATAGTCATAACTTTTTAGAAAACAATTACAAGAAACCACTTGTTCGCTCATTTTGAAGATAAAGAATGGTTTTAAATGTGTCGGCTAGTAAAAAAGAGCAGACGAATTTCGTCCGTACTGTGTATAACTTCAAATATAGCCGAAAACCGAGATTTTTCACTTTGAGTTTCATGGTGTGATTTTAAAGTTAACATAACTTTGCAGAGAAATATTGCAGATGAAAGCCAGAAAAAAGTACCAAATGCTTCTGGTAATAGATATTCACAGAAAAATTTTGTGTGTCCTGCATATAACGTTCGATATAGCCAAAAATCGTGTTTTTGCACTTTTTTAATTTTTTAGGTAAAGATATCTCCGACAAAAAAAATGATATTGCTATCGGTTTGATTGAGTTTAAAAAAAAAAAAGCTACCAGATTTTACGGCTTAATATTACCTTGTCTTGTTATATAACTTCAAAAATAGGAAAAAAGTGGTGTCCTTTAAACTTTTATGTAAGGATATCTCAAAGTCCAGACGTAATAGAGCAATTCTAAGCATTAAGGACTATGCATCAAAAATCAAATCTGGAATAACTACTGCTGTTTCCCGTTTTTTTTGTGTTTTTCTTAAATGCGAAAAAACCGATTTTTTTTTAAAATTGGATGGTGCGGAAACGATACCTTTTATATGTATGTATGTATGTTTCACATATATACATATATAAGTATATATATACACGTATATATTGCATATATATGTGCACATAATATGTATATAAACACCGAGACATACTCAAAATATCGTTACAAAAATGAAAATGTCGAAAAAAAAAAACGGCTGGACGCTCGATTTCGCGGTTCGCGGATTTTGACACTGGAAGGGTCCCCCAACATTATCCTTGAAAAAAATCGCGAGTGGTATTTCAAAAAGTTAAAATTTTTTAAAAACCACCGTGAACGGGAATTCTAATTTTGTCATTGATTTGTAGTTGTCATTGCATCCCTCGAACTTTACATTTTTTTTTTTTTTTTTCAAAGCATGCTTGGACTTACATTTTGCAAATTTGATGAGCTTGCTCTTTTAATCAACCGATTAAATATTTTAGCTCCCTTAGGTTACATGTGTGAACACCACTGATTTAAAGGAAACTAATAGTAGCAGATACGAATAAGGAGATATTTGCACCCATCTGTTTAATGGATGAAACCTATTTTTTATGAAAGTAAATACGTTTAGAAACATATTGTGAGTGGGTTGCCTAAAAAAATCCTGGCAAGGCTATGGTTCATTCCATATTGAAAAGTGAATTTTTAAAAAAAAAATGCACTTATCTGTTTAATGAAAAAATTATATACCATTCGAAAGCTAAGAGCCTCTACGATATGTTAAAGTAAGGTTGCCTATTTTTTTCCTGGCAAGGCTAGGGTTGCCAGGCTTTAAAAGGTAGGCCAATACCACAAATTTGCACTCATCTGTTTAATAAATAAATTTTGTGTTAAAATAAAGATAATTTCATTGCGAACACGGTGATACAGGATTGCTTGTGAAAAACCTGTTTTAAGCCAGAGTGCGACAGAGAGATCCGAGCGAACTATTTGGTTAGGATGTATACTAGACCTATCGTTAAAATTGAAAATTAAAAAAACCTTGCTCCCAGGTGCTAAAAAGTTTCCTATTGGTGTAAATGTCAAGCATAAAACTTTTGGTTCCGATCGGAAAATAATTGACCGTGCTGCAAGGCCGTTAAAGGTCGGAAAAACGCTATTTATATGGAAAAATGGAGCCTTAGTCGCAAGAATCAGTCCTATCTTTGAAACTATTTGAGATAAGTGAATGAGATTTGGTATGTGTATGAACAATGCTTAAGTTATTTGCATCCAATAAAAAAATGGACGATGCCACTCCCCCTCGACCTGAAATTCTTGTATCTCTGGAAATATTGGACTCATGGGAATGAGACTCGGTACAGATGTAATTGGCACTGGGAAAAAAATGTTTAGTAAAAAATGGGCGGGGTCACGCCCCCTCCTTCTAAAAAAATCAAATTTGTCATATCTCTGAAACTATTTGGCACATATGAATAAGATTTGATTTCAGGTAATGGGAAGTGAACAGGATATGGCACTGTAAAAATGTTAAAGCAATTTAAGGTACTTAGTTGATATAGAAGCAGTAATTTTTTCTGTTCCTATTATGGTCTCCTAAATATAGACACCATGCAAAAAAAATTTGGTCCCGATCGGAGCATATTTGACTGTGCCACCAGGCCGTTAAGTGTCGGAAAAACTCTATTTATATGAAAATAAGGAAACAATCTGACTGACCTTTTAAAGCCTGGCAACCCTATGCCTTGCCAGGAAAAAAATAGGCAACCCTAGTTTAACATATTGTAGAGGCTCTTAGCTTTCGAATGGTATATAATTTTGTCATTAAACAGGTGAATGCAAATTTGTGGTTTTGGCCGACCTTTTAAAGCCTGGCAACCCTATGCCTTGCGAGAAAAAAAATAGGCAACCCTACTTTAACATATTGTAGAGGCTCTTAACTTTCGAATGGTATATAATTTTTTCATTAAGCAGATGAGTGCATTTTTTTAAAAAAATTCACTTTTCAATATGGAATGAACCATAGCCTTGCCAGGATTTTTTTAGGCAACCCACTCACAATATGTTTCTAAACGTATTTACTTTCATAAAAAATAGGTTTCATCCATTAAACAGATGGGTGCAAATCTCTCCTTATTCGTATCTTAGACTGTAATGAGTACATTAAAAAATTGTCAGCTAATGATTTATTTAGCTTATTTTCAATCCTCCCCCGTAACTTCAGTTGACGTAGACGTCAATTTATCCTAAAAACCTAAAAAAAACTACATACTTATGTATATGAGAAGTACGTTTATATGTCGGAAGTTTAAAATATTTGTATTGTAACATGATAGCCCAGGAAAATTAGAGGAAAAAAAGCTGCTGTGCGAAATAATTCTAAGTTAATTTTTTTTCACCGGAATTATATGTATTTATTTATCCATATTTGAAAATGTGTAAAAAGTCCATTGAAGTCCATTGTGCGCATAAAAAGTTACTCAGGCTTAAAGGTCGCTAAAATCAGGTTTTTGCAAATATCTTGCTAACGCAAACTTTCACAGAAAAATTTTTCTCCACAATTTTGTAACACAAGAAAGTTCCTATGTAAAGGTGTAAAAAATGTTTTCGTATAGCTTATAATTTAGTAGATAACCCAATTTAAAAAGTTGTCCACAGTTTTTATATGTAATTGCTACGTATAAGTTCATATTATATGTATTATCTTACTTTTAAAAATGCGAATACTCTTTAACGAGGAGTCGCACAAAAAAAAAAAAAATTAAAAACCTTTCAAAAGATAATTGGATTCTGTATACACCGTAATAAAATTTTTTTTGAGCCACTCATGGTCTAAAAGATATTCTTAAAAAACCATTAAGGTTTCAAAAATACTGGTTTTTGACGGATATGTCTGAAACGGTTAGTCATACGATAAATAGCAACAGGATCAATTTTGTAGAAAATCGCAAGATCTTCAAAAAATAAGCCATATGTGTACACATTGAAGTAACCGTTTAGAAGATATTCAATAAAAACCGGTTTTTTGCCATTTAAAGGTTTTTTTGAACATCTTTTAAACGGTTACTTCAATGTGGACATATATGGCTTATGTTTTGTAGATTTTGTGATTCTCTACAAAATTGGTGCTATTACTTTTTATCTTATGACTTACCGTTTCAGTGATATCCTTCAAAAACCGTGAGTGGCTCCAAAAAAAATTTAATAAGGTGTATACAAAATCCAATTATCTTTTGAAAGGTTTTTAATTTTTTTTTTGTGCGACTCCTCGTTAAAGAGTATTCGCAATTTTAAAAGTAAGATAATATAATATGAACTTATACGTAGCATTTACGTATAAGCTAAACGAAAACATTTTTTACATCTTTACATAGGAAATTTTCTGTGTGGAGAACAATTTTTCTGTAAAAGTTTGCGTTAGCGAGATATTTGCAACAAACTGATTTTAGCGACCTTTGAGCCTGAATAACTTTTTATGCGCACAATGGACTTCAATAGACTTTTTACACATTATTTACCATGCATAAATAAATATAATTCCGGTGAAAAAAATCAATTGGAATTTTAATTTTCCTGGGCTATGAGGAATTTTGAAATTTTTTCCTTTTTTTAAGAGCATGTAAATGCATATTTTGCCAATTTTCAGAGCTTATTTTAGCGCTTAAAATAAGTTTTTTCGTGCATATTTTTGAGAGCCTTAATAATTATGCTAAGTATATGGCTATATGAATATGATACTTTACGACTTCGTCAGTATATGATCATGTGATCATATGACTAGACAATATGTGACGCAATATTGGAACTTAAGTCATTTGAGTTAATTTTTCAATACGTAATAGCCAAAACATGTTCTGGCGTCCAAAGATCATGTTTTTATATTTTATACCTACTGATATCTACAGTCCTTCTGGATCATTTTCTACTTGAACTTTTAAATATTTAAAAATTTAAATGTCATTTTCTCAAAACTTCCTTTTTCAACTAAAAGCTTTTTGAATTTTTGTAATTTTTTCATGAGCTTGATTGATGTCATTAAATTCAGAATCATCAAGTCTCGTGCGTGATGGAATTTTTTAAATCAAGTCTTTAATTCAAGTATAGACTTACTGGGATAAAAAGACAGTTATGAGGTACAAAAGAATTGATGAAGCATCGGCTGGTTTATTTTAAGTTTACGAGACATTTTCAAACTGACAGATCTTTTGAGCTCAAAAGATTACCGAAAACACAATATCACATCAGCTTGGCACGAAATGACTTGATTTACATTCAAATATTGCTGGAAAATTTATAAAAAAAGTAGGTCAAGAATCAATTTTTCAAAGATAAAATAAGAGAAAATTAAAACTAAATTTATAATAGCCCAGAAAAATTTGACGAAAAAAGAACTGCTATACGAAATACTTCCAAATGAATTTTTTTCACCGGGATTATCTTGCACTATAAATTAAATGTGAAAACTTCATTGCATTCAGGCACAAAGGTCGCAAAACTAAGTTTTTTTTGCAAATATATCGCTAATGCTTAATTCTACAGAAAAATGTTATGGCGAATTTGTAACGTTAGAAATTTCCTATAAAATGGTGCTGGGACTGTTTTCGGATAGCTTACAGTTTAGGAGATAAGACAATTTAAAAAGTGTCGAATATATGTGACGAGTGAAAGTAAAAAAAATTGTTTTTGCGAGTCATGGTTCACCTTCACCTTCAAATGGTGAAAAACCGGTTTTTATTAAATATCTTCTAAGCGGTTACTTTTATCTATATGGGTATTTCTACAGAAAAGTAAGCCGTGTGCCAAAAAATTAAATCATCATATCTCTGAAACTATTTCAGGTACATAGATGAGATTTGGGGCATCACGCCCCCACAAAAATCACTTCATCATATCTCTGAAAATATTCAAAGCACATGAATGAGATTTGATAAATGTGTATAGAGCACCGGGACAAATAATGTTCACTGGGAAAATGGGCCATGCTATGCCCCTGAAAAAAAAAATGCAGGTCCATAAAGCAAACCATACAGGTGTGACAAATTTCGATGTTTTTTGGTACGGAACTTCGAGCTATTTTCGAACTTTTCAACAGTAATTTCGAAATTTTCCATTTTCTGGAAAAGCGGAAAAATTGTTTTGTATACCTAGCTTACTTTATTTTATCAGCCACACGAATCCGCGGAAAGAGTTAACGATGAAATCTTTTAATGCAGGAATTTGGAGCTAGTTTCGAGCTAATTTTGAGCTAAAAGCATTTTCCGAAAAACTCCCAATTTTCCCGGAAAATCGCAAAAAACATTTTCTATGGCTAGCTTTATTTTTTCAGCCAGACGAATCAGCGGAAAGAGTTAGCGATGAAATCTTTTAACGCAGGAATTTTGAGCTAGTTTCGACCTGACCGGAAAACCTTTCCCGGAAATTCCCAAAAAACTTTAAGTGGCTTACTTTATTTTTTCAGCCAGATGAACCCATGGCAATATTTGGCGACCATATCTTTTGACTCACGAATTTCGAGCTGATCAAAAACGGAAAGTGTTTTCCGGAAAACCACAAACTTTCCCGGAAAATCCCAAAAAAAATTTATTTTTTTTGGCTAACTATATATTTTCAACCAGACGAATCTACAATAATAATTCTTTCGATAGAGAAGTTTCGAGCTGAGCCTTAGTGAAAAGCGTTTTTCAGAAAACTCAAAATTTTTCCAGAAAAAACCCAAAAAGCTTTTACACCGCTTACCTTATTTTTTCAGCCAGACGAACTCACGGGAAAAATAACCGACAAAATCTTTCGACGCGCGAATTTCGAGCTAGTTTCGAGCTGATCTAAAGCGTAAAGTTTACCAGAATTCGCATTGGACTTTTTACATTGGATTTATCATGCATAAATCTATATATTAATACGCAAGACAAAAATTTGTCCTACCTTTTTTTCTATTTTAAAAATGGTGCACGAGTTTGAATTATACACCATTAGAAATATATTTGTGTGTAAATGTGCACAAAGTTAAAATTATTTTAATATTTTACCACCAAGCCAGGTAAAATTAAATGCAAATTCTTCAATATTAACAACGACAAAATACGCGGTCACACAGAGCTGAAAGAGTATACAGCACAAAGAGAAAGACAAAAAGCTGACTGACACTGACTTCATGTTTTTTGTTGTCTTTTCGTTTCACATTAATCATTGTGACAGGGATGATAAATGAGCTTTTCTATTTTGTACCAAATAGCAAAAAAAGTACTAAGACTGTCCAAAAAGTACCAAAATTATTTAATACATGGTCAAATTTTGACCATTGGGTGATTCTAGTAAAGATAATTCCGGAGGAAAAAATTCACTTGGAACTATTTCGCAGAAAGTTTCAAATTTTCTTGGGCTATAAATAAAGTTAAGAAAATATGTTTTTTTTTTTAATATTGGCTACTTTCAGCATATTTACAATATCTATATGTGTTACGTATAGAATCGATTTAACGCTTGTGAATGTTAATGGACTATTCGATTATTGCATGACGTATAAATTTTGCCTTATGAACTTATAAATATTACACGGTTGGCTTGAACGGAAAAAAGGCGTTCCCCGATTCCGTCAACAACTAAGTACGTACTTCGACCCTTTACCCTATGCATAATCAGAATATAAAATTGATAAAATCGCACCACATTCTCCCAGCGTTTTTCTATATCTTTTATGAAGCGGCATTTTTTTCATACAATAAAAAACAAAGTGAAAAAAATACAACAAACAAAAAAAAAAAAAAAATTGAGTTTTTTGATGAATTCGAATCCGACATCAGAATTGCTCTATCTCGTATGGTTTTTGAGATATACTCATCTAAGAATCAAAAAAAAAAAAAACACTTTAAATACGGTACATAGTTATAACATACATAAACAATTAATTTAGTTCAGTATATTTTATACGTACATTCATCAATCTTATTGAAGCTTATTCATTGGTTGTTGGCTACTATTCATGTTCTCTGTTCCCATTTTGATGCCTTGATGTATTTCGGATCTTAGCGGGGTCCATCTCCATAAGTTCTCGCATATCCTGAAAAAGAAGGATCCAAATATTTTAAATCTTGATTTTGCAAGTGCAGGGCACTGGTTTTTCTCCAGCATGTCACATTTTTTTTTAAACGATTTTTGAAGTTTTTATCCACTGTACATAAAAACCAAAAATACCGCATTCTTGTGTTAAATCCATGACTTTAACTATATGATCCTTACATCTGAGGTGTATCATGTGTTCAGCAAACTTATGCAGGATAAGGCGGGGAATATTTTTGTGTAAAATTTTAACCCTGTTTAACATGTGGGTCATTTTTGCCCTTTTCTCAAAATGGTACACAAATGACACCCAAAACAGGGAAATATTGAGTCAGTATGTACTACAGAAATATTCGCTATAAAATTTCACTACTAGTTTTTAAACACGTAAAAATCGAAATTTGAGCCCGAAACCAAAAAAATCGTTAAAATTAATTAGGACTTTTCACATTGCATATTAATTACATCCCTGACGCGCTTACCTTAAGTTTTAAGAATTTTGCGTCGTTGGTAACTCTAAGTGAAATTTTTTGTAGGATATTTTTGCAAAATTTTTTAACCCATTGTGGCTCAGTTTTAGAAAAAGGGGTCAAAAAGATCCATAAAAACAGGATATATTAGGTTAATGCATTCTAGGAAAATGATCCTTGTGTGATTTCGTTATGATCTTGTGAGGAGAAGTTTTGTCCAAAATGTAGTTTTAGAGTTTTACAGTGGGGTGAAATTTGGAAAAATATTGATTGTTAGAACTGCTTACTGATTTTAACGATTTTTTTTTGGTTTCGGGATAAAATTTTGCTTTTTTAGTGTTCAGCAACTAGTAGTGAAATTGTATAGCAAATATTTCTGTAGTACATACTGACTCAATATTCCCCTGTTTTACGTGTCGTTTTTGTACCTTTTTAAAAGTTTTTTGAAAAAGTTTTTAAAAACTTTTATTTTTAAAAGTTTTTTATAAAAGTTTTTCAAAAAACTTCTCATAAAAGTTTTTTTTTGAAAAAAAACATGGCAAAAAAAAAATACCTTGAAAAAAAACCAGTGACTGAAGTATTACAAATTACATTACATAGCTGGAAGATAAAATGCGACCGTTTTGGGTCCATTTCGGTGAAAAAATTTTATCGCACCAATCGATGGGGAAAGGTCGAAAGTTGATTTTGGACATGACCAGAGGTGTCCCCGATCCCTCTAAGTGACCGATTTGAGCCAATTTTGGTGATAAAACTTTATCGCACCAATAGGGAAAGGTCGAAAATAGATTTTGGACATGACCAGAGGTGTCTCCGACCCCTCTAAATAACCGTTTTGGGCCCATTTTTGTAAAAAAAATTTTATTGCACCAAGCGATGGGAAAATGTGGAACATACATTTTGGACATGACCAAATGTTCCTCCGGCCACTCTCGTTACCGTTTATTGCCATATTTTTAAAATATCGTTAGTGGACATTCAAATGACAAAAAATAAAGCTTACCTACTGCATCTGGCACTGTGGTTGCTTTTAGTTTTTGTTATTAAATACGTATGCACATTCCTATTTTCCTTCGCATGCAAGTTCGGTAAAATCTGAATTTGCATGTGATCATAGTTAGAAAAACATTATGCACAAACATATGTGAGTATGTAAGGACTGCCCCAGAAAAATTTTACCCTTTTATTCCTTAAGATTATGATTTACCTGATGATCGTGCAGGTCGAAATATGGGTGCTATATTTTCTATATAACATGACGATTAAAAAAATATATAACACTTAGCAAACAAACTTCAGACGATAAAGATATCTAGCAATCAAGAAAAAAAGAGCAAACTCATTTTGTACACTTGCATGCAAAAACGAGAATTAAAATATTCAGCCATAGCTAAAAAAACAGGTGCATCAAAAATCACTGTCCAAATGGTTATTTCGAATTATAGAAAGGGTCAACTTATTACGCGGGAAAAGAGTTTAGGTAGAAAAGCCAGTATAGACCCACAATTGGTGAAAAAAGTGAAGCGCCTTTTTAATCAGAATCCCAACACTTCAGAACGAGATATGGCTGCCAGAGCAGGAACCTCAAAATTTTCTATAAACAGACTAAAGAAAAAACTTAAGCTAAGAACCTACAGAGTTCAAAAAGTACCAAACCGTTTCGATGAAAAGCAGTTAGAGGCTCAAAAGCGAGCTCGAAAGTTATATGTCGGTTACCTGACTTAATTTGACTGCTGCATAATGGACGATGGAACATACGTTAAGGCAGATTTTTAACAGCTAACAACACACGAATTTCACACCTGTTCGGAGGAGGGGCAGATACAGAGCAAATTTAAAGAGAAGAAAATTACAAAATTTCCCAAGCAGTATATGGTTTGGCAGGCCATATGCACCTGCGGTCTGAGAAGCATTTTTTTTTTGTAACACTGGGCACAATTAACTCAAAAATTTATATTGATGAATGCTCTGAAAAACGTTTTTTGCCATTTATTCGTGAGCACGGAGGTACTGTAATGTTCTGGCCTGATTTAGCAACCTCTCACTACTCTAGAGCCACCATAAAATGGTACAAAAGCAATAATGTAAATTTTGTTCCCAAAAATGCGAATCCACCTAACTGCCCACAGCTTCGACTTGTGCGTTCGCGCTGGGAAATGCGCGCGCTCGCTCAGGTTCGCGTCAAGCGTATTCATTTCTGTCGCGTTTGTCGATTTATGATTGCCAAAGCAAGAAAACTGAAAAATGAAGGTGGGATTTTATCGCGCGCGCATTTCCCAGCGCGAAGGCACAAGTTTAAAAATTCATTGCAGCCACAATTTTTGACGATCCATTCTGAAATTTTGAGGGTATCTGCAAAAGTGTTAAGAAAACATTTTCCCACAAAAAAATCGAAAAAAAAAAACAGTACCAAATTTGGAAAAAATTAATTTATTTAGGAAAATGTCAATTATTTTTTATAAACAATTACTTGGATCGATTTGTAATATCCTTCATTCGAAAGCTCAGAAAAAAGCATACATTTCATCATGTTTTAATACATTGTTAATTAAATATTTCTTTTGCGTATTAGCAAGTATAAAGAGGAACTTTCTTTGAACTTGAAAAATTGAAAAATTTATAACTTGAGAAATGTGCATATCCTGACGAAAAGAAAAAATACGTGTCCTTTATTTTGAGTCAAATAATGCGAAAAAAAATAATTCGGGTCAAAAAATTTTTTTTAATGAAGATCCTCCGTGGAATGACCCATTTATATGTCAAGCCAATTTTTCTTAATTAATAAAATATAAACCATCTGAAATTAAAACGTTTACAGTGTTCAAACCTCTTAACCAGCTTATTCATATCATATAAAGGTTGGAAACACAATAAAACAATCAAAATAGTTTTTTTTGTGACAAATATTTTTTTTTGACTTTACATAATTAACAGTATAGTAATTTATAAAATAATCTTTCGACATCTCTTTTAAATATTAAAACGATGTTCATCTTTAATAAACTTTTCACATAAAACAACATCTCGATTTGTCACTAATGAAAAAACGTTCTTTTTTTATCAAGAAAACCGACCAAATGTGTTTTGCAAAACGACCAAGCACCAAATGGTTTTGTGACGTTTAAAACAACAACAACAATTTCATGCAGCTTAACTCAAGTGTGTTGAAGCCTTTTTCGTTGCGATCGAGCATTGAGAATTCTAATTTTGTTATTGATTTGTTTTTGTCAAAGCATGCTTGGACTTACACTTGCCAAATTATGTGAGCTAGTTCTTTTAATCAGCCGATTAAATATTTTAGCTCTAAGATTTTCGTGGGGGCCCCTGCTCGTCGGGGGCCCTAGGCCATGGCCTAAGTCTGGCCTAATGATTAATCCAGAACTGGCGACACGCCTGGTCAAAATCTATTTTGGACCTTTCCCCATCGATTGGTGCAATAAAATTTTTTCACCGAAATGGGCCCAAAACGGTCGCATTTTATCTTCCAGATCTATAGATCAGCGTGTAATTTGTAATACTTCAGTCACTGGTTTTTTTTTAAGGTATTTTTTTTTTTTTGCAATTATACTCCAGTCACAGGGGCTTTTTTCAAGGTATTTTTTTCCAAAAAAAAAACTTTTATGTGACAAGATTTTATCAAAAACTTTCATGAAAATCTTCTTCCTTAGAAGTTTTTATATAAAAGTTTTTGAAAAAATTTTTATATAAAAACTTTTATTTTTCGTAAGACTTTTATAAAAAACCCTTTAAGGATAAAAGTTTTTAAAAACTTTTATATGGATGATTTAAAAGTTTTTAGTCTAAATAAACTTAAAAAAAAAGTTTATTTCAGGGTCTGTAGCTAAGTCATCTGCCTTTTCATTTCATTGAAAATTTTTATGACCAGGTATCCAGCACAGTTCTAAATTGTGTTGTTCGTTAAGAACCTGAAGCTCTCTGCGACAATGGTTGACTTCCTCAGATCTTATATTCCTATTTTGCAGAGCTTTAATGGCAGCTTGACTATCGATGTAAATGGTTATATCGGTAGGTGATATATCCCTCATCGATATCAACCTTGCCGCCTCTGCTATCGCAAATATTTCTGCTTGAAATACTGAACAATTGTCAGATACTTTTACCGACTCTGAGAGATTAATTGGTTGACTGAAGACACCGCATTGTTGTTGTTTAAGTTCCTAATTTCAAGAAAATTGATTTGGTACATTTTTGGTTTTTTCTACAAAAATTTATTAATGATGCAATGTCAGATACATGCCGTATATCTACGGTGACCAACCGTCCTGTATTTCCGGGGACAGTTCTGTATTTCGGCTACGTGTCCCCGGAATTTATTTGAGAAATACGGGACATACAAATGTTCTGTATTTTATTTTGTGTCCCCTATTTGTCCTGTATTTGCACAGTTCATTGATTAATATGTATAAAATATCAATAAAAATCGTAATTGTTTAGCTAATTCATCACAATATGAAGTTGCATATTTTCATATCTTTACAAATAGCTTTAAGACCTCTTTAGAATATGCAAACTTAAACTGTGATTAACGGCTCTTTGACAATTAACAACTGAAATATCAAAATCATCAGTATAACCTTTTTTTTTTTTTTTTGTAAAAATTGTTGAGTTTAGCTTGTGCTAAAATGCTTCCACGGAAAGAATTTTCTCCATTATGAACATAACGTAGACACAGCTTCGAGCAGCACCATGCGCAAGATTTGCTCTGGAAGAGGTTTTTCATTTAGATTAATTTTATTACATTTTTTTCAATTCATATATAATTTATATGGGAAAAAGATCTTCCTGGGGGAGGGGTTAAACCTCCAAAACCCTCTACGTGTGCACAATCCTGGCTTACACTAAAGACACTTAAAACTATTTTGATAACAAAATGTAATTGTTATTTAAACTGTGTCGAGTTCAAAGAATATTTGAGGTCACACGTAGACATTTTGAAAATAATTTCTTTTGCTAAAAAATACTAAGAGCTGTTTTCACAATATCTGGGTAACATTCAACTTGCGGATTGATATAAATTTTACATAAAATTTAATATCAGAGTGCCAGTTAAGGTTAAATCCAATTTAAATGTAATACAAGTAAAAGAAATAAATGCTTTTATTAACGAACAATAAATAAAGTTAAAATTTTTAAATTTTCAAAGAAAATTGTACCGTTGAGGTCCTCGTACGTAGGTATACGCCTTGAAGGAGGTTACATTTAGAAGTGAAAATCTTTTGTTTTTGCTCATCAGGCATTGTTTGCCTCAATATTTATGTGTCCCCGATTTGTCCCCGATTTTCCCCAAACTGTCCCCAATTGTCCCCGTTTTTTTCGCATAAATATCGTTTTGTCCTCGATTTTGCTCAAACAGACATGGTCACCGTACGTATATCAAATGAAAGGAAATAAATTGGGCTTCTTAATTTAGTTATTAAAATTATAGGTTAATTCATAACACATTTTTTAGGAAAAACAACGATTTTCTGGCAAAAAAATGGGGTGAATTTTTGAATTCTCAACTTATACCGATGTTAATAAAAGATATATCCCGATCTTTCGATGCCTATATCTCCGAAAGTAGGTTCGAGCGGCAGTTGTTGTTGTTGTACTTAATTCTCAGATCCCTATTTGGGCAAAAAAAAATAAAATAACAGTCTTAAAGTAACATTAAGCCTTCTGATTATACGTAGTCTAAAGAGTCGAAGTACGTACTTAGTTTTTGGCGGAATAGGGGAACGCCTTTTTTTTTCCTTCAAGCCAACCGTGATTACTAGATCTCCTTATAAGTATAGTACATTTTTGATGTATAAATGTGTGATTTAAGAGACATTCAATAAAATTATACCAACTTAATTGCTAAAATAACTGAAACATCTATATAAACAAAATATATATGTGTTCATATATACATATATACCTATGTATGTATTTATATATATATATATATATATGTAACCAAACAGTGCTGTATTCAACGTTGAGGAAAAAAGTCATACAGGTCATATGAAAGCGGTGAAACAAAGCGTTTTGGACGGCACCAGCAAATGGTCGGCGAAAATAGCAATAACAGGTTTGACACATAAAAACTCTGTATATATTGATTTTAATTATGTATATTTGTATGTATATACAGACTTGGCCAAAAGTATAAGGCACCCCAAAAAATGCATAATCCACGTTTTTATAATTGAGAAATGAATAAATGCTTCTCATAAATACGATGCCAGGTTCAGTAACTATTACATAAAACAATAAGTGGCATTTTTTTACATCATAAAACAAATGGTGAACTGAACAAAAAGGCTTGGTTTTTTGGCCTTTAATTTCTGTTTTAGTCAAAAATTTGACAACTAGTTGATTTAACAATGCCAAAAATAAGCGATAAAAGTTAGAACATCAATAGTTAATTGGCCAAAAGTGTAAAGCACTTCACAATTTACTACTGATTTTCTAACTTTTATCGCTTATTTTTGGCATTGCTATATCGAATAGTTGTCAAATTTTTGACTAAAACAGAAATAAAAGCTTTTTTACTCCTTGGAGTGCCGAAAAAATATTGACCAATAAAAAGCCGAAAAAATCGAGACTTTTTTTTCTGGTCACCATTTGTTTTATGACCTTAAAAAAATGCCGCTCATTGTTTTATATAATATTTAATGAAACCGGCATCGTAATCATGATAAGCATATATTCATTTCTCAATTAGAAAAGCATGAAGTATGTACTTTTTTGGGTGCCTTATACTTTTGGCCAAGGCTGTATATATAATATAATAAAATAAAATTTTTATGAAAAAAAAAAATATGTTCTATGCAATTGTATTGTAGTATGTATGTGTTTCCATAAATGTTTAAATGTTTAGCTTTAAGAATGGTATATAAGCAATGAATTACATGTTCTTTTGTATATGTATAAAAATAATACACAGGAAAAACAATTCAAATGTGTTTACATACATATATACCAAGACTTAGTGTTAGGTAATAATTGGTATCTATATGAATGATTGCATGTTAAACCGCACGAGATTTTTTTGATGGAACCCGATTTGGCTAAAACTTGGCAATAGTGGCATAGTGGAAAATATTATTGTACTACCAATTATTTTTTCCAAATTTAAAAACATGGCATTTGAGAAGCTATAACTTAAGTGATTGGAATTGGAAAATATAAAAATTGTTATTAATTGAATTTCTGAAAATATATAATTCTCAATTTTTTTTTTTTTTTTGTAAAAAAAGGTTCAAGTTTAACTTACAAGTCCTTCAATTTTCAATCAAATTTTCGTTTAGTTAGAAATTAAAAAAATTTTGATCCCACTGTAAAAATTGGAGGACACTTGTAGCTTCTTTTATACAAAAATTTAGAAAAATCGAAGATACATATTTTCAGAAATTCAATTTAATATTTTTTTTTAATTTTGCTGGTTTTTATTTTAAAGTCTATTTAAAAACAAATCATTTGAAAAAAAAAAAAAAAAAACTAGCCTTAAAGTTCTTTTTCGCTAATTTATAGCCAAATTGAATTCAATCAAAAAAAATCTTGATCGGTTTGACGTAGAATCAGTCATATAAAGAAAAATAAAATTTGATAATAGTTAACACGACCCCATTAATATTTTTGAGCAATATTATTGTATCATTCCTTTATTTGGTAATAATCACCAAATTCACATTTTGTTTGAAGTAAATATTTTTTGCTCGCAAATATTCGTTTTCCAAACCAAATACTGGGTGGAACAAAATTATTCGCATGAACTTATTAAGTTCCATAGGGTTAAACCGTTAGTATAACAACTATATATGTTAAAGTATTTGGAGGACATGCATACACGCATATACTTTTTCAGTGTACTGATTAATTACTGTTTACTATTCTTGAAATATTTTTGAATTTTCAGCTGTACCAGCGCTTTTGTGAATAAAACTCTGCAATTTACATTTAAATATTTAAGATATGTACATATGTACTATGTATATAGTGAAGTAGGTATTGTAATATAACGACATAAAAAACTGACAGCATTCAAATATTCAAAAAAAAAAACAACAAAATTTATTTAATAACTATACAGCAGTTCTATAAAATACTTCTTGAAATCATTACCAATATCTATTGATTTAAGATACCTACTGGATTATATTGGATACTTTCTCACTTGTAAAGAGGCAACCTAGTAAACCGATCATTTCAAGAGTTTCTAAAATATTTAATAATTGTATACGAAAATAAACGCTGATTTGGATTTAGATCTGTATATTCAAAAGCTGGCTGCTATATTGGTTGTGATTTTCAGCTGGACTTAAATTATCCAGCTAAAAATTAAAATTAGCGTTGGAAAATAAAAATTTAAATATGTGAAAAACATCGTTCATGCTTCATAATCAAAAAATCTTTATTAGAGTAACTTTAAAAAATAAATTGAAGAGTTCTGCTTCAGGTTAAAACTCTCATTATATATTAAAAAACTTGCATTAAAGAATTAAAATTCTCAAACAAAAATTCCAAAAAATACTGTCAGAAAAAATTTGCTGAAGTTGTTCTAGATTTTTCCTTCAACAGAAATTTGACATATCTTGATAATTTTATAAGGTACAAGGGACCGAATATTTTGTCATATTTCTCTTTATTAATAACATTTATGTATTTATGTTTATATGTATTTATAGTGTGACCGTCTTACTTTTGCGGAATTCGAGTACATTTGGCGAAAAAATCGGGAACATTGGCCCAAATTTGGGGTCATATTTTATTGAAAAATCGCAAAAGTTTATAACTAACATTTATAAAGAAACAGAATGAAAATCTCTAGTTAAAGTTCTTAAAAATAAAAACTGTCGATGGCTTGGCCCTGCTTTTTGCCGTCGATGTGTTCATTCGTTTTTCTGTTTTTGGCAATAGTTATCGCTTTCAGCAATCTTTTGCCATATTTCTGAAGTGTTTTTTCTTTCGCCTCAATTCGGTTATTGGTGGAAAAGGCTCATAATCAATTCGCCCACAGAAATGTTAAATTCCATAGCAGAAACCTTTCCACATTTTACTTTCAACACTGCTTGATTGAAAACCGATGGCGGTTTATTATCGAAACATATTGTGAAATGGCTGTGCTTCGAAAAAATAATAAAAAACTGAACTCATTTCTTACTTCATCCCGAAGAAATAAAAGCTATAATTTCGACAAATCATTGTTGAAGAAATCGTTAAGAAATTTTGGTGCATTTTTGCTTTTATTGCAATGCTCTTTCAATCAGGCTATTCGTTTACTCCAAGTTTTTGCAAGTTTGTACCCGAAAAGCTCTTTTTTATGTACGTTTTGTGCGTTTAAAAAAAATTTAATTGATGGCTGACAGCAAGGGAGCGCGTTTTTGCGTAGCTCAAAACATTTTGAAAAGGTAGATCAAATGCACCGCCGAATATTTCCAGTTGCGTAGCTCGATTTGTAAACTGGTAGAAGTGGGAATAAATTTCCACGAGCGTCACTTTAACTTTAAATGACATTCCATTGCAACCAGCTTGTGACGCATTATGATTTATATGCGCAACACATCCATTTCCAATTAAATGGGAATTCATTTCACGTAGGTATTTGTTCTCCGTGTAATATCGCTCATTGAAACTGAGAACGAGACAAAATAGTTTCCCGACTGGAAATCGTATGTTTAAGCCAGAGTGTATTTTCGTGCATTGATTTTTGTGCGAATTTTGTGTATTGCATTTAATGTCAATGGCGCATTTGAACTTTTATAATTATAAAAAAGGAAAATTTTTCATAAAATTCGGGGACATTTTGGGTCGATTCGGGGACGGTAGGACATTACCCGAAATTGGGGGACAGGTTCCAGTCAAATGGGAAAGATGGTCACACTATGCATATATATACGTAGGGTTACTTTATTAACAACAATTAACCTACAAAGCAAACAAAAAAAATAAATAAATCTTGCGGAGTAACCCCTTTAGGCCTTTAGCATTACATTATTTTAGGCTGGATTGAATTGTCTCTTTCCATGAAACATGTGCTATATAGTGAAGCCTTTTCGTCGGAAGTCATCAAGAACAGCTTCGATTTTAGATAATTTTTTTTTTAATTATATTATTTTTTAATTAATATTTAAGATAAAAAAAATTCGAAATAATATACAACACACAAAAATAAAAATAGGCAGGCATGTTCTGAAATCCGATTCACCTCGGAAACGGAATGAAAGCAATTTTCAAGAGCTCCGCATTTCTATAGTTAACACCAAATCAGATTTTTGTTTCGGTAAATTGAAAAGGAACCATTATCACATTTTATTTGTTGAAATAGAAGTCCGATTCCATCTTATTTGTCGCAATGCAGAGCTCTTGAAGATTGCTGTCATTCCGTTTCCGAAGAGAATCGGATTTCAGAACATGCCTGAATAATTTTCAATGAATTTGGCAATTCTTAATCTGAATCGATGTATCTTGTGTAGTTTTTCAGATTTCTTCTCTTTATATACGACCTAAAATTGTGTAAATAAAAACTGTTGTTGTTTTTCTCAAGGACAACTGTAGCGATTTTAATGAAACTTTGGAAAATGATGCTCATTAGCATAGACTGAAGAATGAGATAGACCTTGGGCTTTGTAGTTATTCATGAAGAGGCATGGCACCGCCATAAACTTTTAATTTAATTTGGTCATATCTCGTGAACCATATAAAATATTTTCATGATACTTGGTACATAGCTATTGACTAGCAAAGCTTTATACCAAACAAAAATGAGAAAATTCCCACGCCCACTTTTTAACCATTAAAAATTTGAAATCAATATTACTTGAAAATGGCTCTTATTGAAAATTTAGGAGATTTTACCCCTGAAAATAAATGGTGTTCGAAAGCATTATAAGTACGTTAAGTTCTAGGTGCCTTCATGAGATATTGAATTTTTTCTTGTTTTCTTTTTTTTTTCTGTCAAAGACTCAATTTTTTTTTTATTTATTCATAAGTTTCTTGAATATAAATTAAAAAATTATATAATTCCCACTCAGCTCCAAAAGGTTTCTGATTTTAAATAAAAAAAAAACAGAAATTTTTAAAAAAATATCATGAAAATCAGAGCTGTTCTTGAGGACTTCCTAATTTTGCCTGTTTTATGGCTTTATTAACTCCACTTATATATTAGATAGCATTACAAATATTAATTCCCAAGATTTGCTTTTTTTATTATAAAAATACATCTACATTTGTACCAACCATTTGTTTTCTTAATATCGTAAAGCATAACTCAGCAGTTTCCTGACATATCAACAAAAAAGTTATTTGAGTATCGTCTACATAAGTAGAAAAAAAGTGTGAAAATCAAACTCGATGTTTATGTTAGACACATTAGTAACAATCCAAATTTGGTTTTAATTTTTTTCAGAAGAGTTTTTTTTTTTTAATTTACACAAGTCCAAAAAAACATTTTTTATTTTAACCTTTCTAAATTGAATTTATGTATGTATTTGAACTTTAATGTATATAAATTACATCTCTACCCTCTTTTCTTCAAAAAAAATTTCTTCTTCTTTAAAAAAAAAACATGCGAAATGAAATATAAGAAAAAGAAAAAAACAAAACAAACATGCATTAGTGAACCCTTTTGATTTTTTTTTCTGGGTTCCTTAATTTAACTTTACAAGAAAAGTGTAATTTTTATAACTAACTGTAAATGAGTTTGAAATTAAAAAAAAATTTAAATAAATTTTTGATTGCTCATAATTTTGAAGGATGACATTTGGCGTGGATCCAGATACACACATAGATTCATTAGAACAGGCTGAGCAAGCAACTGTTGAGGGAACATCTAAATGGTCATGCAAGTTAACAATTACAGGTACACACCACCATAAGCCATCGCTTTTTCTGTGCAAAAAAAAAAAAAAAAAAACAAAAAAAGCTCAACACAAACAGGGTGCTACAAATTTTTGAGTTATAAAAACAAAAAAGATACGCAGCAGCGCAAAAAGTATATTATGTACATTTTTTACTTGTTTCAAAAAAATTTTACTTCGTTTAGTTTGTTCGTTCGTTTGATTGTTTGCGATTAACAAAACAGCACATTAAACATTACACCAAATTCATTTACTCGTATACACTTACTTACACACACACAAGTACAACTATACAATGAGGGTATAACATAAGACGTGTAAATGCCTCGAAAACTCCTCAGAGCTTTAAAACTCAATACAAATTTTGACTGTTTACCGAGTTACGAGTTTTTCGAGGGACTTGCACGTTTTGTTGAATACCCTTAATTTAGCAAACGAGCAATGAAACATAATCATATTAATATTGTATGACTCAGCAAAAACTAATTTAAAACTAAAAACATATATCTTCACCTGAATGCTACAACCAGATAACTTAACTTTTCTAGTTTTGAGAAAATCTAATTTTAAGATTTTTCGCGTATTTGTGTTTACACCGATTTTAGATTTTTCTAGTTTTCTTATAACTACACAACACACCATAGCACTATAGATCAAAACGCAATTTTTTCAAGTGTTGCTATTGACTTTTTGTTGATGCAGTGTTACGGAGAATACTTCAAAACAAACAAAAATGTTTTTTGTTTTAAGGGGACATTCGCTTTTGTAATTGAAAAGAAAAACACTTTTAAAAATTTTATTATGAAAAAACTATTATATTCATTGACAAAATTTCTTTTGGACATTGTTAAACACTGTTTAAGAAATATGAAAAAAAATTTGTTTTTGGAAGCTAATGCTTCCTTATCGGACGTTTTGAGAGGCAGAGTCTGAACAGCGAAAACATGCAACGAAAAAGTGTAACGGATGTTTGCAACGAAAATGCGTCACACATATAAAAATAGAGACGTACTGTATACAAAGTACAGTATACAGTATATATGTATGTATACATATATATATGTTTATAAACATTGCGCGCACCAGCTCATGCTCTCTCTCTCTCTCTCTCTCTCTCTCTCTCTCTCTCACTTATTTTTCGAACGTAAGAGGGGTTCAACATTTTACCTCTTACTTAATAATAAACAAATTTTAAAATATCAATTTATTATAAGTTTTAACTATAATAAGTTTTAGCTTATTATATTAGCTTATAATAAGCATTAGCTTCCAATATCATCGGCCACTCCCCGAGTGCCACCTGCCGTTTTTATTATTAGTTTCCCTTAGCTGCTATAGAGGGTGCCATCCAAAAGTTACTTTTAAACGGCAGGAAATATTTTAGACCTCCTGCAACAGATTTTTGAAAAATTCAAAATGGATTTAATTCTTGAGACCCAAAACTATACAATAAGCCTTTAAAATTCATACTTTTTTATATTTTGAAGTTTTTGTATGAATATTTATGAAAAATGCGAAAAAATTTAGGGACTTACCCTCAAAAAATGCCCCGTAAAAAAAAGGGCGGCGTATTTTTTAAAACTTTCAGAGGTTTATTGTTTAATATTTTTTATGAGTAATCGAATGCTTTTTGGTTTTTTAAAATCCGTCGAGCAGATTCGGAGAAAAATTTCCTACCAGTTTGAAAAGTAACTTTTGGATGACGCCCTCTACAGCAGCCTGAGGAAAGTAAAAATAAAAAAAAATTAATTTTTTTCATATTTTTTGGACAATACTTAACAATGTTTAAAAGAAATTTTGTCAATAAATATAATAGTTTTTACATAATAAAATTTTTAAAAAGTGTTTTTTTGCTTTCAATTACAAAAGCGAATGTCCCCTTAAATTTCGAGCTTTGTATGAGCTTTTAAAATTTGGTTGGGATTTGTTTTTGTTCAGAAACAGAAAACTAGTAAGATGTTGCTATTGTTAATGTTGTTTAGAAATTTAGATGAACTTTTTTGTCAGGCTACTTATCCTTCCGCAATTCCGATTTATTCTGCTTGCAAAAGACAGATACAATTGAAAAAGAGGAAACCGCTTTTCAATTTCTTATTAGAAAATACTGAAGATACTACTAGTCCAAGCTATTTGCGGAATATACGAATTTGCATTAGATTTATTGAAAAATTGAGATATTTGAGGTTTAATATACGAAACATAAGTATTTAAGTTATTTTTAAGGTTAGATGCAGGCTTCACAATATTTTTATTATTTTTTTACATAATTCATTACTTAGTGACACTCTTTGTCTTCAAATAGATTTTTTAAAAGGTGCCACACGAAACCTATTGCCTTCAAAAGTTTTCGAATTCGGATTCTACGCATAAAGTTACTTCGGAAATGATTAGATATAAAACCTTGCATTTATTATTAATTTAAAAAGTGTATTTCGTACCATTTTTGATCCGGTAGTACAAAATTTTACTATTAGTCTTGAGTCAAAATAAAAACTACATTTCCAGTTGATCACCATGATAATATACTTTAGACGTTATAGGTTTTGACCAGAAAAATGTGCTATTTGACCTATAAAGCTCAGTAGGCATTTGCATTTTTAAGTGTAACAAATCAATATTGTTTTCAAAAATGTTCAGGGGATTTCTGAATTCGACTAAATTCGGAAAATGGTAATTTTCTTTAGAGATGAAAAAATAAAACTGGCACTAACTTGCAGCACTCAAAACTGCGTACGTATTCGACATTTTAAGAAAAGTGAGAATTCACGACCCAGAACTGCCCCGAATACTTTTAATATTTATCGAATATACCGTATTTATGTAAAAATCAGTGATCTTCAAACATTTTTTCAAATGATTCATACTTTTTTAAATTTCGTTTTTTTTTTGTAGCATATTTTTATGCATTTCAAAGACTTTTAATTTTTATAATTTTCGTATGCTTTTCATACAGCATAATAGTATGCAGAAACACTTTTTCCAGTATACTATCTTTGTTTTATTTATTTAAATATGATTTTTCCATACGTTCCATTTGAAAAAAAAACGAGATACCTTTTCCACTGGACGGTCACATATGAAGTTGTCTCCAGTAAGCCGAATAGAGCAACATGTCGTTGGTCTTAAAAATATTAACTGCTTCCTTTCTTGTTTAATGACCCCGAACATTATTCATTTCATTACCACAAACGGTTCCAAATTAAAAAAAAAAAAATATCCAAAATAAATCCAAAAACTGAAGACAGTAAGATCTGTACATGACTGTAGAGAAAAAAAAGCAAACTAGAATCCCGCAACTGATATTGTTCAGGAAATATTGAATTTTAACCCATATTTTACCTTTTTTCCAAAAACTGATAAATTTCGTATTAAAAAAAAACTAGTAAATGTGTAGCCTTTGGCCTGGCCAAACAATTACAATAATACCCTACACTGTAGAATTTTGGAAATTTTGCCACGACCTCTTGTCCGAACTCACATAGCTTTTGCTCAGATCTTGCACTTACTATTTTCAGTGTATGATTGAAATTTGATTGGATAACCTCAAAAAACGCTTTAAGTATAGCATTTTTGGAACGTTTGCTTATATGGGAGGTGCCACGCCCTCTTGTCCGAGTTCGCACTTACTGTTTTCAGTGTCTGAGTTTAATTCGGATGGATTATCTTAAAAAACGCTTGCAGTATAGCAGTTTGGATCTTTTGCTTATATGGTAGGTGCTGAAAAACGCTTTCAGAATAGCATTTTGAAACTTTTGCTTATATGGGAGGGGCTACGCCCTTTTTTCCGAGTTTGCCTAGTTTTTGCTCAGGGCTAGTGCTTACCGTCTCTAGCATTAACGTGCATTTCTGTTGCATTGTCGTGAAAAATACTACTAAAGTTGCATTTTGAATATATTTTTTGTATGGGCCGTAGGCTTATCCGTTGACCGAATTCTTTATTTCAACAAAATGAGCTAACAAATTTCATCGAATTATCTTGCTCCTAAAAAATATTAAAATGATTTCAACGGGCAGACAGACATCCAGACAGACAGACGGACATGGCTATATCGATTCAGGAGGTGACGCTGATCAAATGGAAGGAGAAAGTGAATATAAGGTATAAAAAAAAACAACAAACAGACATCAAAATAAATAATGCCAATGACTTTTCAATGCTGAATCTAGTCACAGGGTTTTTCTATCACATCTGGATTTCTTTTTTTTCCTCAGAAATATCCCTTGCTAAATAGTTCAAAAAAAGCAATTTTGACTATTTTTGAGGTCATATAAAAGACGCACGAAATGTTTCTGCTCCCTTCTTTTGTTTAAATCATTAAGAAATAATCTTCGCCTTAAAAACGGGTTATAAATGGTCATCTACAATTAAACCGAGTTATAAATGGTAATCTACAATTTCTCTTCGGAAGTTATGACTATTTTAAGATGACATCATGAAGTGTTTTTTTTTTTTATCTTTTAGGTTAAGATATTTCGAAATCCCGACGTGATACAGAAATTCTGTGGCTTGATTAGGTTTCAGCATCTGGTTGTTGTTATTTTTTTTTTTTGGTTTTTAATACTAAAAAGTTAAATTTTTGGAAAAAGGTAAAATAATGGAATAAAATTTAATAAAAACTGAAGGATATCAGTAAGGATTTTCCAATTTATACACTCAGAAAAAAAAAGATTGTTAAAACAACAATTTTTCATTCTTAAAAAATTTTCATTTCTAAATTGTTGAAAATAGTATTTTATTCTTAAATCAACAATTTTATTCTTGAACTTAATTTTTTTCTGCATTTGTCATAAAAAATATGTAAAATATTTAAAAACGACAAACTTCAAACATTCTGTTTTGCAAACAAAAAATTTTTAATATTACTGAATAAGTTCTAGCTGTTTTTTTTAAAAAAAAAAGGTTTATTTAACGAGTAAGGGTAAGAAAAATTGCACCCAAAGTATTGCCCATCTCTTAACATATATTTATCTCATCTTTCTGTCAGCATATGGATTCAGTCCATAATAAATAAAACTATATTGATCCCTCTAAATGCAGAGCAGCTTCGAATCTTGGGTATTTGGATTTGCACACGATGTTGATGCATTAACCTGGCTTATGTCACAATTTTACAATGGACTCTCGTACTGTTTCCATTAGCTGTCACGATGAGGACGATGTCGTTTTGTTTTCATTGACAGTCACGATAACGTAAAAAAGTGTTTCCTTTTCTACCGTTGAAGCAGCAGTTCACTCGGATGGAAACACCTTGTACTACTCTCGGCATCATCTCATACGGCTCCCAATGTCCTTACTTTTATTTCTTTCCTATTGCTGTAAGATAGATTCTAAATAAATACTTGCAAGCCACGAACATTCAATTATTATTTATTCTTCGTTCAACTAATTCGTTTTTAAATATTGTCAACAGTTCCGCTTTTGAAACAACAATTTTCGCTCTTAAACTGCAAACAACCTTTTACTTGATTCAACAATTTTTCGTTTTATTTAATAAATAACAGTTTCGTATTTAAAACAAGAGCAAAAGTTGTTGGGAAGATTTCAACCAACAAAAATTCTTAAATTAAAACATAAAGTTGTTGGAATTACAATTTTTTTTTCTGTGTGTATTATTTTTCTCTACAGACTCGCAACTTGCTGTAACCATAGTTTTTGAATCCATTTTTTTCAAGTTTATAACCGTTTAGAGTTCTCTGGTTGGAGCAGATTGCGCACCAACTCAAAATGAATATCATACATTGACCGCTTATCCCAAAAATGATAATTTAGGAGTTATCTAGTTGTAGCTTTCATGAGACGAAATGTAGTAAAATAAATAATCAAAATCGAATGTTATCGAAAATGTTCGAAGACCACCGAAAAATTCGAATAAAACCGGGATAAAACTTTCAAAGACTGCAAAGTCTGCAAAATTCGGCTGGATGTTAATAAAACTCCAATAGAATCGAAAAACATTTAAAAGCTGAAAAAAAAAAAAAAAAATGAAAAATCGAAACGAAGAAGTCAAAAGGTATCGCAATATATCGTAAAATTCAAAATTAGGCGATAAGTATCGAAAAGGCAGTAAAAGTCAAACCACAACGAAAGAATCCAAAGAGTTTCGGAAAACATGAAGAAAAGTATTTTAAAAAATAATAAAATATGTGTATATGTGATAAGATTTGTTTGGCAACATTTTGCAATTCATAGAATAACATTTGTTCTTTTTGACGACCTATCCTTAAAAGCACATACGGTATGTCTTTTGCTAAATATACACAGTTGCACTCAAAATAAACGCGTTTTCACTTTATTTTTCTTTCTTTTGTAATACAGCACGGCTATTGTAAAATTATTTTTAAAACACATAATTTTTTTGCGATATTCAAAATTTGTTTCCGTCAAAATATATTCGCTGTCCTGTGCCACTGATTGCCTCAGACATTGTTGCCAGAGTTTTTTTTTCCAAAAAATTTTAAATTGATAGAAAAAAAAAACTGTATTTTCATCCAAAAACTGCTACCTTCGAAAACGAAGAGATTTTTGGGAAATCATGATTTTTTTTTTTTTTTATCAAACATGAAAATAGCAAAAAACATTTCATTTAAATTAAAATGAAAGCCAAAAAATTATCTGATTTTTTCTTTAAAATATAAAATTCCGAAAAACACCAGTCTGTATGCTGTCAAAAAAAAGCTGTAATTTACAGTTAAAATTGTGAATATGACAACAGTGATCTCAGATAGAAATCTCTCGCACAGAGAAAAGCCTCCACCATAGGTATAGAATCTATGACATAGATACACTTCAACAGTTCTATGTAGAAAAATTTGACTTATCGTAGAAATTTTGCATACATAAAATTAAAAATAAACTAGTAAGGGTGTAAAATTTGGCCTGGCCAAACATTAAATACCCTACACTGCAGTATTTTTCAAATTTTGCTCATATGAGAGGTGCTACGCCCTCTTGTCCGAGTTCACCCAGTTTTTGTTCAGAACTTGCATTTATAGATTTTAGTGTCTGAGTAAAAACCTTTCTGGGTAAAGCGTTTGAAGCTTTTGCTTATATAGGAGGTGCCCCGCCCTCTTGTCCGAGTTCGCCTAGTTTTACCTTGGACCGTGCATTTATAGTATTTAGTATTTGAGTGAAGTTTGGTTGGATTATCTCAGTATAGCATTTTTAAACTTTTGCTTATGTGGGAGGTGCCACGCCCCCTTGTCCGATTTCATCCAATTTTTGTTGAGAGCTTTCATTTATGAATTTTAGTATCTGAGTCAAATTTGGTTCGAATATCTCAAAAAACGCTTTCAGTATAGCGTTTTTCAGCATTTGCTTCTATGGGAGGTGCCACGCTCTCTTGTCCGAATTCACTCAGTTTTTTCTCAGAGCTTGCGCTTACAATTTTTAGTATTTATGCGTATTTTGGTTGCATTGTCGTGAAAAATACTCCTAAAATTGCATTTTGAATATATTTTTTGTATGGGCGGTAGGCGTGTCCGTTGACCGATTTCGCTCATTTTCAATCCCCCTAGCTAACTTTAGTGACGGAGGCAGTGTACCAAATTTCATTGAATTATCTTGCTCAGTTTTCCCAAAAAGTGTATTTCAACACACAGCCAGCCACCCAGCCAGCCAGCCAGCCAGACAGACGGACATGGCTATATCGACTCAGGAGGTGACGCTGATCAAGAATATATATACTTTTCTATATCTGCCACGCCTCCTTCTCTGCGTTACAAACGGAAGGACAAAGTGAATATACCCTGGGTGTAGGGTGTAAAATATATAACTCAGAGTTTCACTTTTTATACCCTACAACACCCAGGGTATATTCACTTTGTCCTTCCGTTTGTAACGCAGAGAAGGAGGCGTGGCAGATATAGAAAAGTATATATATTCTTGATCAGCGTCACCTCCTGAGTCGATATAGCCATGTCCGTTTGTCTGGCTGGCTGGGTGGCTGGCTGGGTGGCTGGCTGGGTGGCTGGCTGCGTTGCTGGCTGTGTGTTGAAATACACTTTTTGAGAAAACTGAGCAAGATAATTCAATGAAATTTGGTGCATTGCCTTCATCGCCAAAGTTAGCTCGGGGGATTGAAAATGAGCGAGAGAGATATTCGAACCAAATTTTACTCAGACACTAAGAATCATAAATGAAAGCTCTCAACAAAAATTGGGAGAAATTGGACAAGGGGGCGTGGTACCTCCCGCATAAGCAAAAGTTTCAAAATGCTATACTGAAACAGTTTTTTGAGATAATCCAACTAAACTTCACTCAAATACTAAATACTATAAATGCACGCTCTAAGCTAAAACTAGACGAACTCGGACAAGAGGGCGTGGCACCTCCTATATAAGCAAAAGCATCAAAACGCTTTACTGAAAAAGTTTTTCACTCAAAAACTAAAAACTATAAATGCAAGCTCTGAACAAAAACTGGGTGAAGTCGGACAAGAGGGCGTAGCACCTCCCATATGAGAAAAATTTGAAAAATACTGCAATGTAGGGTATTTAATGTTTGGCCAGGCCAAATTTTACACCCTTACTAGTTTTACCTTAAATTCTATTCTGTACTTATCTTTTCCCTACTCAGTATAACTACAATTTCAAATCTGAACACCCTTTTTGATTTTAGTATGTGAAATCCATAGCTACCCACCGCTATGGCTCGAAATCATAATAGGCAAATTAGCATTTAAAATAACAATAATTAGGACAAAGCTGAAAATCGGTACAGACCTTAGATACACCATTACAAGTAAACTGTCAAAAGTCCCTATTAATCCCATGTGAGCTGAAAAAGTTATTCAAGGACAAAGGTCACAAAAAATAGCTTTTTGGAAATATCTCACCAGCGGTAGCCTCTAGAGAAAAATGTTCGTCCGTTATTTTATAGCTACAATAATAAAATTTCCTATAAAAATGGTCTGCAAATCGATTTCATGCGATTTATAGCTTAGAAGAAATTCTTGTTTAAATTGCGGCAAAAACTAGTAAAATGAGCGTGCCGAGTATGAGCGAGCATAGTGATGTATTGAGCTTTAAATTTAATTAACTCATGAACGGAGTCACACGTAAAAAGTGAAAATACTGTTTAAAGGGAATTGCTTGCTTTACAAAATGCATGTTTTTTTTCATTCATGTGACTAATAGTTTAGGAGATATTTTTTGACAATCCCAAAATTTATAAAAAAACAGTTTTTGCAAAATATATCGGAAACGATGTGCCCTAAGAAAAATTTTTTTCATCCATTTTGTAGTACATGCAATTCCCTGTGGCGGTCCCTACGAACACTTTTTTCCTCGGACTTACCGTTCAAGAGATATCGCGATTTGAAAATCATTCAAAAATCAACTTTAAAATTATTTTACAATGCACACTCGTATGCCGCAAGGTCTTCGCTTTGCCGTTGCTACGTCGCACAGTGCGTTGAGCCCATACAAGCAATGGTCAAAAATAGAAGGAGTGGTTGGATATCGATGAAATTTGGTACTATAAGTAATTTGGGGTCGCTGAGCTCAAAAATGATCTCAGATTTGTTGTAAACTTTATAGTTTTGCTAAAAACCAGGTATTTAGGACGATTTTCTTAAGGTCCATATATAACGATGATGAAAAAGTAATGTTTAATGTTAAGAAATGAAATGTACGTAGTAGGAATAATGTTTTTTGTACTTGTGACACCATTTGTGTTCATAAAAACAAAAAAAAAATTTTCAACATAAATTTTATATTTCATACAAATTTTTCGTTTTAAGCATTTTTTAAAAAAAGAAAAAAAATATTTGTACGACGAAGTAGGAAAAGTTATTTGCAGTTCTTGATTATATAGAACTCGAACTAGTAGATTAAGAAAAAAAACGGCACTTATTTTTATAAGATTTGTTTTTTTTTTCTCATCGAAATTTGTCAATTTCTGAAGTTTTTCATTTGATAATATCGTGTATTAAAATCACTACAATATACATCAAATTATATATTTTCCAAAATTTTTCAATTTTGTTTATTTACTCAAATATTATTTATAATAAAAAACTTTACTTCGCTTAGTTTAATCAAAAGACAAGTTTTTGATAATTATTTGTTTAAGAGAACCCAAAACGAAGTGAATAAAACATTTTTTTTGAAAAATATCTCAACTTTGAAGTAACACAGCGTAGCCAAAACTGAGTTTTTCCCCTAAATATTTTGTTTTTATTTTATTGATACAATTACCTGTCGATTGATACCAATATTATTAGGTGCGTCGACTGCGCACATTATCGTTTTCTGGGTTGTCACATAGTATTTTTTTAAGTTATTCTTAAGGCATACATTTTAGCAAAATAAAACAAATTAAATTTTTGTTTAAAAAAGTTTATATAAACTTTAAAAGTTCAACATTCACTTTTAAGGTTGCCACCTGGTTTTTTTTCGTATATTTGGTTTAATCCATATTTTTTTAAAACAAAAATAAATTTTAGTTTTAAAACGCTCAGATAAAGTTTATAAAAATCCATTATACATTTATAGGATTGCCACCTAGTCATTCTACAAAATTTTGATCAAATCTCACTTTTTTCGACTTAATTGAATTTTTCGGGATTCAAATACGGTCAGGTGAAACCCTGAAAGTTTTGTTTATTTTATGAAGAGATTATTTAACCGTATTTGAAAGCCAAAAAAATTCAATTAAGACAAAAAGAAGTGAGATTTAATGAATGTTTTTTAGAATGGCTGGGTGGCAACCCTATAAACTTATAATAGATTTTCATAAACTTTATCTAAGCGTTATAAAACTTAAATTTATTTTTGTTTTTAAAAAATTTGGATTAAACCAAATACATATGAGAAAAAAAACCAGGTGGCAACCCTAAAAGTGAATGTTGAACTTTCAAAGTTTATATAAACTTTTCAAAACTAAAATTTATGTTTTTTATTTTGCTAAATGTATGCTTTAAGCATTACTTAAAAAAATACCATGGTACTGTCGTGAAAACGATAATGTGCGCAGTCGACGTAGTAACGGCAAAGCAAAGACCTTGCGGCATACGACTGTGCATTGTAAACTAATTTTAAGGTTGATTTTTGAATAATTTCCAAATCGCGATATCTCTTGAACGGTAAGTCGGACCGCTACACGGAATTGCATGTACTACAAAATGGATGAAAAAAATTTTTCCTAGGGCACATCGTTTCCGAGATATTTTGCAAAAACTGTTTTTTTCTAAATTTTGGGATTGTCAAAAAATATCTCCTAAACTATTAGTCACATGGATGAAAAAAAACATTAATTTTGTAGAGCAAGCAATTCCCTTTAAACAGTATTTTCACTTTTTACGTGTGACTCACCGTTCATGAGTTAATTAAATTTAAAGCTCAACACATCACTATGCGCGCTCATATTCGGCACGCTCATTTTACTAGTTTTTGCCGCAATTTAAACAATAATATCTTCTAAGCTATAAATCGCATGAAATCGATTTGCAGACTATTTTTATAGGAAATTTTATTAGCTATAAAATTACGGACGAACATTTTTCTCGAGAGGCTACCGCCGGCGAGATATTTCCAAAAAAACTATTTTTTGTGACCTTTGACCTTGAATAACTTTTTTAGCTCACATGGGATCAATGAGAACTTTTGACGGTTTACTTGTAATGGTGTATCTAAGGTCTGTACCGATTTTCAGCTTTGTCCTTATTATTGTTATTTAACATCAATTTTTATGCTAATTTGCCTGGGCTGTAATGTCGCTACTGAAAATTTTCTGCTTGATACAGAATCAGAAATGGCTACGGGAAGTTAGCGCCCAAAAGTCTGAAAAATTAATAAAAATTATTTTAAAGGTTTGTCCAAGGAATGTCCACGTTTATCCACCCTTTTTTATTGTCCACACTTGGTTCAAAAGATATTAAAAAAATAAGTTTTTGAGGAACTGTGAACTTGGCGCCAAAAATTCGGAAAAAATTTAAAATTTTTATCTTGTTCCTTTGTCCATCGACTGCTTATGATTATCACCCTTAATTTTTGTTGTTCACCGAAGATCGTGCTTTAGGAATGACTAGCAAGTGTTCATAAATATAAGCCTATTTTTATCTCTTATCTACCCTTACTTTAAAAGATATTTAAAAGATGTCATATTCACAGTTTTATTAACCCTTTCGGGCGTTTGTATCCATATGGCTACACGGCTTTTAGTGGCTCTGTGGAGCCATGTAGACTTAATTTAAAATTTTATTTTTTTTTTGATTATTATTGTTCTTTAGAGCCCAGGAAAATAAGACATTTTCTGCGAAAAAATTCCCAGTGGAAATTTTTCACCGGAATTTTCTTTATTTATGCATGATACACAAACTGTGAAAAGTCCATTGCAAAGTCGTGTGCGCATTAAAAGTTATTTGGGCTCAAAGGTCGCTAAAATCAGTTTTTTGCAAATATCTCGCTAATGCTAACTTTTACAGAAAAATGTTGGTCTCCAATTTTGTAGCACAAGAAATTTCCTACAAAAATACGTTAAAAGTATTTGCGTACGACTTCTAGTTTAGGAGATCACCCAATTTAAATAGTCGTTAACAGTTATGATATGAAATACTACCTATGAGTTCATATCAAATATCTTACTTTTTAAATTGCAATAACTCTTCAACGAGAAGTTGTACAAAAAAAATTAAAATGCCGTTTGAAAGATAATTTAATTTTCTATATTTTTTTCGAACGGCTCATGACCTTAAAAATATTCTTGAATAAACGTTTGGCATTTTAAGGGTTTTTTTTGAATATCTTCTATACGGTTTCTTCTATGTGTACGCATATCGCTTATTTTTTGTAGATCTTGTAATTCTCTACAAATTTGGTTCCATTACTTTTTATCGTAGTACTTACCAATTCGCAGATATCCTTAAAAAACCAGTAATTTCGAAGCCTTCACGGTTATTCAAAAATATTTTTAAGGTCATAAGCCGTTCTAAAAAAAAAATTTTGTACGGTATATAGAAAATTAAATTATCTTTCAAACGGCATTTTAATTTTGTTTGTACAACTTTTCATTGAAGAGTTATTGCAATTCAAAAAGTAAGATATTTTAATATGAACTCATAGGTAGTATTTCATATCATAACTGTTAACAACTTTTTAAATTTGGTGATCTCCAAAACTAGAAGTCGTACGCAAATACTTTTTACGTATTTTTGTAGGAAATTTCCTGTGCTACAAAATTGGAGACCAACATTTTTCTGTAAAAGTTAGCATTAGCGAGATATTTGCAAAAAACTGATTTTAGCGACCTTTGAGCCCGAATAACTTTTTATGCGCACACGACTTTGCAATGGACTTTTCACAGTTGTGTATCATGCATAAATAAAGACAATTCCGGTGAAAAATTTCCACTGGGAATTTTTTCGCACAGAAGCTCTTTTTTCGTCTTAGTTTCCTGGGCTATTAGAACGTCTAGAAATTTAAAAATTTTTAGTTTGAATCACACGCTGCGAAAATAGCACTTTTTAAGTGAAGCGTTTTATAAAACCAAATTTTTTGCTGTATGAGAGGCTTTGTTTTTAAATTTTTTTTTAAATTTACATTAAATCTATATATATAAAAATGAAATGGTGTCCGTATGTAGCTTATGGACGCGGAAACTACACGGCCGATTTAAATAATTTTGTTTAAAAATTGTTTGTTATAGTCTGTAGAAGGTTCATAAGGGGGTCAGATGCCGCTGCAGGGGACGGGGGTTGCGCTCCCCATACGAAAAAAATAAAAAAATTGCTATATCTCTGCAGTTATACAAGCAATGATTATGAAAGTTAGTGAACTTATGCATAATGTATTTGCCATCAACCATGCAAAATTTGAGGGGGATTGAACAAGGGGACGTTAAGCCCCCCATATGAAAAAAAAACACACAAAATGCTATATCAGTGTTTCTTTATCAGCTATCATTATGAAACTTGGTACATGGATGTTTATTGCGTCTACTATTCAGCATGAAAAGCTTAAGAGGGATTGAACGAAAGGGATTTGCACCCCCCTTACAGTAAAAATACTCAAAATGCTATATTTCTACATCTATAGTAGCTATCATTATAAAAGTTGATACATAATTATATATTCTATTCACCTTGAAAAACCTGAGGGGCTGGAAAAGAAGGACGACAGAGATGGATGGGACTTGGAACATATGTAAAGGTCATCGGGAACGGGCGAACAAGGTCGCTACCGGTCCAACTTGTATTGTTATAAATAAAGAAAACATGTCTTCACAATACTGTCAATATGAAAAGTTTAAAAAATATACGGATAGTCTTCAGCGATTTTTTGAATTTCGCATGCAGCCATATGGCAACAAATTTGTTTAATGGTGCTAAAAGTTACAATTTTTCCGCGGTTTGAAGAACTTTTTTTTTATTTGATGAGAATAAATACAGTCAGATATGAACACTAAGATAGAAAAACCCAAAATTGAAGAAATTTTCCACATTTAATGTTCAGGTCGAGTCGGATAAAATTTTGAGAGTGGGGAAGTATGGTGGTGGGGCGTTTACAGCTCAAGCTATCACAAAGTCATGGATTTCAGGCCAGAAAAAAATTTATGAACACAACTTTGGCTTTCATTTGAATCAAAAGTTTTTAATATGTAAAAGTATAAAAAATGCTGTCGGCCAAAAATTTTGGGGCGTTTGAAGAGTCGGACCAGGTTCTTAACTCGGATACCCCTATTTAGTATGATAATAACTTTGGAACAAATATTTTAAACACATAAAAAAAAATTTTTGAACCACCTTATTAGCCATCTCCTCTGTTGTTATAGTTTCTAATCTATTGTTCTCAAATTATGTATTTGTTTATTTCGTTAATTCTGTGAAAAATCTATTTTGGATCATTTTTTAAAAAAAAAAAATTTCTCAAAGAATCGGGCATATTCGGACGAGTTCTTACACATTCTGAGATATGAATGCGGACACTTTTGAACAAAAAAAGTTTTTGACTGCTGAAGTGGATAGTTATTAAAGTTTTTCCTGAAATTTTTCACATTTTCGAAGTCATGTAAAAATTAAAATTTTTATATTTTTTTTTCAAATAATGAAATTTATTTTTTCTCTGATATTTTTTATAAACATTAAAAAAAAATCTTTGAATACCGTCTAAAATAGTTTTTTTTTTTTTTCATTCTGAGAAAAACCAATGGAGCACATTTGATTCTGCTGAAGACCTATTTTGGCTAAAAAAACATGTTTTTTGGTTATAACTTTTTTTCATTACAAAATGAATACCAAAAGTTTCTGTAGAAATAAAGACTATGTTCTTACAAAAATTTTGGCGTTTTTTATACCCTACACCCAGGGTATATTCACTTTGTCCTTCCGTTTGTAACGCAGAGAAGGAGGCGTGGCAGATATGGAAAAGTATATATATTCTTGATCAGCGTCACCTCCTGAGTCGATATAGCCATGTCCGTCCGTCTGGCTGGCTGGCTGGCTGGCTGGCTGGCTGGCTGGCTGGCTGGCTGGCTGGCTGGCTGGGTGGCTGGCTGGCTGGCTGGCTGGCTGGCTGGCTGGCTGGGTGGCTGGCTGGGTAACGGCTGTGTGTGGAAATACATTTTTTGGGAAAACTAAGCAAGATAATTCAATGAAATTTGGTACACAGCCTCCGTCATCAAAGTTAGCTCGGGGGATTGAAAATGAGCGAAATCGGTCAACGGGCACGCCTACCGCCCATACAAAAAATGTCTTCAAAATGCAAATTTTTGAGTATTTTTCTCAACAACGCAACCAAAATACATATAAATACTACGAATTGTCAGCGCAAGCTCTGACAAAAAACTGGTCGAATTCGGACAAGAGGGCGTGGCACCTCTCATATAAGTAAAAGCTTCAAAACGCTGTACAGAAAGCGTTTTTTGAGATAATCGAACTAGATTTGACTCGGACACTAAAAACTATAAATGCAAGCTTTAAGCAAAAACTGGACAAAATCGGACAAGAGGGCGTGGCTCCTCCCATATAAGCAAAGGCTTCAAAACGCTATTCTGAAAACATTTTTTTAGATAATCCAACCAAATTTCACTTAAATACTAAGAACTATAAATGCAAACTCTGAGAAAAAACTGGGTGCATTCGGAGGGCGTGGCACCTCCCATATTAGCAAAATTTTCAAAATACTGCTGTGTAGGGTATTTAATGTTTGGCCAGGCCAAAGGTAACACCCTTACTAGTTTTTTGTTAATTTAGAAAGGGGAAGAGTATCGGGTGTGGGCACCTTTTTGTTTTCGACTCTTAACTTTTGACCAAATGTATATAATGCAGACATATTTGTATCAATGTAAAGCTAGAGTCCTTAGCAAACTACTAGTGAAGAAAGTAAATTAATTTCGTCAGCTGGAAAAATTATATCAAAAAAATAGTGAAGTGATAACTTTTGAATTTTAGTGCACCCTTAGAAAATCGGCTAAAAATGGGAAAATATGAAGTAAAACGCAATCAAATGGGGAAGAAAGTAAAATTAATTTATTTTGGAAACACTGACTCACACAAATTTAACAAACCCCGCTCAACAGCTTCAACAAGATCAGCGTCACTGAAAATGTTTGGATCGAGTGGCATCATGCCTGTTGCCCGGAAACCAGATTTGATTGTCTGCGGCGTCAATGCCAAATCAATTGTTTTGCAGATTAAGCCGGCTGGCTTAGTGGCGTAATTTCTAATCCTTATTGATATTTTACTTTTGCCAAGTATGATTTTTTTGTACCAATCCATGCCCGCCATCTGCTCCTCGGTCTGGAAACTCAATACCGAGATTTTTTGCAAAGTGATATGCCACCTTACCACCCACACTTAATGAAAACTTTTTTTTTTCTGCAATATCTTTAAAGGGCCTATTGGTTCTTTCCATTCCACTAAAAAAGCGTAAAAGGGCATAAGAACACCATTTAAATTAGTAATGTTGGCATCCACGACGATATTTCAGTAAAACACTCGCTTCAAATAAAAAAAGAGGGGTGCCCACACCCGAACAGACAGACAGACACTTTGAAAAGCAATAAGCACATTATGTTGTGTGAACATTTTGGTTGCATTCGGTTTTGAATCACAGAATATAATAAATTTACTGCATAAATATAGATTGCATTCAGCTTTCGATTTATCGTTGTTGGAAAATCATTGAAAAAATCTTTTGTGTTGACTTTCACTTATTCAAAAATAGTTTTCTTCTCAGCACAAAGCAAATGCGTCTCTTTGCTCCGGTAAATGCACAAAAACTTCGTGCTGTCAGCAACATGCTAGGTTAACTTAAAACCGAGGCATCTACGAAAAAATTTCATATAACGTAAAATGCTTAAAATCCTTCAAAGAATTGGTGTGAATTTTTTCAGAATTTTTTTTCCTGTCTTATTTTTTTTAATTAAGTTTTGAAAAAATTCTGAAAAAATTCACACGTATTCTTTGGACAATTCCAAGCATTTTTTTCCACCTACACTTTTTTCGTAAGTTACCTTGCTTTTGAGTAAAAAATCGTTTTTCCCACCTCGTTATTGAAAAACGAAAAAAAAAGAAATCGATTTTTGGAACCTAATACCCAAACCCAAAAAGGAAAAAAATGTAAGCGCGAAATTTTTTTTAAGAAAATAATCTCTATTTCTAAAGCACTCCGGAGTATCCATTTTATAAAGAAAAAAAGTTGTGACCAAAAAACATGTTTTATAAGGCAAAATAGGCCTTCAGTAGAATTAAAAGTGCTCCATTGGTTTTTCTCAGTTGGTTTCGGGATGAATCTAAATTTCTAGATTGATACATATAACACTGTAGTAATTTTAAAAATTTTTTTACAGACGGCAATAGGCCGTTCTTGCCTAACCTAAGTCTTTTGCTGGACAGTGTTGTGTCCCGGTACAAAAGTTTCAATTGAAAGTTTTCTCTGTATGGTATTAAAAATGTTTAACTTCTTTCAATTCGTTGATTTCTCATTTTTAAACCATTTGATTTACACGTGTCCCCCGTGTTTTAAATAAAAAGTGCAAATGTTTTTTCGGGAAAATGTGTAGAAGGACGCTAGGATGAAACGTATAAAGCCCTTTTTTCATAGTGAACGGCACTTTTTCAAGCCAGGGCCAAAAAACCCATTTTTTAGCCCGGGGCCCCGCGGGGCTCTGTACTAAAACCAAAAAAAAAGTTTGACTAAAACCGATACAACATTCCATACATTTTCCCGAAAACACAGTGGGGTCAGGTGTGTACACGTACTTCGTACCGTCTCCCCAAATGAGCTTGCAAATGAAGCGCTATGCAAGAAAAGTATGTATAATATCAACTAGTTAAAACAGCAAGGCTTTAAGCAAAGGGAAAAACAAAAGTATTATTAGAATTTTTTGTTTTTGGAACAGATGATGATTTACATTTTTAGCTACCAACAATGAAAATACATTGATGGTTGGAGTTTACTGTTCAGTGTTTTTGAGTAAAACAAAAATAAAAACACAAAAAACAAAGCAAAAATACACATAAATAATAAAAGCAAAAAAATGTAGCGGAAGGCTGGCTTGCGTTACTAGTTTCGGGACCCACCACAGTATTAGAAATTGTACACGTAGGGGAAGGTAACCGGTTGTGGGCCGGGTTTCGTTTTTTGCCCGTAACTTGCATTCAAGTATACCTTTTTCGGCCTTGTGGGTACCAATGGAAAGCTAGAGGCAGTAGGTAACCAAAAAGAAACAATTTTTCTATAATTTTTTAACAAAAAAATTTTTTTAACAAATTTTGTAAAGAGCTTGTTTTTTGACAAAAATAATTTTATAGCCAGTTGTGGGCCACCCTGAAAAATCCACTTCAAATGCAAAATTATGAAAAAAAAAACCAGTAAAGAAATATGTACATATTATCAAAATTTATTTATCAATGAAGCCTCTAGTGCATAGCCGCCCACGCGTGCCATCGCAAAGTGCCATTATTTGAAAATCACTTGATCTCACGTGCCATAGCAAAATTTAATTATTGAAAATGAAAACCGCACACACAAGTAACGGTATATGCGAAATTTTGAAGAATTGCGATCGACCACCAGCAACAACATATGCGTAAATTTTGTTGTTGTTTTTTGCAACCGCACAAGACTGTGTTTTGTTGTTGTTTTTTCGTCCACACAGGACTGTGTGTTTGGTTGTTGCAACAAAACGCAAGGGTTCCTATCGAAAAGAAAAAAACAACAACACACAATGGCAACAACAAATTTGATCATTTTATGAACTTTCAGGATTTTTTAGATTTGCGAAAAAAAACACTCGCACAAGTAACTGTTAGTTTAAAAATCTTTGCTGGTTGTTGTTTTCAATAATTTTAAAAAATTTATGTTTTCTTTTTTATTAATTTTACATGGGGGCCACGACTTTTTATGCGAGTGCCAAATTTTTTTAATTTTACTCTAGACGGGCAGCTATGCTCTAGTGGTGAAAAAACATCAAGAAAATGTGTCTTTTTCAAATCATCGGATTCGCGATTTTTGCATGTATACTAGCTCTTTTTTATAGCAGCGCATTTCAAATGCACTAGCCGATCGCAGCCACCGTTGCATTTGATCGAATTCGCTGCAAATTGGTGCGAGGAACATTGATTTGCAATAATTTTCATGCAAAAAACATGGTGGCCCACAACCGGTAACGGCAGCCATCCCTTAAGTCACTGGCAAAATTCTCGTGGCGAAAAATTTTGAGCACACTCGATATAAAATCGGAAAATTAACCGCAAATACTGCATAAAAATGCATAACACTCACCTATTTGCAATATTTCACTTCGCTTTATCACACTCGCAAAATCTTCAGAAATTACTTTATTGAAAATTTCTTCGTAAATTTTTTTTGTTTTGTTGTAGCTGCGGGTCAGATGCGTCCTTTCACTTCAGTGTTTGCACTAATACTGTCTATTGTCAATGTACACATAACCGCATACTCAGATCTGTCATATTTTATAAACTTCAAAAAATACAAGGGTTAGCCCACAGCCGGTTACCTTACCCTACTTTATTTTTCTGTTTGCTCAACAATTCTATGCTAAAGGTTATATACATATAGTATGTTTGTAAGCTTCTGAGTGCCGGCAAATTCGTCTGATGATAGGACCTACGGTGGGTCTAGAAACGTTACAAAAACCAACTTTACAAACAACTTTTTTGACAGTTTCACTATATTCCAAAACTCTTCTATTTCTTTACTTCTATTACATACTATTCATTTATGAAACCATTTTTTTTTTTTTTTTTTTTTTGGCTCAAATTAAATCCTAACTTTTATTCTTGTGCAACCTACTATGCATATCGTCGGTTACCGGATATAATCCCATGGGGTCATGGGGGTTATGTCCGCAAATATTTTGGACATAATCCCAATAGGGGAACAAAATTTTTGCAATAATCCATTTAAACAATTTATATAATAAGTGTTGGATATTATAGACTGATCCGCGGCCGAAAGTCGCCGCGAAGCCAGTGTTGGATTTTTGGGAGTTTTAAATCCTTAGCTGCGGCCGCAAGCCGCCCGCTTACCCCTACTCTTATGTAAAATTACTATGGCTAGCAAACTAGGTGTTGGATATGTTAAAGACTGATTCGCGGTTGAAGGCCGCCACGGAAACGGTATTGGAGTTTTTGAGAGTTGTAAATCCTGAGCTGCGGCTGTTGTCAATAACAAAATAAGGCGTTAGGAAATATCGTTATGGGGATTATGTCGGTTTTTTCCTGGGGACTTGCGCAAGTTTTTCGGACATAGTCCCCATTTTAGAAATGGGGACTATGTCCAAATTATTGGCGAAATGGGGATTATGTCACGGCACCCATATCGTCTATGCGTGATTTTCTTTACTTTTTTTTGGTACCTATCTATGATATAGAGCATTAATTTTTTTTTTGGATTTCAGCCACGGTTGCCTTCAGGCGGCGCACATACTGGTATTTGAACGATCTGGGCGGCCTAAATTATTTGAGTGGTCGACCTGGCCTATTTTGCAAAGCTTCAATAACAGGAATTTCGAATGGTCCTTTCAGACACAAAGGATTATGTTTTGAGAAAGTGTATTTTTCGTGCGCTTTTGTTTACTTTTGCTTCATTATCGATTTAAAATGGGCAAAACTTCGTTTAAAATTAGCAATTTGGTCTGCATTATAATCTTCGCAAGATATATAATTTAGTTTTGCATCTAAATTAGTCAACTTCTCATTTTAAATGCAGACAAATTAGTATCTTTCAGTGGCAATCTATGGTCCCGAGCCACTTTGTGGACCTTAAACAAAAATTCACCATGAGAAATGGCGAAAAAAGGAAATATCAATCTTTTTTTTTTTAGTTTTTAGACAAATATTTTAATGGACCAAAACTTACTAATCCACGGTTTTCCACTGACGTTAAAAACAGCTTTTATTAAAGGAAAGACCAAATATGACATTCCAATTAAAATTATTACAGGATCGCACAACTTTTGCCTCATTAAAAAAAAAAAACATTTTAAGAAAAATAACTTGTAAAAAGGGGTAAATTTAAAATCTCAAACAAGACGTTTTAATTGAGTCCTTTTAACTTTTTTTATAATCAATTATAAGTTTATTACCTGCTGTGTTAGAATCCATTACTTTCATCTCTTTTAGTGAGCTCTAAGATAGAAATATTTGCTTCCAAACTTTGCGTTTTTGAAATTATATAACAACAGATATTTACACCAGGTGAAACAAACACTTTCCAGTGTGATTGGTTAAGGGGAATGAGAGGTTGGGTATTATTATTTGGACTGTCCCCTACCATTGTAACTGGTCTTTAAGGATAGATTGCTATTTTCATAACGGGACATAACTACATAGATATAAATAGTGTTAACCAGAAATTTTGCAACAATTGCGGGGAGCCGAAATGGGAAAGTTGCACACGCTACAAAAAAAAAAAAAAAAAATTGATTAAAATTTACACATACACCTAGCAGCTTTCATTCAAATCGACCTCATCCGGGCGCGCTAGTATACTCATATCTAAAAATGAAATGTTGCCCTTATATCCTCAATAGACTCATTAACTATTCAACCGATTCGCAGAATTTTTTTTTTTAGGTTTTTTTGTTAATAATATCAATGGTAGGTGACGCTTGCAGGAGTGGTCTGGACCCCGCATAAAAAAAATTTCTTTATCAAATTTAGTATTTCAGTGAATTTTGCTTTAGATTTATTGCATTTTAACTACGTTTTTTACGCATTATTCATTCCTAGATTTGATGAGCCTTGATGAAATATTCCATAAAATATTTTTGTAGAACACTTAAAACCATTATAACCCGAGTTTGACAATATGATGAAATCTTGAAAGTAAATTTTTTGTGGGTATTTTAGTAAAAAGACAATGTATGGTTCCTGTTAAGTTAGAGCTCTTATTTTTTTATACCTCGATTCAAGACGAAATTTAATATTAATACATTGCATGACCCTTACCGAGCATTTTTAAGATCGTTATAAAATAAAAACCGGTTCCATCCGGCGATGACCTTCAAAAGATTTGAAAAAGTTTTCAGCTCGCTTTTTTGAAACCCTTTTTCGGATTTATAGGGTGGAATTTCCAAAAACTGTTTTTTTTTTTTTTTTTTGAATCAGTGCAATGTATGTTCGTGTATATGAACACATGTTTATTTGAAAAAGCAGCTGGTACGTTTTTCCCGATTTCAGATCTGAAATCTGGAGACAGTTTCGAAATACACTACGTTAAATTTGGGTGGATCCATTTTTAAAAAACCTGCCACCGCTTGAAGGCAACCTTGTTACGTTACTCCGTTTTGAACGTACAGATATATTTTAACATTATACATAGCAAAATTCAAGTATAAATATATATCCTTACGAAATTATACATACATTAGACAGTACCTCAAAAAAAAAAAAAACTAGTTAGGGTGTAACCTTTGGCCTGGCCAAACATTAAATACCGTACACTGCAGTATTTTGAAAAATTTTCTTAAATGGGAGGTGCCACGCCTTCTTGTCCGAGTTCACCCAGTTTTTGGTCAGAGCTTGCATTTATATCTCTTAGTGTCTGAATGAAATTTGGTTGAATTATCTCAAAAAACATTTTCAGTATAGCGTTTTGAAGCTTTTGCTTATATGGGAAGTGCCACGCCCTCTTGTCCGAGTTTGTCTAGTTTTAGCTCAGAGCATACATTCATAGCCGGTGGTGGGCAAAACTAGGGCAGCTTCGTAAAAAAGAGCGAACTGCGAGCGTAACTTTCGTATAGGTGCACGAAGCGAGAGAACAAAAAATTCACTTCAGTTTGCTTTCAACAGTCATCGAAGCAGGATCGTTGTCGGTTGGTTGGAGCGAATGTACATACACTGTATAAATGATTGATGATAATAACTTCATGTGTAGTATTAAAATAATTTATTTTCGCTTGAAAGCATTTACCACTTCCTTCTTCTTCTATATCATTTAAACATGTTATTTTTATATTAATAATGATTTCGTTTGTTAATTATTATTATTGTGAAAAATGTACACCAAATTTTCTCTCAGTGCTGAAGCACAACTACACATGCATGGAGCAGAATCGCTTGCATGTAGTGGTGCCCAGCACCGTTCATAACCTTTAGTATTTGAGTGAAATTTGGTTGGATTATCTCAAAAAAATTTTTCAGTATAGCATTTTGAAACTTTTGCTTATATAGGAGGTGCCACGCCCTCTTATCTGATTTCACCCAATTTTTCTTCAGAGTTTGCATTTATAGTTTTTAGTGGTTGGGTAAAATTTAGTTCGATTATCTCAAAAAATTCTTTCACTATAGCGTTTAAGCTTTTGCTTGTATGGGAGGTGCCACGCCTTTTGAACGTATTCACCCACTTTTTGCTCAGCGCTTGTTCTTACAATTCGTAGTATTTATATGTATTTTGGTTGCATCGTCACGAAAAATACTCCTAAAGTTTAATTTTGAATATATTTTTTGTATGGGCGGTATCTGGTCACGGTATATTGTCACTCCATATTTCTGCCAACCTTTTTTTATTTAATCAGTGTTATGTCTACTATAAGCCCTCTGAGAAAAAAAAAATAAATAAATACACGAAATAAAAAAAAAACCTATTTTAGTGAAGTGTAAATTACTCTCAAAAACGAAAAATTTGGTTAAATATTTTGGTAAATAAAAATATCTGGCAAGATTTAACTAAAACTGATCTGATGAGGCTATATACATGTTTATATATGAAAATATGAAAATATATAAATATGTATGTATGTGGAAGTAGCCGAAACATATGTAATCAATTTCCATGTTAACACTTGCTTTCGTCTGTTGTTGAAAAATTGCAAAAATTACTGTTTAATTAGTTCAATATAAAATTATCATACTTCAATTTAGAAAAAAGCGCGTTGGTACTTTCATTAGTACTATACAAGCAAAAAAAACAGTCAATAAACTAACTTCATGATGGTAGGCGTGTCCGTTAACCGATTTCGTCCATTTTCAATTCCGCGAGCTAAAAAATGTATTTCTACACACAGCCAGCCAGACAGACGGACACGGCTATATCGACTCAGGAGGTGACGCTGATCAAAAATATATATACTTTTCTATATCTGCCACGCTTCTTTGTCTGCGTTACAAACGGAAGGACAAAGTGAATATACCCTGGGTGTAGGGTATAAAAATAGTCCACTGTGTACCATAGCATCCGAAGCGTTTTTCCGAGGTAATTTCAAAATTTTTATTTTTTTTTTAACGGACGTAGGGTTCGCGAATTAACATATTTCTTCATATCTTCGACATTTACAGTTCGATCTTAAAGAATGATGCATCAATATTTATATCTTTGCTGAACGCATATATTTTTCGGCATATCTTTGGTATTTAGAGTGGGATCTTAAAAAATGATATATCTCTTGAGGTATAATTATTGATGTATCGTGTAATTTAAGATCGGACTATAAATATTGAAGATATAAAGAAATAAATTAATACGTTCGGTCAAAAAAAAAAAATTTCTTACATCGCAAAAAGCTTCGGATTCGATGGTATACGGTGGACTATTTTTTTCTTGCCTGTAAAGTGGTGCTTTCTAGTGTACATGCTTATAATTGAACTATTTAGATCAAACGAATTTTCTTTATCATTTGAAAACCCTTTATAAAAGACTATGTATTGGGTGATTTCTTAAGCCTGATAGAACTTTAAATTGTAAAGAATAACACAAAAAACTTAATTTTGATGAACATTTTTTTGTTATTTGTTAGACTAATAAGCTACGAAATTATCCAAACTTACTTTGAAAATCAATAGTCGATTCTTGCAACTTAAGACGACTTCGTGATTTTTTCATAATTTTCAAATGTTAAAGCCATGTATTTTCTTCTGAATAAAAAAAAATGTTGATTACAATTTAATTTTTTTGTATTTTTTTTACAATTTTAAGTTCTATCGGGCTCAAAAAAACACCCTATACATATTTGCAAACATTGCACAACACTAAAATGTGAAATTATATCTGAACATCAGAATAAGTCCATAAAATTCCAAAAAATGTATACAGGGTGTAAATGATAAGGCTACGAAGCATCTGGGTTTTGAAAAATAAACTTGCACCTGGGGAGGGGGGTCTAAAATGTACAACTGAGGAGCCAACAAAAGATTTTCTTACTTGTTTAGCAAAAAAAAATTTCTTGGGTCACATGGGGCCTTATCGTAAATAAATATTCTCGAATTTATTCTCTTACTCCCTAGTTTGCAATCGAAAAAAAAGCTTCTGGAACGGGAAAATTCGTTGGAAAAATAAGGCTATCGGCAATAACTTTGGAGAGAGTTTTCTCTCGTTTATTGGAAAAACTTACTCTCCAACTTTTTGCTAGGGAATACTGATGTATAAATGAATAATGTATAGCAAATAAAAAACTTTAGTACAATAATTTTATAGCTTATTGAAATAGCTTTCATATGACTCTAATATTTTTAATATTCATCCAAGCGTTTCCAACTTATACCGGTTCTAATAAAACTACCTTTCACTTCGTCACTTTTTTTGTGAAGGTTTTGAGATTTATTTGGTCGAACTCTTAGACCATTACCAGATATATAATTTTTTGATTGTTTACATTTTGTTTTTTTTTAACCTTAGCTGCTGTGATAGCAGTGATGCCAATTTTGATTTTGAAAATCCACTTAAATGATTAAAAAGTAATTTTTAAATTAAAAAAGCAAAGCATTAACTTCATTTTCACAAATTTTATCCGGATGCAATTCCTATTGCTTGTTTATCTTTTTGTTTTTTAAGTTAGATGTCAAAATTCAAAGGGAAATAGAAATAGATATAAGAAAAACCGCGTTGCCATATTGTTTTTTTTGTGCAAAATTTCAACGGTATTGGAAAAAGTCAGCTTTGCAAAGGGTATTAACTTTGGCCTGGCCAAACATTAAATACCATACACGGCGTGCCTTAATCCGTTTTAAATCTAACGTCGTAGCATATCAAATTTTTTTCCAGATTCTGTTTACTTATCGTTCAATTGATGTATAAGAAAATTTTCACCCGTGACTCCTCGACTAAATTTTGAGATAATCCCTTTTCCAATGGGGGCATTTTCCCATCCAAAAAATATAAAAAATTTTTTTTAACTACATTAAACAAAAATCAAAATAATCACATTCGATGTGTTTTGCAATGCTAAACGCGAATCCGACCTCAGAATCGCTTTATCGTGTATAGTTTTTGAAATATTCTAACCTAAAAACCAAAAAAAGTTGTTTTTTTGTCATTTTTGAAGCTATATAACTATGTAACATATCATTTATTCGTTAAATGTGGTTAATATTCGTGGAAGCCCTGATCTTTTTCTTTAAAACCTAATTTAAACTATACATATTTATATATTCATGCTTCTAAGAGATAGCGTAGACCGAAATATTGGCTAAACGGGTTTTTTGCACTTTTGTGTCTGTTTAGGTTAGGATATTTATTTTATTTATAAATTTAAATTAGGTTTTAAAGGCAAAGGTTAGGACTTTCAAGTTGCTTACCAGATTTAACGAAATTAAAATTTCTTTCACTTTTAAACATGTTCAACGAACCGACCATTTCAAAATTCAGCCGTATGTCACGTAACAAAAAACTTAACAATTTTTTTTTTTTCTTTTTGAATCAAGAATTAATATTTAGTTTACGTTGCGCTGCAATAAACATTTGTTTTTGTTACTTTAATATCTAATTTACATGAATTTTATCACTGAAAATCTTTGTTTTTTTTTTTTTTTAATTTTTACTCGGGGTGTCAAACTGCTGAATTTGGAAGTAGTCGGTTCGTTGAACATGTTTAAAATGTAAAAGAAATTTTAATTTCGTTAAATCTGGTAAGCAACTTGAAAGTCCTAATTTAAATTACGTTGATATCTTTTTTTTCCTCAAAGATATCCTAACCTAAAAAGACACAAAAGTGCAAAAAACCCGTTAAGCCAATATTTCGGTCTACGATATCGCTTAGAAACATGAAGATATAAATATAATTTAAATTAGGTTTTAAAGAAAAAGATCAGGACTTCCAAGTACTTTAAACACATTTAACGGATAAATGAAATGTTACATAGTTATATAGCTTCAAAAAAAGCCAAAAAACTAAATTTTTTTTTCGTTTTTAGGTTAGAATATCTCAAAAACTATACACGATAAAGCGATTCTGAGGTCGGATTCGCGTTGAGCATTGCAAAACACATCGAATGTGATTATTTTGATTTTTGTTTAATGCAGTAAAAAAAAAAAATTTTTATTTTTTTTTGTATGGGAAAATGCCCCAATTGGAAAAGGGATTATCTCAAAATTTAGTCGAGGAGTCACGGGTGAAAATTTTTTTATACATCATTTGAACGATATGTAAACAGAATCTGGAAAAAAATTTGATGTGCTACGACGTTCGATTTAAAACGTGCTAAGGCACGCCGTGCATACACTGCAGTATTTTTCAAACTATTGCTGTGCGGGAGCTGCCACGACCTCTTTTCCGAATTCACATAGCTTTTGCTCAAATCTTGCACTTTCTGTTCTTAGTGTCTGAGGGACATTTGGTTGGATAACCTCAAAAAACGTTTTCAGTATGGCATTTTGAAGCTTTTGCTTATATGGGAGGTGCGACGCCCTCTTGTACGAGGTCGCCTAGTTTTTGCTCAGGGCTTGCCTTTACTTTTTTTACTGCCAGAGGGGAATTTAGTTGGATTATCTTAAAAAATGTTTTCAGTACAGTACTTTGAAGCTTTTGCTTATAAGGGAGGTGCCACGTCCTCTTGTCCGATTTCATCAAGTTTTTGCTCAGAGCTTGCACTTATAGTTCTTAATGTCTGAGTAAAATTCAGTTGGATTGTCTCGAAAAACGCTTTCTGTATAGCATTTTGAAGCTTTCGGTTATTTTGGTGGTGCCGACGCCCACTTGTTCGATTTCGTCTAGTTTTTGCTTTGTGCTTACCGTCCTTAGTATTTGTGTGGTTGCATTGTGCTTTAAAAAAAAACTCCTATAGTTGCATTTTGAATATTTTTTTTGTATGGGTGATAGGCGTGTCCTTTTACACGGCTGTCTTCAAACAAAGGCAGGTTTTCTAAAATGTATCCACCCAAATTTAACGTAGAGTATTTCGAAATTGTCTGCAGATTTCAGATCTGCATTCCGGAAAATCGTACCTGATGCGCTTTTTTTAAAAAAAACCTGTTTACATATGTATGAAAGAAAACACGCCAAGTGTACCAACTGAAAATTTTGTTGTCACCGATTTCGCTCAAATTTGGCGGTGTCGTAGTCTCGCTGTGCAAGATTAATAATGCGGGAGGATTTTGTCATGGTATCATTTGTTGTTAAAATGCAAGGTGTTTAAGTTGACAACTTTTGTGATTTTCATGTGTGTGATTTTTTTCAAAATTCATAGCTGACATCAAACTTTGTAAATTGATAAGTGTAAGTTATTTGTCTTATTCATTTTTAAAAGTTCTTTTTTATAAAAAAATATTCACCCTTATCATCTAAATCGATTTTGAATATTCCATTTATACGAACTTTTACAGCCAAATTTGCAATGAACAACAACTGACGCTACAAATATTAACTTGGAAATTGGTGACATATGATACCGAATCCCATCTTGAGTAATACAAATACCATTTTAAAGGTTGTAAATTGAAAATTTATTTAAAGTGGAAAAAACGCTCTCACGGCCAAACCACTGCATCCATTTTTATGAAATTTTGTACGGTGATAGGATAAACACTAAGGAACGATAAAGTTACCATTATGTTTTTAGTAGGCAGTGGCACGCCCCTTAATTGAAAAAACGCTCTCATGGCTAAACCACTGCATATATTTTTATGAAATTCGGTATAGAGATAGGGTTAGCACTAAGGATTGATGTTTATGAATTTTGATTTGGGGTTAAAATGAACAGGATGGAAAAATATCAAAAACTTTTTGGTCTTAAGTAGGAGTTACAAGCCCCTTAATGGAAAGCACGGTATTCAAACTTAGCTGTTGCACCGATTTTTATGCATGCAGATAACTCAAACTCTAAGAAAGACTATTAAAAGCTTTTTGTGTTTTATCGACCAAATAAGGTTATAAAAACTTGTTGCTTTGTACGCAAATGGTCGAATTTCGGCTACAAGGTGAACTCTAGCACAATTAAGAGTTTCAAAATGCTAAACTGAAAGCTTTTTTTTTAGAAAATCGATCCAAATTTCACTGAAACGCTAAGAACATTAGTTAAGCTCTGAGCAAATACTAGGCGAACTCGGACGAGAGGGTGTAGCCTATCTCATACAAGCAAAATGTATGTACTTCTGTTGTGCAAGCGTTATTTGAAGTAATGAAACCAAATTTCACACAAAAACTTGGGATAGTTAGTGCAAAATTTGAGCAAAAACTCGTTGAATTCGGTCAAGAGAGCGTGGTACCTCCCGTACAAACAACAGTGTAGGGCATTTGATTTTTGGCCAGGCCAAAAGCAACACCCTTACTAAATCGATTTTAGATCGGAAAAAATACTTTTATGTAACAACACACGCGCTACTCGCATGTGTTGCGCTATATACAGTGGCTCACAGCTTATATCAACCAGAAACTTTATAAAATTTTAAATGACTATAACTTTTAAACAAAATGATATATCAAAAAAATTCAAATGTATATTTGTACACAAAGAAGTCTTCATAAGATGTGCAGAAGAAAAATAACGAAAATACTCCTCCCCGTCCCACAGCACTAAAAAATAGAACTGAGCTACAAAAATTTATCTCACACCTTTTTCCAACCAAAAAGTTCTTAGTATATTGAAGATCGTCCATGGTAAAGGAATGATGGTATTTTCAGTTCTTATGTTTTCCTCCTTATTCTTGCAATACGATTAAGCCATTTTTTGTTCGAGATCAACAATGGACTTGAGCACGTGAGTATTTTTTGACAATGATCTGATGCACAACGATAAAGCAGCGGCTGTTAGTTTCCCAGCAATTGTAAAATGGCTTTTCGCGTTGGAAAATAGTACAAATGGTTTGTTTCATTGACTCAACAGTGCGCAGTATAAACTGCATTCTACATGAGAACAGTGTGCTTGATAAAGGAAAAACTACATTAAAAAAAAATTTCAACGCAACTAATTGCGTGGTAAATCAAGGAAAACCCAAAACTATCTGCTTCAAAATTGGCTGATTAGGTTAACTATAAGTAAGGCAAACCTTGAGAGATCGAGTTATCCATTAAGATCATCGGGAGTTTGACCTACAGGCCAAAAAAATTCACAAGAAACTCTTTCTAAGTAAAAAAAACCATCAAAGCTGCTTAGCTGCCGCTAAAAAGCACGTTGAAAAGGGCTTCAGAGTCGAAAATGCTTAAGTTTGACTCGCCCGCAAATATAACGTTCTCCCAAGTGCTAAAAAGCCTCTGAAGTTTTTTAAACATGCTCTTTAGCAGCAGCGAAATAGTTTTGCTGATTTTTTATACCCTACACCCAGGGTATATTCACTTTGTCCTTCCGTTTTTAACGCAGAGAAGGAGGCGTAGTCGATATAGAAAAGTATATATATTCTTGATCAGCGTCACCTCCTAAGTCGATATAGCCGTGTCCGTCTGTCTGGCTGGGTGGCTGGCTGGCTGTGTGTTGAAATACACTTTTCGGGAAAACTGAGCAAGATAATTCAATGAAATTTAGTACACTGCCTCCGTCGTCAAAGATAGCTCGGGGGATTGAAAATGATCGGTCTACGAACACGCCCACCGCCCGTACAAAAAATATATTCAAAATGCAATTTTAGGAGTATTTATCACGACAATGCAACCAAAATACGCATAAATACTAAAATTGTAAGCGCAAGCTCTGCGAAAAAACTGAAAGAATTCGGACAAGAGGGCGTGGCACCTCCCATATAAGCAAAAGCTTCAAAACGCTATACTGAAAACGTTTTTTGAGATATTCGAAACAAATTCGACTCAAACACTAAGAATCATAAATGAAAGCTCTCAACAAAAATTGGGTGAAATCGGACAAGGGAGCGTGGCACCTCCCATATAAGCGAAAGTTTCAAAATACTATACTGAAAGAGTTTTTTGAGATAATCCAACCAAACTTCACTCAAATACTAAAGACTATAAATGCACGCTCTAAGCTAAAACTAGACGAACTCGGACAAGAGGGTGTGGCACCTCCTATATAAGCAAAAGCATCGAAACGCTATACTGAAAACGTTTTTTACTCAGACACTACAAACTGTAAATCTAAGCTCTGGACGAAAACTGGGTGAACTCGGACAAGAGAGCGTAGCACCTCACATATAAGCAAAGTTTTAAAAATACTGCAGTGTAGGGTATTTAATGTTTGGCTAGGCCAAATTTTACACCCTTACTAGGTTTTACTTAGAAAGAGGTTCTTGTGAATTGTTTTGGCCTGTAAGTCACACGTCAGAAGAACTTAATGGATAATTCGGTCTCTCGAGGATTGCCTTGCTTATGGTTAACCTTATTTTGGGGTTTCCTTGATTTACCACGCAATTTGTTGCGTTGCAAATTTTTTTTATGTAGTTTTTCCTTTATCAAGCCTCTGTTCTCATGTAGAATGCAGTTTTTTATACTGCGCACTGTTGAGTCAATGAAACAAACCATTTGTACTATTTTCCAACGCGAAAAGCCATTTTACAATTGCTGGGAAACTAACAGCCGCTGCTTTATCGTTGTGCATCAGATCATTGTCAAAAAATACTCACGTGCTCAAGTCCATTGATGATCTCGAACAAAAAATGGCTTAATCATATTGCAAGAATAGGGAGGAAAACATAAGAACTGAAAATACCATCATTCCTTTACCATGAACGATCTTCAATATACTAAGAACATTTTGGTTTGAATAAGGTGTGAGATACATTTTTGTAGCTCAGTTCTTTTTTTAGTGCTGTGGGACGGGGAGGGGTATTTTCGTTATTTTTCTTCTACATTTGAATTTTTTTGATATATCATTTTGTTTAAAAGTTATAGTCATTTCAAATTTTATAAAGTTTCTGGTTGGAATAAGCTGTGAGCCACTGTAGATGTGCGCGCTGCACGTGCTTCTCTCTATCTAGCGGAGCCTTCAAACGGTTTGTTATTGAGAAGTATTTTTTTGACCTCAAATTAAAAATTAGTATGACAAATGTGCTACTGGATTAAAGGAAATTTAACGAGATTTCCAAAAAAAAAATTTTAGAAGTGAATGTAGTTATTAGGACTTTTTAAACCTACACCCAGGGCATATTCACTTTGTCCTTCTGTTTGTAACGCAGAGAAGGAGGAGTGGCAGGTAAAGAAAAGTATATATATTCTTGATCAGCGTCCTCCTAAGTCGATATAGCCACGTCCGCCTGTCTGGCTGGCAGGGTGTCTGTCTGTGGAAATATTTTTCACGGGAAACTAAGCAAGATAATTCAGTGAAATTTGGCACAGTGGCTTCGTTGTAAAAGTCAGTTCGTGGGATTAAAAACTAGCAACATTGGTAAACGGACACCACCAACGCCCATTCAAAATATTACGCAATATTAAGAGCATTATTTAAAATAACGCAAGCCAAATGCACATAGATACTAGAAATAGTAAGTGCAAACTCTAAGCAAAAACTAGGTGAACTCTGACAAGAGTTCTAAAAAGTTTCAAAAACCCATACTGAAAGCTTTTTTTGAAATAATCCAACCAAATTTCACTTAGACACTAAGAACATTAAGTGCAACCGCTGAGAAAAAAATATGTGAACTTGAGAAGCGTGGCATATCCCACACAAGCAAAATTTACATCATTCTGTAATGCAAGCGTTATTTTAATGAAACTAAATTTCGCACAGGTGGAAAAGTTTGTGCCATATTAGTGCAAGATCTGAGGAAAAACTAAGTGAATTCGGTCACCTCCCTTATAAGCAAAATTTTGAAAATACTTCAGTGTAGGGTATATAATTTTTGGCCTGGCCAAAAATACCACCTATACTAGTTCATATTAAAATGGCCACTAAAGTCAAAAAATTGGAAACAAAAATTAAAAATATCAACTTGAAAGGTGCAGAACTTTGCGGAACCATTTTAGGCCCTATAAACCAAAGACACTCAATAAAGCTAATACAATTAACTTCAAGTTTCCCATAAAAAAGTTTTCTCTAAAACGTTAGGGTGACTTAAGAAATTTCTTTTTGTAAGACAAGTCAGAAAAACTATTTTTTCATATAACTTCTCAGAGGAACATTAAAGACCCCCATGTGCAATTTTTTGTTAGTCTAGGCCCCTTCTATCTTCTCCCAAAAGCTTCGTAACCTTATCGTTTACACCCTATCTATGTATCGAGCCCTAACCGCAACAGTACCGTATGCAACAAAAAGCATATTTTACAGGAGAGAGTTTTGTTAATTTTTTTTCGAACATGCTTATCGGATTTTTCTAAAACGTTAATGGCGCACACAATATTTTCGCAGTCACTCTTGGCGAAGATTGAAGTTAAAATGTGGCGCTTACGTTTTTTGAAATTACATTGTTTGGTCCTTGAAGAATACATTTACATATTTCATTTATTTAATACGTAAAAAGAAATTTGTAACAATTTGAACGGTTGAAAATGTACCAACCCACAAAAAACGTCAGATTGACTGTAATATTGTTAATTTACAGTACTATTTAGTATTAAAAACTTACAAAATATCATGCACACATCTCGTTTGAACTTGGTTTGACTCCGATGTCGTCCCAGTCCAGGTTGTTTTTTTATGCAAATCTGTTCGCACGGATCCCAGCATACAGAAAAAGTTTTTTTTAAATCGGTTAGCGAGTTAATCGATTTTCCGGGTCGAATTTCGGTTCCCAAATGGTCTTCACATTTTTTCTATATCAAACAAAAAAGTTTGACAAAAATAAACGAAAAACTGAGTATGTATTTGTAGATTCTAAAATAGAATTTTTGAACATTTTTAGTGATGATAACGAGATATTGTATTTTTAACAATTTTTTTAAAATTTTTTTGTTAAAAAAATTAGCTTTTGCGTTTTTTTAGAAAATAAGCAACGGACGAAAACAAGAAAAATCATTTTTAAAGTAAAGAATTGCTATATCTGATATTGTTTTCGAGAAATTCTTGCCCAAAAACTAATTTTCCATCCATTTTGTGAAAAGTTAAAATACATTATTTTTGTATTCTTTTGAGGTTATATAATAGAACAAGGAAATCCTCCTTCAAAACCCAGTTTAAATTGTGTATATGGGTCATTCTTAGATAACTTTTCGAGTTATAAAATTGGCAGATAATTTTTTTGGATTTTTGCAAGTTTCTTCATATTATCTTGTGTAAAAACACTCTTTAAACTCACCTTTTAAGTAGATCAGCTACAAGTGTGACTTTACGGTTTTAAGGTCGAAGTTAAGAAATTTTGCTGCCACGCTAATGGCAGCCTAAAGGTCTGCCATGTTTCCTGTCCTCCGTTTTTATGGCCGTTTATGGTGGGTTAGGATCTCCTAATTACGAATCTGATCTTCATTTTTTTCTATTACTTCAGAGTTCTGAGTTATCCCTGCTCAAAAGTGAATAAATCACTGTTTTGACATCTACTTAACAATAACAACAAGTAAAATTAATTTTTGGCAATGGACTCGAACAAAATATTCATAATTCAGTTTTAATATTTGGCATATGGATGTGAATGATATTTTAGAACAATTTACATAAAAAAAAAAATTTCGAAAAAATGTCGCATACGCTACTGTTGTGGTTAGTGCTGGATATGTTCGTATGTGTGTATGCATGAAAGGAATTTGAGTATAGTTCAGAAGTCGTAATTGTATATAGTACACATCCCATATCAATAAAAGCACAAACAATTTCGCTCTAATCTGATTAAATAAAATCCTGTACAAACCTTTGAACGGTGTGATACATCAGACAAATATTATATTATACTTACGTTCATATGTACATTTATCTGCTAGACCTTATTATACCATGTATGTATGGATAAGGATTATACTAACTAAATTTTTTTTTTATACCTTTTACACTTTTGGATTGACTTTAGTATTTGTACTTGTACCAAAAGAAAAAAATATCTATATATAGCAAACACCACACCCACCACACACCTATCACATAGTGATCATAATTGCGAGAAATTTTAATAAATAATAATGCCGTAGAACAATTTTCATAAAAAGTTTTTGACAGTGTTGAAATCTTTACTTTCGGAAGCTTTAATTTTTTGCTGATTGAAAAGTTTCACCAACATTTCTATAATATATTTTTTGTATTTGAATTACACAGCTTATCATTTTAAAATGAGGTATTCGGAAAATTATACATATATCATGTATGTATGTACATATTTCATCGCTGTTAAAACAAAACTGTTATATGGTGTAATTAATTTAATTACAAAATGAAATGAAACAAAAAAGAACTAATTTCATTTACAAATGCATATGTATGTATGTCAATGAATTTGCAGCATATTGGTTAACAGTGTGTTGTCACTACTGCCAACCAAATGTCGCAATAGTTTAAGTACAAAAATCTATTAAAACAACGTGAAGAAAACAAACATCCAATAAACATTGCAACACATTTGCCGGGCAAAACCGGCGTAAAAAGTTCGATATATTTATGTTAGGTTTTTTTACATTTCCAATGTAAGTGGTGATCAATCGGCTCCAAATGTCAAAAAAGCCTCTTAATTTTTTGTTAAGTTCCTACGGGCCCTGATAAGCCCTAATGGGACATATGGTAAATGTGTCTTTCTGTCTGTTGCAATAACGATTACGGCCAAGCAAGTAAAGACTATATGCATGAAATTTGGTAACAATAATAGTTAAAGTCGCTGTCTGATTGTGATTAAAAATGAGCATTTTAAAGTATGCAAGGTAGGCGTGAACATTAAGTGCGAACTCACTCTACGGGCACGTCAAATTTCTAGGTAAGCGGAGGAAAGTGGTGTTTTCATTGCCCTCCGTTTGCCCACAAATTTGACGTTCCCTATGTGCCCGTGTCCTTCGTGTGAGTTTGGTCTAACAGATCACACCCGATTTTAGTTCCAATCCGTATTACATGTACCAAATTGCATGCGTTTAGCTTCATCCATTTGGGCGTAATTGTAATTTCAACAGACAGAAACAATTTTGCAGTATTTATTGGAGAGTTATTTAATTAAATGATTTTTTTTTTTTATTTAATTGATTTATTGAGCATAGCTATTAACTGCGGCGATAAATGAATAAATATTGTAAAATTTCATGTTCGGCAATAGGCGATCTACTTTTGTGAATTAAAAAGAAAAAAAAAAAAGAAAAAATTACCATTCTAAGAGGCTGTTTTTTTTTTGCTCGATTCTTTTTGGCTCAATTTTTAGTCTTACGCCTTAGAACATTTGGATATTTTTCAATTATTGATGTCACACACACACGAGCACGTTAGAAGCTTCATTTTGAAGAAAAGAAAGTGTGAACATGCATTGCTAAATATCATTTAATATACATATTGTAGTATTTTCGTTAAGTCAAAGACTTCTTTTTCACCAAAATACTTATGTAGGGAAATAGTGTCGCCTGCGGACATGGGTCATTGACAAATACTTCTGTTCTGAAAAATGTTAAGCGCGTGTTTTTGTGCATATACCGGAGCAAACAGACGCATTTGTTTTGTGCTGAGAAGAAAACAATTTTTGAATAAGTGAAAGTCAACACAAAAGTTTTTTGCAATAATTTTGCAAGTGAGATAAATCGAAGTTAATCAATCGAAAAGCTGAATGCAATCTATATTTATGCAGTAAATTTATTATATTTTGTGATTCAAAACCGAATCCAACCAAAATGTTCACACAACAGAGTTTGCTTTTTTCTTTTCAAAGTGGCTGTAGGTCGGTTGTAGGCACCCTCTTTTTTTATTTATTGCGTGTGATTTACTAAAATATCGTCGTGGATGTCAACATAACAAATTTAAATGGTGTTATTATCCCATTTACGCTTTTTTTAGTGGAAAGGAAAGACTCTTTAAAGATATCGCAGAAAAGAAGTGGTTTTTATTAAATGTGGGTGGTTAGGTGGCATACGACTTTGTAAAAAATCTCGGTATTGAGTTTCCAGACCGAGGAGCAGATGGCGGAAATGGATTGGTACAAAAAAATCAAAAAGAGCAACGTCGCCAAGGGCTAGAAATTACGTCACCTAGCCTGGTTAGTCTGCAAAACAATTGATCTGGCATTGACGCTGAAGACAATCAAGTCTGGTTTCACAATCATGTCTGGTTTCAGGATAACAGGCATGATGCCATTCGATCCAGACGTTTTCAGTGTCGCTGATTTTGTTGAAGCCTTTGAGCAGAATTTGTTGAAATTGTGTGAGTCAATGTTTCCAAAATAAATTAATTTTGCTTTCTTCTCCATTTGATTGCGTTTAACTTCATATTTTCCCATTTGTAGCCGATTTTCTAAGGGTGCCCACAACCGACCCAAACGAAATGGTGCCCACACCCGACACTTTTGCTTGTGTGGGATAAGCCACGCCCTCTTGTCCAAATTTATTTAGTTTTCGCTCAGAGCATGCGCTATTCTACATATCTGTGCACAATTTCGTTACACTACACTAAATAAAGCTTGCGCAGCATTTTCAAAACTTTGAGTGTACGGAAGGTACTTTTTTCCGCATCGACCAAATTTCTATGTCTGAGTGAAATTTGGTTAGATTATCCCAAAAAACGATTACAGTAAAGCATTTTGAAACTTTTTCTTGTATAGGACGAACAATGCACTCTTTTATGAATTCAACTTTTTTTCTACTCAGAGCTTCCAGCTACAATTTCTAAAATTTGTGTGTATTTTGGTTGCATTATCGTTAATAATGCTCACGAAATTGCACCCTAAATGTTCGTTACGTACCGATTTTGCTAATTTTCAACTCCACGAACTTACTTTTACGACGAAGCCAGTCAGGCCTGTTCCGTAATCCACGTGGTTTTAATTACTTTTCACTTAGGAGGTCTTTTGATGAAAATGGTGATTCATACGACAAAAAGAATTAGAATCTTATTTGTGGAGAATTACACGTTCTACAAATAATATTGATTTCTATTTACGAAAAAGTAACTGTTTTGGAAATATTCGATAAAGTCCAATTTTTCGACCTTTTGCGGTTTTTTAAGAATATTTCCCAAACGGTTACTTTTTTGATAATGCAAATCAATGTTAATTGTAGAAGCTGTAATTCCCCACAAAAATGAAAAGTAACTGAAAACACACGGATTACGGAACAGGCCTGAGTCTATAAAATTTCATCGAATTATCTTGCTTAGCTTTCTCGTAAAAAATATTTCCACGGACAGACAGCCAGCCAGAGCGACTAGTTAAAAATTTGCCTTGTTATTTTTTCAGCGCTGAGTTAAACAAATCTGCTGTTTATATTCAGTTAGCGGCATTTCTTAATTAATAAACGAGCAAATCAACACACACACACTCCCGGGGAATTTTTCTCAGACTGCCGTGCATTTTCTATTACAGTTTGAGAAAAATTCCCCGGGAATATTGATTCACGATAACCCCCTTTGTATTTTTTGTTAACTGTCGACCTATGCACTACAACAGTGGTCGGCAGGCCATAGCACAATTGTGCATAGAGACTTCACAGGCATTCTCATGCTCTTTCGTTCAGTTGTCGTAAATCATCGACAAAGCAACATCGAGTGCTTCTGCAGTTCTGTTATCTTTTTATGCACATGAAAAAATTTCTTTACAGCTATGACAAACTTTGTAAAATATATTATTTTATAGTTTTTGCGACTAGATTCAAATTTTTAGTTTAGGAAACGTTCAGATTAACTTTTTAAAAATTATACAAAAACTTTTACTGTTGCCCCCTGGTTTTTTTTTTTTTTAATTTTGCTTAAAGCATATGTTTCAAAGAAACCAATTAAATTTGAGTCAGGGTATGTACACTTTGTCCTTCTGTTTGTAACGCAGAGAAGGAGGCAAGGCAGATATAGAAAAGCATATATATTCTTGATCAGCATCACCTCCTGAGTCGATACAGCCTTGTCCGTCTGTCTGGCTGCGTGACTGGGTGGCTGGCTGTCTGGCTGTGTGTGGAAATACATTTTTTGGGAAAACTGAGCAAGATAATTCAATGAAATTTGGTACACTGCCTCCGTTGTCAAAGTTACTTCGTGGGATTGAAAATGAGCAAAATCGGTCAACGGACACGCCTACCGCCGATTCAAAAAATATATTCAAAATGCAATGTTAGGAGTATTTTCCACGACAATGCGACCGAAATCTATATATTAATACGCAAGCCAAAAGTTTGTCCTAGCTTTTTAACTATGTTTGATATGAAGCACGACTTTAAATTATACACCATTAGAAAAGTATTTGTGTGTCAATATGCACAAAGCTAAAATTATTTTAATATTTAGTCATTAAGATAGGTAAAACTAAATGCAAATTGTTCAATATTAACAACGACAAAATACATACAGAGCTGAAAAGAGGATACAGCACAAAGAGAAAGACAAAAAGCTGACTGACACTGACTTCATGTTTTTGGTTTTCTTTTCGTTTCACATTTGTCATTGTACCAATGATGATAAATGTGCTTTTCTATTTTATACCAAGTAGCAAAAAAGTACTAAAACTGTCCAAAAGTACCAATGCATTTATGGTCAAATTTTGACCATTGGGCGACATATAAATACTGCGAATTGTAAGCGGAAGGCCTTAGCAAAAACTGAGCGAATACGGACAAGAAGGCGTGACATATCCCATATAATAGCTTCGAAACGCTATACTGAAAGCGTTTTTTGAGATAATCGAACCAAATTTGAATCAGACACTTACAATTATCAAGCACTCAACAAAAACTGTGTGAAATCGGACAAAGGGGCGTGGGACCTCCCATATAAGCAAACTTTTCAAAATACTGCAGTAAAGTGTATTTATTTTTTGGCCAGACCAAAAGTTGCACCCTTACTGGTTTTATCTGAAAAGACGTGATGGAAAAATTTTGTATATGCAGTCCTATTATGTCAATAGCAAGGAATAATAATAACATACGCCCAACTATGATAAAATTAAAAGTCCGAAATTTGTTGATCACTATAATCTATTATTATGGCACATAATATATGTGACATTAATTTTGCTACCTTTATGGACCTATTCCACTTTCAAAAAAAAAACCCAGTCAAGCCGAAAAAACAATTTCCATCATTGTCAATTTTTATCTGATCTTGGTTCAAAAGGTCAAAATTTTTGTTTGAAAAAGGCTTTCGATTAATTTAGTTTTTCAAGTGGTTAGTTGAGAAAAACTTATCTGGAGTAAGTCAAATTTTTCATAATTTTCAAAATTTTAATTTTCGATCACTAATCTTAATTAAATGATACACTGTTTGAAACATTATTTAATTTCCTTTAAAACGAGGTGTTTGTAGTTGAAGTCAGACTAGCCGTTCTCTCTACAGATCAGTTGAAGTGAACTCATGTTTAGTAAAACATTTTTTTGACGAATACGGCGAAACAATTTTTTTACTGGTGTAAGCCATTTCAAAACGATCAAGATTTTTTTTATGGCACCTGATTCGGCTATAAATTGGCATAAGCAATAGTAGTATGGTGGAAAAAATTACTACCAAATATTTTTTCAAAATTTAAAAAAATGGCGGAGATATGGGACTTTGAAATTTTTAGGTTAGTTTTTTTGAAAAGCTATAACTTTAGTTGCATTTATCCAATTCTCAATTTTATGGTGTCAAATGATTTGTCTTAAAACAGGCTTTAAAAGAAAAACTAGGAAACATTTTTTTTATATTGTTTACACTAAAAAAAAAAAAAAAATTTAAATTGAGTTTCGCAAAATACGTAATTTTTGATTTTTTTATTTTTCTTGCAAAAGAAGCTACAGGTGTAACTTACCAGTCCTTCAAAAATTGGAGTGGGCCTGCCAGTGGTTCTCCAGAAAAACAATAAAATGTGGCTTCTACCGCAATTTTTCAATACAATTTTTTTGAATTTGAAATTTTTAATTAAACGTTAATTTGAATTTGAAAAAAGTGCGTAGGTACTTTCATAAGTACTATACAAGCAAAAAAAACAGTCAATAAACTAACTTCAGCATTTGAAAATTTTATTTAATAAAAATTTTGAATTGAAAAAATGTACTGAAAAATTGCGGAAGATACTACATTTTATTGTTATTCTGGAGAACCACTGGCAGGCCCACTCCAATTTTTGGAGGACTGGTAAATTACACCTGTAGCTTTTTTGCAAGAAAAATAAAAAATATCAAAAATGACGTATTTTGGGAAACTCAATTTAAAATTTTTTTTTTCAGTGTAAACAATATAAAAAAAAAATGTTCCTAGTTTTTATTTGAAAGCCTGTTTCAAGACAAATCATTTGACACCATAAAATTGAGAATTGAATAAATGCAACTAAAGTTATAGCTTTTCAAAAAAACTAACCTAAAAATTTCAAAGTCCCATATCTCCGCCATTTTTTGAAATTTTGAAAAAATATTTGGTAATAATTTTTTCCACTATGCAACTATTGCTTATGCCAATTTATTGTCAAATCGGATTCCATGAACAAATTTCTTGATTGTTTACACATGGTTTTACACTACTTCTTTTTCAATCAGCACACTCCAAGTAATTGAAATAAATTTAATCGTTCGAATAAAAATTTTTGCTGTAAAACTGATTATGCAAAGTTGTTTGCTTGCATTCTTAACAGTAGAAAAAAGATGCAAACGGTCAGCGACAAAATATTTGGTATGCAAAAACGGTCTTATTGTACATATGTATGTAGCTAAAAGGGACCAACCAGCCGTTGTAGCTAAGCTCAATTTTTTCTATTAGTAAGCAAAATTCATAATTTATAAAACAAAATTGTTTTCTTCATGTTACTGCATTTTAAATATTTTCACAGCAAATGACAAATCTGTAAAGTTAATTGCAAATTAAATACATATTTCGATAAAGGTTTGATTTGTACCATTTTACACAAAAAAATACTATATATGTATGTATATGTAAGTGTATGTGTACCTATATACAAATGTAAATAAATGTAAAAAACTTAACATGTTCTATTCGAAAAATCACAAAATTTTATAAAAACATCAGGGTTATACAAATTTTATTCAAAGTCGATTTTACAATGCTGCTGTCATAATTGTATTAAATTCAATGCATTTATGTAATATTTTTAAATGTAAACTAAAGAGCTCACATGTGGCATTAGATTGATGCGAGCTAGTTTTATTTAAATATTGAGTAACCGCTGGGCACTAATGGGTTAAATAAAAAATGTACTCATAAGGGAGCACGTAGATTTTTTTTTCTTGTTTCCGATAGTGCGTCTTTTTCTATTTTCTCAATTTTTTTAGTCGGCTACGGGGATTCGGACGATCTATTTACAAATTTGTACGTGGTTTTTATCTATTACGTTACTATAGTTATAGTACTGCACTTATTTGCTTTGTAGTCGTTGCATACGATCCAAAGATTGTAAATAGCAGTTCGACAATATTCTTCAAATTAGTGTTGTATTCAAGTGTAGGATTTGTTATAAGTACTTAGTTTTATTCACTTTGCAGAATGTTTTCATAATTAAATATGTGCTATTATTTTCAATTTTTTTCAAATGATTTTATATATCATCGAGATAAATTTTCAATTTAAAATGAAAGATTCAAAATGAGTAGCCGAGTTGCAAAACCAGATTCATTAAAAAAAAAAAAAAAATAGATATACTTACATATACACAAGGGTTGTCGTAGAAGAAATTGACACTTTTGTTTCTTAAGATTATGATTTACCTGATAATCATGCAGGTCAAAATAAGGGTGCTATTTTTTCTCTATAACATGACGCTTAAAAAACATATAACACTTTGTGACAACATTTCAAACGATAAAGATGTCAAGCAATCAAGAAAAAATGCGTGAAGTCAGTTTGTCCACTTACCTGAAAGAAACAGAATTAAAATATTCAGCTATAGCTAAAAAAGCAGCACAGTCTAAATAGTTATTTCGAATTGCAGAAAGCGTCTACTTATCGTACAAATAATATCTCAAGTAGATAACCTTGCTTAGACGCACAGTTGGTGAAAAAGGTGAAGCAAATCTTTAAGCAGAATTCCGACACTTCAATACGACATATTGATGTAAGGACAGGTACCTCGAAATCTACTTTACAAAGACTAAAAAAAGAAAAGTAAGCTGAATCCCTACAGAGTTCAAAAAGTATCAGATCATCCCAATGAAAAGTAGCTGGTGGCTTTGAAGCAAGTCCAAAAGTTGTATGAAGGTTTCCTGACTAAATTTGACTGTAGTGTAATGGACGGTTAAACACACGATAAGGCAGATTTCAAGCAGCAACCGGGACACGAATTTTATATCTTTACGGAGGAGAGACAGATGCAGAGCAAAATTTGAGAAAAAAGAAAATCACAAAATTTTCCAAGCATTATATGGTTTGGCAGGCCTTATGCACCTGCGGTCTGAAAAGTAGTTTTTTTTTTTTTTGTAACACATGGCACAATAAATTCGAAATTTTATATTGACCAGTATCTTGAAAAACGTCTTTTCCCATTTATTCGTGGAAGAAAAAAACTCAGGTTCTAGAGATGCAAACAATCCATAAAAATTTCTGTTGCAAAAGCAGTCAAAAAACATATGGAAACTCATATCTACGTCAGTTGAGCTGCAAAACCGGCTATATTAAAATGATCACTTACTTGACCCACGTTTTCACTAGTTTTCGTTCTTTTTAAGTTTGAAAAGTTTTGGTTTTTCATGAAACGACCAAAAAAAGGCTCCAGAAGCATCCCTTAAGAGTGATGTTTTTATCGATTTCCGATATTTCCATGTGTAATAGATAGGTTATTTAAAGATAATGGCCCGTAGTTACAGACAAATTTAGACTAATTAAAAGATTTTAATTTGTCTGTAACTACGGGCCAATAACTTCAACTATCCCGTTTATATGTACATATGTATTTTAGATTTTTTGTTCAGTGGCTATAGTTAGAAAACAAAAAAAAATGTTTTGTTCCACTCTTTTGGATTTTATTGTCGATTCAAATTTAAAGAAAGATATAAATAAAATTAAATTAAAGTATGTGTATGCACTTTAATCCAGGCAATTTCTAGCAGCATTGTAAAATTACTTTTGTGCTTTATACCATTATCAACGAGGGAATTTTCAACGTAGAACTATTTTTGCATACCTAAACTACATATTTATGAATTATAATGAATACTTTGGGAGAACAAAATGCCTTTGCTGTATGCTAATAGCTGAATTAACTCAACTTAAATGTTTCATTCTTTATTTTATAAAAGGCTAAAACACGATTAAATTTTTTTAATAAAAACAATAATTTAAATTTTACTGCTTTTGCGCCGACGTTTGGAGGATTATTTGTCCTCTTCTTCAGAGCGTCTGTTTATTAACTGAAGAGGAGGACAAATAATCTTCGAAACGTCGGCGCGATAGCAGTAAAATTTAAATTATTGTTTTTATTAAAAAAAATTAATCGTGTTTTAGCCTTTTATAAAATAAAGAATATTTAACTAAAGCGATTTTCATCTTAAAATAATTAAATGTTTCAATTTCATTCTAGCTCGAGATAAATGCTTGCATACAAGTTAAACACAATATGCATGCAGAAATAATACTACCTACTTTGAAGATGCCCTCGTGAAATTAACTTATTTGCGTGCTTTGTATTTGTATATAAATAAATATGTTTGTGCATATAATACCTATATGTGCATGGGTTGTTCAGGCGACATTTTCATTCTGAAACCCTGAAGCTACCTTACCGAAATTTTATTTATTCGGAACTATTTTTATTTTATGTTATTTTTATTTTACGGTACCTATAATCAGTTTTTTAAAACAACAAAAGCTATAAACGTAAAAAATGTTCAGCCCACAAGTTTGTTTTTAACACTTTTGTATTTTTGAAGTCTCTTTACCACGCGTATGTCGTTAACACAATGCGTGATCGGGTTCCACAATGCCTTATTGCATTGTCTTCTTTGTCTTGGACGTTGAGTCTTGGTTTTGATATTATGTCTGAGTCTTGGTTTCGGCCCTGGCTTCAGAAATAAAAATTACTGAAATACTTATGCATTTCTGCACTAAGAGATGATTTTGATCTGTTTTTATACTGTTTATAGCTTACGAAGTTTTACAAAGCTCTAGAATTTGATGGTGCATAAAATGAATATAAATGTCAATAAAGAATATGCATATACAGGGTGTGCTAAATATCCCGGAACGGCCAAATATTTGGAAAGCTGCACGTTAAAACAAAAAACACGTGTTCAATATTTTTAAGAGAGCTATTCAACGACACCAATCTTGAATCCAAAATTTTAAATAGGAACCCCTCATTTTTTTGTCTGAAACATTTTTTCTTATTGGGCATAGATGGCGCTCTAATTGGCAAAAACAAAATTGAAAATACAAACAAATCTTAAATACAGTGTTCCAATTATGTCTTCGTACAGCAGCTGTTTCAAACTTAACCCAGTGTGCCAAACGGACTCGTTTCGGATCCGTAACGGGTTCATATTTTCGTTCTTTTTATCCGTTACGGAATCCGTTACTGATCCGTTTGCGGGAAGGATTCCTAAAAAAAAACGAATCGTTTTTTCTTCTTTTATGGATCCGTTTCGAACCTGTAACGTACATCAAAAACGAATTCAAAACGGATTCGCTTTTAATAATGTTAATGCTGCTTATAAAAAAAACGAAAACAGGGTGAAGCGCTTATTTTTAATTAAAAAAAAACAAAATAACAAAAAAAAAAAAAAATGACTAGCCCGGCCGGGAGTCGAACTCAGGCTCCCGGGGTATTACTCTTTCATACACGAGACGTTAGACAACTAGGCTATTGACCGATATGATGTTGACTTATCTGATGTAGACTTATTTGATGTTGAGATTTAAAGTTTGTATATTAAACAAATTTCTGTTGTTTTTTTATAAGTATTCTGTGTTGTTTTTCTTCCCTTCTTTTGATAAAAAATGTTATATACATACTCAAATTTGGAATCAAAAACATTTTTTCAAACAGAGTTTGAAAAGTTTACAAAAAATCATACGCAATAAAATAAAAAGAAAAAAAAAAACAAATCAAAAATATTTTTTTTATCATAACCCAGTGTGCCAAACGGACTCGTTTCGGATCCGTAACGGGTTCATATTTTCGTTCTTTTTATCCGTTACGGAATCCGTTACGTATCCGTTACTGATCCGTTTGCGGGAAGGATTCCTAAAAAAAAAACGAATCGTTTTTTCTTCTTTTATGGATCCGTTTCGAACCTGTAACGTACATCAAAAACGAATTCAAAACGGATTCGCTTTTAATAATGTTAATGCTGCTTATAAAAAAAAAAAGAAAACAGGGTGAAGCGCTTATTTTTAATTAAAAAAAATAAAATTACTAGCCCGGCCGGGAGTCGAACTCAGGCTCCCGGGGTATTACTCTTTCATACACTAGACGTTAGACAACTTGGCTATTGACCGATATCATGTTTACTTAACTGATGTAGACTTATTCGATGTTGAGATTTAAAGTTTGTATATTAAACAAAGTACCTGGAGACCGATCCCTGCTCGGTCAACAATCTTATCTTATCATTTTAGTCGATGTTTTTATTCATAGCTATTTTTTTCAATGAAATTCGTACCTTTTCACCTCCAAAGCTTTCAAAATGATAAATTAACCGATGAGAAAAATAATAAGAAAAAACTCGGAAAATATCGAATGGTATAGAAAAATATCAAGAACTCCAAATTTTTTAAGAGAATTAGAATGACCTAAAATAAATAAATGGGATATGCCACGCACCCAAAATATTTCGCCTCTTGTATGGGGGCTGAAATATCTTACCATCATGCCTCGGAAAGTTCATTAAATTTTTTTTTGTGCATGAGTTATTAACTAAAATTTTTATTTTGGTAAAAAGTGGGCCTTACCATTATTGAACAAAGCCCACTTTTCGTTATGCTTTAGATACTTGTAATCCAGGTCCGCATACCAAATTTCATCAAAATATGTTGTACCATTTGCGAGAAATAGCATTTAATTTGTTTTACTTGTATGGGAGGTTCCACGCGCACCGGTGATATTTTGCCCACTTTCAGGTCGTAGGTGCCTAATAAAAAGTAGATTCCCTATAGTTAAATTCAGAAAGATTGCTTTAGTAGTTTTCTTTTTATAGCGTATTATATTTTTGTGTGCGGTGCCACGCCCTCCAACGAGTTTTCCTAATATAACAGCACATCACATATTGATACTTCTTTTCAGGGGTAAAATCTTTGAAATTTTCATTAAAATTGTTGAAGTCGTTTTCGAGTAATATTGAATCAAAATAAAAAAGGGGCGTGGCACTTCTTCGATCCCGCCCACTTTTCGGTTATTACAAGGCATTGATATGTAGTACCTACATACCAAATTTCATAAAAATATCTTGTAACATTTGCGAGAAATAGCATTTAACGTATTTTGCTTGTATGGGAGGTTCCACGCGCAATGGCGACATTTCGCCCACTTTCAAATCAGAGATGCCCTATTGCAATTAGGCTCCTCACAGTTAATTTCAGAATGTTTGCTTCATTAGTTTTCTTTTTATACCGTTTTATATTTTTGTGGGCGGTGCCACGCCCTTCACCGAGTTTTCCCAATATAACGGCATATAACATATTAATACTTGTTTGCAGGGGTAACTTCTCCTAAATTTTCATTAAAATTGTTGGAGTCGTTTTCGAGTAATATTGGATCAAAATTTTCAAAGGCTAAAAAGTGGGCGTGGCACTTCTTCGATCCCGCCCATTTTTTGTCCGTTATGAGGTATTATTAACCCGTACGCGCTCACCAAATTTCATCCAAATACCTTGTATGGTTTACGAGTTATTACTTAATCAAATTTAAAATTTAAGGCTGTGCCACGCCCTCTGGTGAGCATTTACAAAGTTCAAACTTAGCTCATTCTTCATTGTATGCTAATATCTAACACTACTCCAAGTTTCATTAAAATCGCTGTAGCCGTTTTCGAGAAAAAATTTTGGCACAGAAATAAGTACAAAGAAACATACAATTTTATCTCGTATAAGAAGAGAAGATTTCTGTTGTTTTTTTATAAGTATTCTGTTGTTTTTCTTCCCTTCTTTTGATAAAAAATGTTATATACTCAAATTTGGAATCAAAAACATTTTTTCAAACAGAGTTTGAAAAGTTTACAAAAAATCATACGCAATAAAATAAAAAGAAAAAAAAAAAAAAAACAAATCAAAAATATTTTTTTTATCATAAAAATTAAATAAAGCAAATCCGTTTTGAGTTCATATTCGAAGTATTTACGGAATCGAAACGGATTTGCCCAGGTTCGAATCCTACCAGAGGTGGTTTTTTACTCTTTATTTTTCTTCCTTTTTTTTCTTTTTATTATTTTTTAATTGCTAATAGGCGCATCAAAACGGTTTTTTTCATTAAATATACAGCATTAACATATTTAAAAGCAAATCCGTTTTGAATTCGTTTTTACATAAGTTTCGGATTCGAAACGGGCCCGCACTGCGGAATTTAATTTTTTTTTATTCGCTAATAAGCGCTTCAAAATGTTTTTTTTTTTTTATCTAAACAAAGCGTTTTGAATTCGTTTTTGATGAACGTTACGGGTTCGAAATGGATCCGTTACCGCGGATTACGTTTTTTATACCTCTTTGAACTCGTAACGGATTCAAAACGGATCCTCATCCGTTTTTGTGCACATTGGGAAAAATTAAATAAAGCAAATCCGTTTTGAGTTCGTATTTGAAGTATTTACGGAATCGAAACGGATTTGCCCAGGTTCGAATCCTACCAGAGGTGGATTTTTACCCTTTATTTTTCTTCCTTTTTTTTCTTTTTATTATATTTTAATTGCTAATAGGCGCATCAAAACGGTTTTTTTTCTGTAAATATACAGCATTAACATATTTAAAAGCAAATCCGTTTTAAATTCGTTTTAACATAAGTTTCGGATTCGAAACGGGCCCGCACTGCGGAATTTAATTTTTTTTTATTCGCTAATAAGCGCTTCAAAATGTTTTTTTTTTATCTAAACAAAGCGTTTTGAATTCGTTTTTGATGTACGTTACGGGTTCGAAATTGATCCGTTACCGCGGATTACGTTTTTTATACCTTTATGAACTCATAATGGATTCGAAACGGATCCTCATCCGTTTTTGTGCACATTGGGAAGTGACAAAAAACAATAAAGTGGGGCAAAAAATTTCAAAAAGTTTTAATGCAGATTTATTTAGTAAATATTTATGTTTAATTCAGATACGAAAAATTATTCACTTTAATTATTTTCTGCATATATATTGACTAAAAATAAAACAAAGCCACAAATTTGACTCCAATAAAGTCTTCATACACTTGAACTTTTGTTTGCATTTTTGTCCTTTTTTGCTGAAAATTTCCTTTAAAAATAACGGTTTTTAACAAAGAGTGATACACATACGTAACAAGACAAGAGCCAATTTGATGAGTTTTGATTAAAATTTTTAAATTTACGCCTGATAAATATTTACTTGTTAGTTGAAGAGCGTAAGCTTTCATTGGATCTACATGAGAAGAAGCAAAAATCATATGCGGTACTAGCCAAACTATTGTCCCGCAACCTCTCTACTATCCAGTGTGTAATCGGCCGCTTTAAATATGAAGACCACGTAGAGAATAAGCCCAAATTAGATCGCCCTACAGTTCTCACACATGGAGATCGGCTGGAAATCAAGCGTATAATCGCCGTGGATCCGTTCATAACTGCACAGAAACTAAGTGCAAAGCTCCATCAATCCTGGCAAAACAAACTTCATCCAGAAACCATTAGAAAACCCGTAATTGATGCCGCATTTAGCTCTCGCAAACCTCACAGTAATGCAATAAATCGTAAAAAAACGTTTAAATTGCTCTCGCCAAGACCAACATGCCTCTCTAGAGATCTGGCAGAATGTGATATTATCAGATGAGCCCAAATACAACATTTTTGAATCTTATAAATGAATTTTGGGCTTGGCGAGCACAATTTAAACGTTTTTTACGATTTATTGCATTACTGTGAAGTTTGCGAGAGCTAAATGCGGCATCAATCACGGGTTTTCTAATGGTTTATGGATGAAGTTAGTTTTGACAGGATTGAAGGAGCTCTGCACTTAGTTTCTGTGCAGTTATGAAAGGATCCACGGCAATTATACGCTTAATTTGCAGCCGATCTCCATGTGTGAGAACTGTAGGGCGTTCTTATTTGGGCTTATTCTCCACGTGGTCTTCATATTTAAAGTGGCCGATTACACACTGGATAGTAGAGAGGTTGCGAGAAAAAAGATTGGCTAGTACCGCATATGATTTTTGCTTCTTCACATGTACATAGATCCAATGAAACGCTCTTCAACTAACAAGTTTTTACCAGGCGTAAATTTAAACTAGTAAGGGTGTAAATTTTGGCCTTGCCAAAAAATAAATACCCTACACTGCAGTATTTTGACAATTTTGCTCATATGGGAGGTGCCATGCACTCTTGTCCGAGTTCACCCAGTTTTTGTTCAGAGCTTGCATTTATAGTTTTTAGTGTCTGAGTGGAATTTGGTTGGATTTTCTCAAAAACCGTTTTCAGTATAGCATTTTGAAGCTTTTGCTTATATAGGAGGTGCCACGCCCTCTTGTCCGAGTTCGTCAAGTTTTAGCTTAGAGCGTTCATTTATAGTCTTTAGTATTTGAGTGAAATTTGGTTGGACTATCTCAAAAAACTCTTTCAGTATAGCATTTTGAAACTTTTGCTCATATGGGAGGTGCCACGCACTCTTGTCCGAGTTCACCCAGTTTTTGTTCAGAGCTTGCATTTATAATTCTTAGTGTCTGAGCCAAATTTGGATTGAATATCTCAAAAAACGCTTTCAGTATAGCGTTTTGAGGCATTGCCTTATATGGGTGGGGTCACGCCCTCTTGTCCAAATTCGCTCAGTTTTTTCTCAGAGCTTGCGCTTAGAATTCGTAGTATTTGTGTGTATTGTGGTTGCATTGTCGAGAAAAATACTCCTAAAATTGCATTTTGAATATATTTTTCGTATGGGCGGTAGGCGTGTCCTTTGACCGATTTTGCTCGTTTTCAATCCCCCAAGCTAACTTTAACGACGGAGGTAGTGTACCAAATTTCATTGAATTATCTTGCTCAGTTTTCCCAAAAAGTGTATTTCAACACACAGCCAGCCAGCCAGCCAGCCAGACAGACAGACAGACGGACATGGCTATATCGACTCAGGAGTTGACGCTGATCAAGAATATATATACTTTTCTATATCTGCCACGCCTCCTTCTCTGCGTTACAAACGGAAGGACAAAGTGAATATACCCTGGGTGTAGGGTATAAAAATTTAATCAAAACTCATCAAATTGGCACTCGCCTTGTTACGTATGTGTATCACGTGTGAATGTGTATCACTCTTTGTTAAAAACCGTTATTTTTAAAGGAAATTTTCAGCAAAAAACGACAAAAATGCAAACAAAAATTCAAGTGTACGAAGGCTTTATTGGAGTCAAATTTGTGACTTTGTTTTATTTTTAGTCAATATATATGCAAAAAATAATTAAAGTGAATAATTTTTCGTATCTAAATTGAACAAAAATATTTACTAAATAAATCTGCATTAAAACTTTTTGAAATTTTTTGCCCCACTTTATTGTTTTTTGTATATTGGCAGGGTTTTTATACCCTACACCCAGGGTATATTCACTATGTCCTTCCGTTTGTAACGCACAGAAGGAGGCGTGCCAGATATAGAAAAGTATATATATTCTTGATCAGCGTCAACTCCTGAGTCGATATAGCCATGTCCGTCTGTCTGGCTGGCTGGCTGGCTGGCTGGCTGGCTGGCTGGCTGGCTGTGTGTGGAAATACACTTTTTGGGAAAACTAAGCAAGATAATTCAATGAAATTTGGTGCACAGCCTCCATCGTTAAAGTTAGCTCGGGGTATTGAAAATGAGCGAAATCGATCAACGGACACGCCTACCGCCCATACAAAAAATATATTCGAAATGGAATTTTAGGAGTATTTTTCACGAAAATACAACCAAAATACACATAAATACTACGAATTGTGAGCGCAAGTTCTAAAAAAAAACAAGGCGAATTTCGACAAGAGGGCGTGGCACCTCCCATATAAGCAAAAGCTTCAAAACGCTATACTGAAAACGTTTTTTGATATATTCAAACCAAATTTGACTCAGATACTAAAAATTATAAATGCACCCTCTAAGCTTAAACTAGACGAACTCGGACAATGGGGCGTGGCACCTCCCATATAAGCAAAAGTTTCAAAATGCTATACTGAAAGAGTTTTTTGAGATAATCCAACTAAATTTCACTCAAATACTAAAGACTATAAATGCACCCTCTAAGCTTAAACTATACGAATTTGGACAAGAGGGCGTGGCACCTACTTTATAAGCAAAAGGTTCAAAATACAGCAGTGTAGAGTATTTATTTTTTGGCCAGGCCAAAAGTTACACCCTTACTAGTTATACCCTACACCCAGGGTATATTCACTTTGTCCTTCCGTTTGTAACGCAGAGAAGGAGGCGTGGCAGGTATAGAAAAGTATATATATTCTTGATCAGCGTCACCTCCTGAGTCGATTTAGCCATGTCCGTCTGTCTGGCTGGCTGGCTGGCTGGGTGGCTGGCTGGCTGGCTGGCTGGCTGGCTGGCTGTGTGTTGAAATACACTTTTTGGGAAAACTGAGCAAGATAATTCAATGAAATTTGGTACACTGCCTTCATCGTCAAAGTTAGCTCGGGGGATTGAAAATGAGCAAAATCGGTCAACGGACACGCCTACCGCCCATACAAAAATTATATTCAAAATGCAATTTTAGGAGTATTTTTCACGACAATGCAACCACAATACATATAAGTACTACGAATTGTAAGCGCAAGCTCTGAAAAAAAAACTGAGCGAATTCGGACAAGAGGGCGTGGCACCTCCCATATAAGCAAAAGCTTCAAAACGCTATACTGAAAGCGTTTTTTGAGATATTCGAACCAACTTTGACTTAGACACTAAGAATTATAAATAAAAGCTCTCAGCAAAAATTGGTTGAAATCGTACAAGGGGGCGTGGCACCTCCCATATAAGCAAAAGTTTCAAAATGCTATACTGAAAAAGTTTTTTGAGATAATCCAATTAAATTTCACTCTGACACTAAAAACTATAAATGCAAGCTCTGAACAAAAACTAGGTGTACTCGGACAAGAGGGCGTGGCACCTCCCATATAAGCAAAAGCTTCAAAACGCTATACTGAAAGCGTTTTTTGAGATATTTGAACCAAATTTGACTCAGACACTAAGAATTATAAATGAAAGCTCTCAGCAAAAACTGGGTGAAATCAGACAAGGGGGCGTGACACCTCCCATGTAAGCAAAAGAATCAAAATGCTATACTGAAAGAGTTTTTTGAGATAATCCAACTAAATTTCACTCTGACAATAAAAACTATAAATGCAAGCTCTGAACAAAAACTGGGTGTACTCGGGCAAGAGGGAGTGGCACCTCCCATATAAGCAAAATTTTCAAAATACTGCAGTGTAGGGTATTTATTTTTGGCCGGGCCAAAATTTACACCCTTACTAGTTTTTTTTTGTTTTTTGATTAAAAGCTGTTTTTACAAAGTTTTAGGTACAAAAGCGAATTATGTTTTTGTTAATTACAGCGTTATCCATGCCGAATAAGTATAAATGTTTCTGACATAAGTTTTATAGTGTAGAATCCAAATCTGCATCGAAAATGGGGGGTTCCATTAAAAAATTTCGGGCGGAGACAAGGCCCCGTCACCTCCGTAATATTGTTAAATAACTCTCTTAAAAAATATAGGACACGCGTTTTTTGATTAAACGTGCAGCTTTCAAAATATTTCACTGTTCCGGGACTTTTGGGGCAGTCGGTAGTTATAGTAAAATTTGTGCAAATCGGGAGTGGTAAGAGTTCCGAAATGAAAATTTCGCCTAAAATTTTTGGGTTACCCTATTATATATGAGCTCGTATGATACACACATACATATTGATATGTGTATCAGACTGCTTTTAAAAATTTTCTAAATAATGTTTGTACATACCAACACTGAAAACAATGAGTTTCTCAAAACATTTAAGTTGACTGACTTGGATAAAATTTTGTAAAACGTAATGTTTCTAGACATTTGCTTACATTGTCTAGAAGAAGATGTTCAATTTCGGTAAAGCCAAAGTATCAGGCATGTTCTCAGTTCCGATTTCGATCGGAATCGGCATGAAATTATTCTTAAGGTGCTCTGCGTTTCGATATTGAACACCACTTCGGAATCACCTTCCAATAAGTCGGATTGAAACAAATAGTCAATTTTATTTTTTGCAACAAAAGTCCGACTCCATTTTGTTTTTTTCGAAACGCAGAGCACCTTAAGATTGATTCCATTCCGATACCTATCGGAATTGAGAACATGCCTGAATATGTACAATACTGCTTCAAATTTTTGTTTTTGTTTCCTTTTGGCTTTCGAACAGGTTTAATAGTTGCAAGGATGGAAAGTAATAATTCCGGTGCAAGAAGAGCACATATTATTGGTGGCGCATCCTTTTCTTTGTTTTAATACGGTAAAATGTACTTTTCTTATCACTTTTTTGTATATCTCGTGAAAAAGAAAACTTAAGCAAATGAAGCTAATACCTTTGGAAAGAGCATGAAATTTTTCATAAAACATTTTCTAATTATTTTTTTCGTGTTTCGATGTTAATTCGTTAGTTATTTAACTGTCGAGCAAAAGGAGTACTGAGACATGTTGCAGTACTCGTATACTCGTTTTTTGCTCGACATGGCGGGCTTTAATTGAAAAAACATCATAAACAAAGCCGATTTATTTTTCATTAAGCAATTTGCTTGAATTTTTTCAGAATTTTAGGATTTGTTTTGTAACCGTAATGAGGGATTTAAACATTTTAACCCATTCTGTCGGCACAACCCACATACGATTTTTCTGAATTTTAGTCCAGGATATTTGGAAAGGTACCCCGTAACATATCTACTCCTTCTGAAATATGTGCTCTGCCGTATATTACACTGTTCAACGAATTTCAGGTTTTTGTTTTCATCTCAGTTCAGACCATACAATTATTATTCCTTGCTATTGACATAATAGAACTGCATTTACAAGATTTTTCCATCACGTCTCAATTTTCAGAAAAATTGACAAATCCAAATTCACGACTAAAATCCGCGCGAAAATAAATTAAAAAATGTTTATCAGTCAGAATTTTAAAACAAAAATGTCAAACGATTTAGAAAGTAGCAATAATTTCAAGTCTGAAAAAAGTTTTGAAATCGGTCTGGCAGATTTTTTTGTATGCCCGTTTCATTGAGAAAATGTACTGAAAAAACCAAATACCAACCATCTTTAATTACATAAATCTTGCCTAAATCAATACAAAATTAAAAAAATTCTTATTGAGCTTGTGCGTCATTATTATACCAAAAACTTAAGGATTGGACCATGAATATCAAACTTATTTTCTTTTGAACAAAAAATGTACATACAGGAAGTCATACAAGTACTTTTATTTCCAAGTAATTATGATACAACATTCAATGGCTTTTGTAAGACTTTCTATATGTACATTTTTTGTTCAAAAGAAAATAAGTTGGTTATTCATGGTCCAATCCTTAAGTTTTTGGTATCAAAATAAAGTTAAAATAATGACGCACAAGCTCAATAAGAGTTTTTTTTTTAATTTTGTATTGATTTAGGCATGATTTATGTAATTAAAGATGGTTGGTGTTTGGTTTTTTCAGTACATTTTCTCAATTAAACGGGCATACAAAAAAATCTGCCGGACCGATTTCAAAACTTTTTTCAGACTTGAAATTATTGCTACTTTCTAAATCGTTTGACATTTTTGTTTTAAAATTCTGACTGATAAACATTTTTTAATTTATTTTCGCGCGGATTTTAGTCGTGAATTTGGATTTGTCAATTTTTCTGAAAATTGAGACGTGATGGAAAAATTTTGTAAATGCAGTTCTATTATGTCAATAGCAAGTAATAATAATTTTATGGTCTGAACTCAGATAATTTTTTGCCGTTGAACAGTGTTATCGGAAATCGCGATTTCCCAAAATTTTTAGATAAAACGACCTCCTGACACCCTCTCGGGTCGAACTTTTTTTGTTGACCTATTGGAAATTCCATTTTATACGTCTAGGAATATATTCCACCACATTTGGTTATTAAACATGAAAAAAAAAATAAAAATTTCTTAAAACCTGGGTCATATAAGAAGAGATTATTTTCGGATATGCCCATGTATATATAAATCTATATAATATCTATATTTTATGAGTAGCCGTAGAGAGTATATTTACTGGGTTAAAAGTAGAGAAAAATTAAATAGAAACCATAATTTCTGTTTTTATATTTAATTTAATTATATTTTTTTCTTAATTTTTTGTATGATCCTAAACGTTAAAAACTTAAAAACTAATGAAAAAAAAAAATATTTTTTATGAAAAATTTTATTCTCTTTCTAATGATATTAGCTCCATTCGTCTAAGTTTTCCATTTTACGAAATATACGCAAAAGTGTTAAAAAAAGTACTCTTTATTATACAACTCATACTAATAACAAAGAAATAAAATGCGCCACCAGTATATATTAATATTATGAGCTCTCCTTGCACCCGAATTATAATTTTCTATTCTTAAATATTTAACTTGTTTGGAAGCAAAAAGTTAAGAAAAACAAAAATTTCGAGCAGTCTAATGTACATACAGTCTAATGTACATACAGTTTAATGTACATACATTCATATGTATATACAGGGGTGGGTAGAAATCAGTAAAGCACCGAAAAATGTAAGATTCCTGTGTATGTGCTGAACAACCGTTTCCTTTGCCATTTTTAAAAATTCGCAAAACCAACGGAGTTTGCCGGTTCAAATATGTCGGACGAAAATACAAATATCCGCTCGATTTGGATGAATCTCGGTACTTAAAGGTTTTCTATGGTTGCTTATGCGATAACTTTACCGAACTTGAATAAAATGCTGAGGGAAGGGAGTTTGGGCGTCTACGAAATAATTTTATTAGTTCACTTTAAAATCAAAATAACTTCACTCCGTTGGCTTTGCGAATTTCGGAAAATGGAAAAAGAGAAAGTTGTTCAGAATAGTGTTCCACTGATTTCTATCCACCTCGTTTATGTATGGGGTATCCAAAAAGTTTAAGTCAAACGAAAACAGTGAAATAGAGGACGTCAAAGTGTGTATAGCGGTTATCGATACCACCCACTTGCTATAAATTTAAAATCTACAAAAAAACAAAATTTGAAAATAAAAATATTATTTTTCTTAGTTATTTCAAATGATTTGGGAAAAAATTTAAGAACTTCATGTAGAATACAGAGCTAGTGAGATTGTTATCTTAGGCCTAGTCAAAAATAAATACCCTATAAGTAGCACACTTTAAGAGCTCTACGTTAAATGGGTGACACGCTTGAAATTTGAGATGTGTCACCATTTCTTAATCTCAAGTCTATGTCCTGGGACAGAGAGCATCTTTCCAAAAAATGTTGATTCAAAACTTAAACATTTTTTTTTTTTTTTTTTTTCACCGGAGTCAAAATATTTGGTGAAAAGTCCAACATTAAGCTTAAGAATATATTTCAATGGTTCCCAGGAAAAAATTGTTTTTTGTCGTCCCACCTTACTATGCATACTTTAGATCCTCTATTTTCTAAATGTCGCTTGGTGATTATTTTAAGAACACCCTGCAGATATCAATGACGAGCAGCTTCGAAAGTGCTGATTATCATTTTTCACCAACTTCCGCCGTCAATAAGTTAAATCCAATTTAGCCTAAATTTTTTAACAAATTAAGTAAAAAAACATCATTAAGTTTATTGCATCTATTTTTGTTGTTGTTCGTTCGTTTATGTGTAAAAATAATTTAAACAAATGATATGAAATAAAAAAAAATTAAAATATGAAAAATACATAAATACAATTTAAAAACGCTTCCGTTTTTTTCTCTTCTCCTTTCTTCCTTGAATCCCTGAAATGTACAAAAAAAAATATAACACGTGGTTCTATTCGTTTCTTATCGTATCGTATCAAACGTGATCGTTACGTCTAACGTCGTTACGATCGTTACGTCACTCAACATTCACGTATGCACACACACACACACACACACTTGAATAAACATAAATACACATGCTCACACGCAAACACACACATTCTTGTTGCACCCGTAAACACCCTCATGTCACAACATATAACAAACTCATTAATATTAACTAACATCCATTCGCTATTTTATTTCTATTATTTTGTACATATTTTACTTAAACAAAAACCTCAAACAAATTATCTCAAAATTTCAATACAAAATACAATAAAACACTACAAATATTAACACTTTTCTATCCAAATTATGTTCACACGATGATAATGAAACGAAAATTCGAACCTACGCTGCGTTTATGTGACCTGCAGTGATATGTGCTCAAGGCCTGATAGCGAAGGATAAAAGCGGTACCAGTGATCCATATGTGACGGTGCAGGTTAGCAAGGTGAAAAAGCGTACACGCACTATGCCACAGGAGTTGAATCCTGTGTGGAACGAGAAGTTTCACTTGTGAGTATTGTTGTGGGTTTTTAAGACTCTCTCTCTCTTTCTCTATTTCTCTCTCATACCCACTTTTTTCAAACTCTCTTTCAATCACTCTGTCCCCTCTTAAAAAAAAACTAACACAAGCACACTCACTCCTCTGTTTATAAAGTCACTTTTTTGCAAATTATAATATGTATGTATATAACATGCTGGCGAGATAATAGTAGTTTTTCTAGGTCAAACTAGTTCATCCATAAATCTTTACATAACATCAGGGTAAACGTAATTTTTAGCCTGAAAATATGCTTTAAAAAAGGTAATTTATGGAATTTGTATGAAGTTAGCGAAACAACTTTCTCGGATTGAATCGGGAATAGGATTGGATTTTTACAGGATTTTTGCAGAGAATTTGTTGCGGAGAGAATAATTTTGTTGCGCTAAAAATTAGGGAGTTATGGATAATTTTTGTTTTTTTCAGTGAAAAAATTGAAAGTTTCTACCTTAGAATTTGCAAAGCTCTCGTTGCAAATTTGTTGTGATAACAATAATTTTGTTGCGATAATTTTTCTTCTTTTTGACGAGAATTTTTTGCGGAGAGGAAAATTTTGTTGTGCTAAAAATAAGAGAGTTATAAAATTTTTTTATTTTTTCAGTGTTATAAGAGTGTAAGTATCGTTGGTAACGTTATTTTTCGATATCAAAATTTTATAACGTTACCAACGACACTTATGCTCTTATAACTCCAAAGCCGCGAGTTGTAGACAAAAACTTCTTTCCTACGAAATTAAGTCTCAGGGAGCTTTATTATATGCATTTAAGAAACTGTGGCTTTTAATTACGTGTATTTTTCGAAGAGATATGATCAATAGTAAGTGTAAAAAGGTAACGTTACCAACGGTGGCCGTGCCCATATGCAAACAAATTCTCAGAATCTAAGGTCCAATGAAATTTTTCTCATAATAAATTTTTCCACGGACAGACAAACAAGACCATATCGAATCAGGAGGTGGCTCTACTCAAGAATATAAGTATGTATATACTTTCGTATATCTGCCTCGTATTTGTCTCTTCGACACAAACGGACGCGGCGTGCCTCAACCCGTTTTAAATCGAACGTCGCACTATGGTTTTTTTTTTTGATAAAAAAGTGTACACAAAAATAATTCACTACAAGGACACATTTTCTTTAAAAAAATTAAACGCCAATTTAAAGGTTATACATTCACCTTTCTAAAAGATGCCCGCTTTTTCCAGCATCCAATCCACAAAATAGTGACACGGGTCGAAACCTCTTGAATTTTGAAAAAATCGATTTTTCTGTTTAAAAATGTTAGTCACATTAAACGCAGGAGTGATTTTTGTATACATAAATTTATATGTACTCAATCAAATCAATTAAGATGAAATGAACTCAAAGTGAAAATGGGCGGTGTCACGCCCCAAAAACAAATTCGTCATATCTCCAAAACCATTAGAAGCAGATAGATAAGATTCGGTATGTTTGTAATAAGCACAGAGGGAAATAATATTTACTAAAAAATATAAAACACATCATATCTCCGAAACTATTCGACCCATGCGGATGAAATTATTTATATACATTGTTTATATACAAAAGTCATCAAGACAAATAATGTCTGCTGAAAAAATATGTGGTGCCATGCCCACAGGCAGAGCTACATGAATGAACTTGTTTCCCATAGAACAGAGTGGCAATTAATAAGTAGTACCTGGAGACCGATCCCTGCTCGGTCAACAATCTGATTTTATTATTTTAGTCGATGTTATTATTCATAGCTATTTTTTGTTATGAAACTTGTACCTTTTCACCTCTAATGGTCATGTTTTCAAAATGATAAATAAACCGATGAGAACAATAATAAGAAAAAACTCGGAAAATAACGAATGGTATAGAAAAATATCAAAAACTCTAGTTTTTTTTTGGTGAAATGCCCTAAAATAAATTAATGGGATATGCCACAAACCCAAAATATTTCGTCTTTTGTATGGGGGCTGAAATATCTAATCTTCAAAGGATAATAACTCGGAAAATTAGAGTCCTATTGTAAAAATCCGAAAGGATATTTTGATAAGGAAGATTGTGGCTATTCGATGCTATTAACAAAAAAGAATTTTACCTTTTCTTTTAGCTATGCTGTACAGCGTTTTCTTCAAATTCAAGCAAGGATATTTCAAAATCCTGCAGGTGTAATGAAAGTTCTGCAATGGAGACGGATTCAGCGTCAAAAAGTACATAAGACTGCATATAAGAATTAAAAAGTTAATTCCATTTTTTTGTGCGTGAGTTATTTACCAAAATTTTTATTTTGATAGAAAGTGGGCGTGGCAATTATTGAACAAAGCTTATTTTTCGTTATTTTTTAGATACTCATGATACAGATCCGCATACCAAATTTCATCAAAATATGTTGTACCATTTGTGAGAAATGGCTTTTAATTTGTTTTACTTGTGTGGGAGATTCCACGCACACCGGCGATATCTTGTCCACTTTCAGGTCATAGGTGCCTAAAAGCAAGTAGACTCCCTGCAGTTAAATTCAAAAAGATTGCTTTAGTAGTTTCCTTTTTATAACGTATTATATTTTTTGTGGGCGGTGCCACGCCCTTCAACGTATTTTCCTAATATAACGTTATATCACATATTAATCCTTGATGGCAGTGATAACATCTCCTAAATTATCATTAAAATTGTTGGAGTCGATTTCGAGTAATATTGAATTAAATTTGTCAATGGTTAAAAGGGGGCGTGGCACTTCTTCGATACCGCCCACTTTTCGGTAACTAAAAGGCATTGATAAGCAGTACCTACATACCAAATTTCATTAAAATATCTTGTAACATTTGCGAGATAAAGCATTTAACGTATTTTGCTTGTATGGGAGGTTCCACGCGCAACTGCGATATTTCACCCGCTTTCAGATCAGAGATGCCCTATTGCAATTAGGCACCTCACAGGTAATTTCAGAATGTTTGCTTTATTAGTTTTCTTTTTATACCGTTTTATATTTTTGTGGGCGGTGCCACGCCCTTCAGTGAGTTTTCCTAATATAACGGCGTATCACATGATAATCCCTGTTTGCAGAGGTAACATCTCCTAAATTTTCATTAAAATTGTTGGAGTCGTTTTCGAGTAATATTGAATTAAAATTTTCAAGGGTCAAAAAGTGGGAATGCCACTTCTTTGATTCCGCCCACTTTTTGTCTGTTACAAGGCATTATTAAGCCGTACCCGCTTATCAAATTTCATCCAAATGACTTGAATTGTTTGCGAGTTATGACTAAATCCATTTTAAAATTAAGGGCAGCGCCACGCCCCCTGTTGAGCATTTACACAGTTCAAACCTAGCTCATTCTTCATTGTATGCTAATATCTAACATTATTCCAAGTTTCATTAAAATCGCTGCATCCGTTCTCGAGAAAAATTTGGGCACATATATATTTATATATATATATATTTACAAACATACAATTTTAGCTCGTATAAGAAGAGAAGATATGTTCATTGTTGGGTGTGGTACCGCCCTTTTTTTTAACAAATGTTATTTGACTCACTACCCTTTATATACATACCGAAATTCATCCCTATAGCTCAAATAGTTTCGGAGGTATGATAAATTTTATATTTGTAGGGCGTGGCACCGTCCATTTTTTCAGTGGATGTTATTTCTCTCTGTGCCTGTTACAAACACACCGAATCTTATTTCTCTGCGTCTAATAGTTTCGGAGATATCACGAATATTACGAATTTGTTTTTGGGGCATGGCACCGCCTATTTTCACTTTGGGTTGATTTAATCTAACTTGATTTGATTGAATGCACATAAATTTATTCATACTAGAGCTCGCCTTGTGGCCGAAATTCGACCATTTCGATTTGACCATAAAATAAAGGAAAAAGTTTTTATACGCTTCCTTGGTCGATAAAACACAAAAAGCTTTTGATATTCTTCCTTAGGGTTCGGGTTATCTGCATCGGTGCAGCAGCTGAGTTGCAATATCGTACTTTCCATATATAGGCGTGTTACTTCTACTAAATAGCAAACAGTTTTTGATATTTTTCTATACCAAAATTCATAAAAATCAATCATGCTATAGTGCTAACTCTATATCTATACCAAATTTCATAAAAATCGTATACAGTATTTTCGCCGTGAGAGCGTTTTTTTCATTTAGGGGCGTGGCACTGCCCACTGAAAACATAATGGTCATGTTATCGTTCCTTAGTGCCAATCCTATCTCCGTACCAAATTTCGTTGAAATCGATGAAGCGGTTTAGCTGTGAGAACGTTTTTTTCATTTAGGGGCGTGGCACCGCCCACTGACTAATATATAGATCATATTATCGTTCCTTAGTGCTAACCCTATCTTTATACCAAATTTCGTTCAAATCGCCCACTTTAAAAAAAATATAGTCCTATGCACTTTTCCTCCTCACAACCTTTCCAACAAAATCAAAATCAAGCATATCGGTTGAGATTTAGGTATAGAAACAGGGACTGAACCGATTTCGTTTACCTATTTATATATGGGTGATTCTCAGATAACTGTACTTTTTGTGTCCTCTGGCGATTTCACCTATACAGTAGGCTTTTTTTCACAAAAAATTACGCTATAAGTTAGAAACTATGCTTTTCTAATAGAGCGTATCAATTTTACCACCAAATATTGATTGGTCTACTTTGAAAGTTTGCAAATATACCTCAAATGTCACAAACGTGGCATGTCCTACCCCTACTTTTTATACACAAAACGATGAAAAACGACCAAAAAACGGAAATGGAACAGAAAACAAGTTACTACACATATTAAGTAAATACTTAAGGCTACAATATTCTGAGCTCATCTGCAGTTTTGAATAATTTTTAGAGGGCACAATTTCGAATTGAAAACTGTCCCCTAGTTTTGGAAAAAAAAAATTTCTTCAAAGCATTATGCTACTACTGCATGGTACTACTGTTTCAGTCAATAGATTGCCACATATGCATTAATTCTGATCACTATCCATCACCCAAAGGTCAGCATGTCCAGACGCGTCCAAAAAGAAATCTGTTTGCGTTTCATAGGGCAGTTTATAAACAAAAACAGTTTTTTTTAAAAATTATGGTCACAAACGTGGCACTCGGCACTCGCAGGTAGAACATTTTATTTTATGCATGAAACAATTTTTTTATAGGATTTGCATACATGACCCCAAATTCTTTCGGAAAAATCTTGAACTCAAAAGCGTGCTTTACAATGAGCGATAAACTACCAAAATGTCACAAACGTGGCGGATCAAAAATGTCACAAACGTGGCACTTTTTATCAGTTTGCAAAAAAAACATATTTTCATATAAAATTGAGTATACAGATGTTTAGCTGAAGGCTATTAATTATGCTTTTAATACAAAAATTTTTCTACACCATCAGAATCCTGAGTTATCCTTGCTCAAAAGTGAAAAAATCACTGTTTTGACATCTACTTAAAGCTATAGAACAAAAACAACGACAAGTAAAATTAATTTTTGTCAATGGATTCAGACAGCCAAATTTATTGTCAACAAGACATAATTTACCGTTTTTCAATTGGATTCCCAGCTTCCGAGTTATAAGCCTTTAAAGTAAGGATATCTTTCGATAACATACAAAGGATTTTTCGAGACCGAAAAGTTACAAAAAATCAAGTTTTATTATTTTTATCAACAACATATATAATTAGAAAAATTTCGAGACCTTGCAGACCATAATCGCATGAAAAATGACAGTTCTATGCTAGATTTAGTGAATGACCCTACTAAACTATTGCTTTGCAAATTATCAGAATCAAAATTTCATCTGTGCATTCACTAAATCTACAATAGAGCCATATTGTTTCATCCGATTTTAGTCTGCAAAGGCTTAAAATTTTCGTGATGAAATAAATTTTTTATACAAATAATACAACTTACCATTTTTGTTAATTTTTCGGTCCAGAAAATCCTTTGTGTGTAATTGAGAGATATCCTTTTTTTAAAGGCTTATAACTCGGAAACTAGGCATCCAATTGAAAAACGGTTAATTATGTCCTGTTGTTAATAAATTTGGCTGTCTGAAACCATTGACAAAAATTAATTTTACTTGTTGCTGTTTTTGTTAAGTAGATGTCAAAACTGTGATTTTTTCACTTTTGAGCAAGGATAACTAAGGATACTGATGAAATAGAAAAAAATCAAGATCAGATTCGTAATTAGGAGATCCTAATCCACCATAAACGACTATAAAAATAGAGGAAAGAAAACCATAGTTCATATTTAGGGCGGTAGGGGATACAAAAAATGGACCACCGGAGACATGACACTGTTGCAAAATTAGTCTTGAAGTGTAAATTTGCCATTATATGCAATATATCTCTCATCAAAACGCTTCAAAACCATCATTTTTCCATACTGTGGCTAAAATGTCACAAACGTGGCAATTTAGTCACAAACGTGGCAGCAAAATTTCTTAATTTCGACCTCAAAACCGTTAATTCACACTTGTAGTTGATCTACTTAAAAGGTGAGTTTTAAGAGTGTGTTTACATAAGATAGCATGAAGAAACTTGCAAAAATCCAAAAAAATTATCTGCCAATTTTACAACTCGAAAAAGCACAGTTATCTAAGAATCACCCATATAGATATCACACCTGCGTTTCATGTGGCTAACATTTTTAAACAGAAAAATCGATTTTTTTCAAAATTCAAGAGATTTCGACCCGTGTCACTATTTTGTGGATCAGATGCTGGAAAAAGCGGGCATCTTTTCAGATAAGTGAATGTATAACCTTTAACTTCGCGTTTAATTTTTTTAAAGAAAATGTGCCCTTGTAGTGAATTATTTTTGTGTACACTTTTTTGTCCAAAAAAAACCATAGTGCGTCGTAGCACATCATTCATATGATGTATAAAAAAAAGTTTGCTCGTGACCCTTCGATTAATTTTTCAGATAACCCCTTTTATAGTTGGACCATTTTCCCCATATATATATAAAAACAATTTTTTTAACTACAATAAACAAAAATCAAAATAGTCACATTCGATGTGTTTTACGATGTTGAACGCGAATCCGACCTCAGAATTGCTCCAACGTGTATGGGAAACTTGTCGCAGTTGTTAATTGAACTATAGTAATCTTATAAAAAAAAGTCCACCGCTCAACGGGGGATGTAATCGTCCTTTTTCGGGGTTCAAAGATTGAAAAAGTCAGTTTTTACGAGTAATCTTCGGACAAAGAGAGTTTCCAGGGAAAAATTGTAGTGCAGTTCTGGACATTTTTGTTTTTTAAACATGTTTCTAGCATAAAAATTGACTGAGATAAGTAGTTTTAAAATATGAGTCCTTTTTTTAGTATAAAAAAACGAGCGAATTTCCAAAATTGAAATATTTCATATCAATTTTTTATTATAAGAAAAAAACTACTAAACATGGAATAGTCAATACTTTAATGTGCCACTTTAATTCAAAATATTTAAATTTTGGGGACACGCACATTTTTGAAACAGAAAAAAATACTCTTTCTAAAAAGTTAAATAAATTGGTAAGTTTTAATGCTAGAAAGAAGTTTAAGAAACGACATTGTGCAAAATTATGTCTGCTATAATTTTTCTTTAGAAAGTCCGACGCAGAGTGGCTCAGAATAGGTTTTCGTTGGTCAAAACTCTGTAACTTATGACCACTTGAGATATTTCAGTGATTTTTTTTAATGAACAGATAATTCCTTGAAATAGTTTCAATTTTATTAAAATCGATTAGGTACTGATTGAGGTATTCAAGGTCAAATTTGAAAATATGTTTTTCGTTTTTTTAATCTTCTTTATTTATTTAAAATGTCATATGTGGATAAATAAACAATTTTAATAAAATTTATATATATTTTTTTATAACAATGGAAATTTTTTTCAAAAATTTCGCAAAAAAAAATGAAAAAATTTCCAAAGACACCTTGCTTTTGAGGAAGAACAGTTTTTTCGGCCGCGTAAAATAAATTCTATGTCCGTGTGGGCATATTTTGGTAAATTTTTAACCTAAGAAATTTTTTAATGAAGCATTTTAAAGAAAATTTTATCTTCTTTAGTTTTATTGCGCAATGTCTGAACCCATCTCTGACCTAAAAGAAGTTATTTGCTAAGGTGTAAAAAACGTAAGAGTGCGAATTTTTTTGGTTTTTTTTTTGATTTCAATATTTTTACCCTAAACAATTTTTTTTAAAATTTTTTAAATTAGTTATTTTGATGGAAAATTTAATTCTCTACAAAAAGTTTCTTGAAACTACATATATCGAAACTTTGCTTCTATCGCTAGATATATTGGTTTTTTTTCTTCTTAAATGAAACATTGACCGATTTCTGTAATAAAAACTCGCAAACGTCTTAGTTTCCTTTTAAATGACATAATAAATAGTCTATATGGGGCTGAGAATTTCATCCACATGGGTCATATAGTTTCGGAGATCTGATGTGTTTTATATTTTTGGGGCGTGGCACCGCCCCACTGTGCCTATTACAAACATACCAAATCTTATCTATCTGCATCTAATGGTTTCGGAGATATGACTAATTTGTTATTGGGGCGTGGAACCGCCCATTTTCACTTTGAGTTGATTTCATCTTACTTGATTTGATTGAATGCATATAAATTTATTCATATATCACTCCTGCGTTTAATGTGACTAACATTTTTAAACAGAAAAATCGATTTTTTCAAAATTCAAGAGATTTCGACCCGTGTCACTATTTTTTGGATCAGATGCTGGAAAAAGCGGGCACCTTTTCAGATAGGTGAATGTATAACCTTTAATTGCGCGTTTGATTTTTAAAGAAAATGTGTTCTTATAGTGAATTATTTTTGTGTACACTTTTTTGTAAAAAAAAAAAAACCATAGTGCGACGCAGAGTTTTTAAGTTATTCGTCAAAAACTGACTTTTTTTATATATTGAACCCCCAAAAAGAGGGCTTAAACCCTCCGTTGATTGGTGGACTTTATTTAAACAACTGTGCCAGGTTTCTAGTCCGCAGCAATTTAAGCTACTTTTTATACTATGCTAACGGCACCAATGATTATGATTTTGAAATTGACTAAGTTGTCGCAGCGATAAGCTCGATTTATAGTAATTTTCCAAAAAAAAAAATGTTTTCACTGGTTTTCTTTTTTGTTATTTTTACCATATTCCTAGGTTTTTTTAATGATAAACGTCGCCCTGGAGCTTCTCCTGCGCATAGTCCTGGTCCTAAGTGTATTAATATAAACATTTTCTACCAATATATATAAATTTTCTACCAAAATATGTAATTAAATAATCATTTACTTCAATAAAATTAATATTAATTTATTTAAAAAAGAATTCGTGCTTCATATGCATCATTAACATTAAGTTTATGATAGCTCCAAAAGTGTCTTCCCTCGCTTTTAAGAGTGCTAAGCATGATGCCATCCTTCGTTTTGTCACTTCACCTTTTTCTTAGTGTTTTTTGTGAATGTGTAGAACATAACAAAAGCATAATTTCGTTTTAAATCAACATTATTCAATGATAAGAATCTTGAGGACTACTAACATCATTTTATGAAAAGCTCCATTACAAACTGAAGAAAATGTTGCACATTACATAAATATTTACATGTATTTTATCTAAAAAAATGTTGCATTCTTTTGACTTTACATTTTTAAGAAACCTAAGATACATTAACCAACCCCTAAATTAACAATCTGAATAGTTTATTTTGTGTTAAGGGACCGCTTAATCTTATGCTGTGTGGTGCCAGTAGTTGCAAAACCCTTTACAACTCTTTGTATTTATATGCATATGTATATGTACCTTAGGCATGCGCTTATTTCACGATTTTCTGATTTTCGTTGATGCCGCCCCCTGAAATCCTTCTAATGGTCATAAAAACAAATACTATGGAGTTTCACGGCGATCGGATAACGATAACCCGGCTCTCAAGAGAGGTCAAGGTCAAGTTGAGGTTTCAGGCAAAAAATAATGAAAATTTTTTTTTAACTTAATTAAATTAGTCAAAGCATAATTTTATCTTATAGCAAATTGAAATACCTTTCTAACAAGCTATAACTGTTTAAAATCGGGTAATAAATACGAATTCTATGAATTTTTCTTTTATCGACATTAGAAAAATTGCCGCAAAATGCTATACTACTACATTTGGTATTTTGCGGCAATTTTGCTAATGCCGTAAAAGAAAAATTCATAGAATTCGTATTAATTACCCGATATTAAACAATTATAGCTTGTTAGAAAGGTATTTCAATATGCTATAAGATAAAATTATGCTTTGACTAATTTAATTAAGTTAAAAAAAAACTTTCATTATTTTTTGCCTGAAACCTCAACTTGACCTCTCTTGAGGGCCGGGTTATCGTATTCCGATCGCCGTGAAACTTCATAGTATTTCTTTTTATGACCATTAGAAGGTTTTCAGGGGACGGCATCAACCAAAATCAGAAAATCGTAAAATAAGCGCATGCCTAATGTTCCTATATATCCTATATATATATATTTTTCACAAAATTAGCGAGTGTCACAATTCATCTGATCGCATTAAAGTACGTGTCTGGGACGAAGATAATGATTTAAAATCAAAACTTCGTCAAAAATTGACACGAGAATCTGATGACTTCTTGGGCCAAACTATTATCGAAGTTCGTACATTGTCTGGTGAAATGGATGTCTGGTATAATCTGGAGAAGCGAACGGACAAATCAGCAGTCTCAGGTGCAATACGTTTGCATATATCAGTTGAAATTAAGGGTGAAGAGAAGGTGGCGCCTTATCATGTACAATATACCTGCCTGCATGAGAATCTCTTCCATTATCTATGTGAGGAGAATAGTAGCATGGTAAGACCTATTCAAACTAACATATGCATATATGTTGGAATTTTTAAGTTAAGCAAGTAGTTATTCAGAAAATTTATAATATGAACATTCGCCCTAAGACTTTAACTTGAAGTTGCGGAAAGCGCCAACAAGGCATATTATTAATACCAAAATTATTAAAAACACAAAATATAATTTTTTGTTGCTTTGTTTCCTAAGGTAAAGCTACCGCAACAAAAAGGTGACGATGCGTGGAAATTATACTTTGATGAAATTCCTGAAGAGATCGTTGACGAGTTTGCCATGCGTTATGGTATTGAAAACATTTACCAGGCGATGACGCATTTTCATTGTCTTTCAACGAAGTATTTGTGTCCAGGCGTACCAGCGGTTATGAGCACCCTATTGGCCAATATAAATGCGTACTATGCTCACACAACAGCATCATCAGCTGTGTCAGCTAGCGATCGATTCGCTGCGAGTAACTTCGGTGTAAGTATCCCTTACGATACAAACAATTCAAATGTTTATGTATATGTAACAGACCTGTCCCCACGTGTTTTAAATAAAAAGTGATTTGGATGCAAGTGTTTTCGAGAAATTGTGTAGAATGACTCCAGGATATACAGCCCTTTATTCAAAGTGATCGGCACTTTTTCAAAGCAGAGCCCAAAACCCATTTTTTAGCACGGGGCTCTGTACTAAAACCAAAAAAAAAGTTTCAACAAAACGGATACAAAAAATTAGTATGCAGAAAGTTTTTTCTTGTCCGTAAATTATAAAACCGTAAACCAGAAATTCCTATCTAATATCGTTTACGAGATATTGCTTTTTTACTTAATTTTTTGATTTCCTATTAAAAAATTTATTTTTTGCGTACTAAAAAAATAATGCTTAATACATAGGAACAACAATAGTCAGTTCTAATGTAATTTTTAATGTTGAAACCGAATCCGCTCTTAAAATTGCTCTATCACTTAGTGGAATTCCCAAACGAGTTAAAGACAATTGTGTTATCGTTAACTGCTTTTAACAACATTAACGTTAAATCGTATTTCGAAACAATTGAAAAACAAAATTTGCCTTTAATTTTGAAGTTTGTCATCGTTACTTAACGGAATTTTTTGTTAAATGAAACGTGAAACTTTTTGTGTCGTTTAGCTTTAAAGGAAATATTGTTAAATATAACGTAAAATATTTATCGGCTTACAGGTGCAGGTTCGATGGTTTTAGCCGATTACTAAATTAGAAATACCAATAAAAAGGATTTTACTCAACCCGTAACACTTGGAACCTTATTTTATACCATATATTGTAGACACTCTAAGATACTAATCTCGCTAGGTATATAAGCTATTTCGATGAAATTTGGTAGGTGGATAATCACACCCGCTTTTTCGCGATGGAACAATTAAACATTTTTGAATGTTTTATCTCACAAACTATACAAAGTTGTTTCAATGAAGCTTGGTAGGCAAGTGATTAACATGAATACCATATACTGGTCGAATTGATCGTAGTTAGATAACTGCAATGTAGAATTTTTGCACATTCTCAAATGGATCCTTAGCGGCTATAAAATCTGAAAACCATGGTAGGACTGTACGGAGGATGGTGTATAAAGATCCTGGCAACATCCGGTTTATTATTATTTGGGGCTTAGATTGGGTTGGCGGTAATTGCGTGGAGCAAAAACCTCATGCTTCTTGCATAAAAATTTGAGCACAGCTGCCAGTAGGTACTCATATTTTGCATACTTAATAAATTTTCGGAATTTTTCAGTGGTTGGAGGTTTTTTTCAAAATAATATGTCATACATATCTTTAGAAAATTCCATAAAAACATATTTTGATTCCTGTGGAACTTCGCAATTATTTTTCGCCAGCACTTGCAAAATCCGTTGACAGATTTTTATTCCAGTCTCGCCCTAAGTGTAGTTATCGTCCAGTTCCGGTTAGGAACCTATGCTCTCGATATGTCTCCTAAGTCATTGTATCCTTTGCCCAAACCGAGATCTTTATTCAATTTTTTTTTATATTTATTATGTCTGTTCGGGTACAAAAATAGTTACCAAATTTTACCTACAAAATTTTAAAGAGTAAGCTAAATTTTACTCTCAGGGAGACAAAAAACTACAAAAGTACAAAAACAGAAAATTGGCAAAAATTGGTTACTAAATTTTTTTATCATGAATGTGTCAACATAGAAATTATGGTAGCATCAAATTAAATAAAATTCAGAAATTATTCCATTCGCTTTTCATTTATTTCATAAAGGCTCCAGTATAAAGCGTGGCAGATAGCTTTGCGAAATCTGTGGTTGCATATATTGCAGACTGTCGGATTACCCATTTTGCGTCTATTGGGATGCTTATACTTATGTGAAGTAAAAATTTCAATTAAATGCTTGTGCTATTAATTAGTAAATGTAAATATGGGTGCAATTTCACATATTGTTTTTATTAAAAAAAAGGTCTATCAAATAAAACACAAAACCAAAAAAACATTTTAACCATTTGCTTCAGCAACTTGTTAATCTTGTCCTCAAGGTTAGTGAAATCTCGACCTTAAACGTAATTCTTAGCCTTCTTGCGCCAGCCACCGGTCGGTGTATTTAGCTTGAAGGGCTACAACAAGTTTGATTCATACGTTGCCTTTGGTGCTTTACAAAACCACTCTTATAGATCGATTCGCGCACAGATTTCAAGTTTGGATAACCCTAGGTAATGTAATGTTCTGCAACACGAAACATATTGATTGGCGGCCTTGTTCAACTTGATGAAGAAGCCATTGTTGATTTGGTGCAAATGAAACAATTGCATAACTTTGCGTACTTTAGGGGCAACCTTGTTGATACCTCCGATACGCATAAAAAAATACAACTTTGTTTTTACTGCAGTCCCTTCAATTTGAATAAGCGGCGAAACAGTGGCGGATCCAAGGGCGGGCGATAGGGCGAACGCCCCCTCTCTCAAACCTAAATTATATGTAAAGATTTTGAAACATTCTGTTATTAACTAGAAATGTAGTCAATCGGCCCCCCCTCTTGACAATGCTGGATCCGCCACTGCGGCGAAGTTACTTTGTTACGACTGTGGAGAAAAGTGGAAATAAACAGAAAACCTCTTAGCTTTATTTAACAATTAGGGCCAAACAGCAAAACAACACCTTCAGAGGTCGATCTGTCTTTCCCATCGACTTTCAATTCATTTCTTCCCGCACTTTGGCGGCATGTGATGTCTTTGTGAATTTAACATTCGCGATACGTTTGTTTTCTTGCATACTTTTATCTTTTACTACCCATATATCTTCGATTTCGCCAAATTTTATGAATTAATATTTTATTCAATGAAATCCGGATCAAACAGATTGCTCAAATTCTTTTTTTTTCAGCAATTGAAATTTTTTTATTTAAAAAATTTTTCATATATTTTTATTTATTTTGGTTGTCAATTTTCAATGTTGTGTTATTTTCGAAATTCTTAACGATGTTTTTGTTTAAAATATTTTAAACGTAATTGTGGTTAAGTAATATTTTGGGAATACAACAATAGTAAGCGCAAGCAAAAAATATTGTTAGTTAACAAAATCTTTAACTAACGACAAGTTTTGTTTGCTTATTTTGGAATTCCACTACTGGATTTTGAGAAATTCTAACATGAAGTTTTGACGACCAGGTAATTTTTCGTCATAAAACTCGATAAGGTTCTTAAAAGTACTATTATTTTTTTTCAAAACTCATTTTGATTTATATCGATATCTTATTTTCCTTTCCTTTTCCGCCACAGACAACATTGCTTGATTTGTTGTTAAAAATGATTATGGTAAATTACAAGTGACAACAATTACTTTTTACTGAAATATTCTTCATTCTTAAACATCATACGGCCATTCCACGGGGATGGACGGGACATTTCGTAGAGATATACTGATAGAAAGTGATGATTTAGAGGTACTAACCGCGATATTGTTTTATCTTTTAAATGGGTAGTACCAGGAGACCGATCCCTGCTCGGTCAACAATCTACTTAATCTTATTATTTTAGCCGATGTTATTATTCATAGCTATTTTTTGTGATGGAATTCGTACCTTTTCACCTCCAATGTTCATGCTTTCAAAATGATAAATTAACCGATGAGAATAATAATAAGACAAAATTTGGAAAGTGTGGAATGGTATAGAAAAATATCAAAAAATTAAATAAATGGGATATGGCACGCACCCAAAATATTTCGTCTATTGTATGGGGGCTGAAATATCTTATCTTCAAAAGATCCTTCCTCGGAAAGTAAAAGACCTATTGGAAAAGTACGCAAGGATGTTTTGATAAGGAAGAGTGTGGCTATTCAACGCCATTAATAAAAAAGGATTTCACCTTTTATTGTAGACACGTAGTTAAGACTGAACACAGCGTTTTCTTCAACTTCAAGCAAAGATATTTCAAAATCCTGAAGTTATAATGAAAGTTCTGCTGATGAAGACGGATTCAGCGTCAAAAAGTACATAAGACTGCATATTAAAAATAAAAAGTTCATTCCATTTTTTTTTTGTGCCTGAGTTATTAGCTAAAATTTTTATTTTGGTAAAAAGTGGTCGTGGCAGTTGTTGAACAAACCCCACTTTTCGTTATGCTTTAGATACTCATGATCCAGATCCGCATACCAAATTTCATCAAAATATGTTGTACCATTTGCGAGAAATAGCATTTTATTTGTTTTACTTGTATGGGAGGTTCCACGCGCACAGGCGATATTTTGCTCATTTTTAGGTCGAAGGTGCCTAGTAAAAAGGAGATTCCCTACAGTTAAATTTAGAAAGATTTCTTTCGTAGTTTTCTTTTTCTAGCGTATTATATATTTGTGGGCGGTGCCACGCCCTTCATCGAGTTTTTCCAATATAACGGCATATCACATATTAATACTTGTTTTCATGGGTACAATCTCTTAAATTTTCATTAAAATTGTTGGAGTCGTTTTCGAGTAATATTGAATCAAAATTTCCAAGGGCTGAAAAGTGGGCGTGGCACTTCTTCGATCCCGCCCACTTTTTGTCCGTTACAAGGTATTATTAATCCGTACCCGCTCACCAAATTTCATCCAAATACCTTGTATGGTTTGCGAGTTATGACTTAATCAAATTTAAAATTTAAGGCTGTGCCACGCCCTCTGGTGAGCATTTACAAAGTTCAAACCTAGCTCATTCTTCATTGTATGCTAATATCTAACACTCTTCCAAGTTTCATTAAAATCGCTGTAGCCGTTTTCGAGAAAAAATATTGGCACAGAAATAAGTACAAAAAAACAAACAAACAAACATACAATTTTAGCTCGTATAAAAAGAGAAGATATTTTCAGATTAACAAACGATATATTAGTCTACATATAAACCTATACTGAACGGGACACAAAAAATTTATTGCTTTTGACAAGTTTTCGGTTTGATATTTCTACGAAATGACTTAAATAGGGTTAACAAAATAAATGTATACTTATTATCGATGCTTCATATTTTCAAGAAATGTTCATAAATTTTTGGGACCATTGTTAACAAATTAACTATGCACTAAATTATGTGCGATGGACGGGACGGGATGGACGGGACAAAATTTTAACAAAAAATAATTGTACCAATATTTATTTATAAATTTATAGCTTACAAAAATATAACATTTGAGTTTGCTTGGATTCAATTTTGGGAAGTGCATCAACAGAAGACTGATTCAAAAACAAAATTTTTTGTTTGAAAAACCACTTTTACCCCAAAAAATATGAAAGAAGGTGTCAAATAAGTGAGCCGAGACTTTTAACATTTTTTTTAATGTCTTTTAGAGTTCACATAACGTCGATTAATGCAAAATCTTGGCTTGATGCACGGAGAAAAATACGCATCATAATTTTTACTCCACTCGGCTCGTCGAAAAATTAAAGTAATCAACACTAAATTTCAAGTATAATTTACCTTACGTATGAACTATATGATGGAACCCTAACGTCATATTTACAAATAAAATGTAGTTAAATAATAAAGGAATATTTACTTCAAATTTCATAAATTTGACTTTATGTAGAGTAATTTATACTTTCAGAAAAAAAAAGTATGACCATTTTGAATTTACAATTCTATTCAAAATAACTTTATTTTTTTCACGCACAAAAATGAGTGTCATAATTGTCACCTTACTCGAGTTAGGTAAATATCATAAAAATATAAAATCATTTCGACTGTTATAATTTTAGTAACAATTTCTATTTTTGGACAGACATTTTCTTTATATACAAATTTTTTTGCTTCTACATCAAATGCGTAAGCAACGCAAAGGATATGTATCTGACTATAAACAATTCACTTTAGTATCTCTTTTTGACTCCTGTTTTTCTTCCAACAGCTTAGTCATAATGGGTTAGTGTATTCTACAAAAATATTCTACGGACAATTTCATTGGGGGTCTTCAAAGCCGAAAAATGTTTAAAACTTAAGAATAATGCGTAAAATACGTAATAAGATGCAATAATTAAAAAGTTATAAAATTATAAATAATTTGGGATGGACGGGACGGATTTCGTAGTATAACTAAATCTTGCAGTTACTATCTTTAATATCATATCATGACAAAAAAATGTTGTGTACTATCGTTACTTACATATAACGGAATCGTATTTTGAAGAAACCTCTTTTACAGTAATGATGTTTAAAAAATGCTTATTTTGGGATGGACGGGACAAAAACCAGGTTCTTACTAGTATTTGGTCCGACGAAGGAAAGATTTCATTAATTTAATAAAATTTATCAACGAGGACATAAATAACAAAATAATTAATATCACTAAATAATGAAAATGACATTTGTGGCGTTTGTTTTTTCATGGGCGACTTTGCAACATAAGAGATTTTTTCATATAAAAATAATATTTTGACTTAGCTTGGTAAAATGTTAATTAATTTAACTTAGGCGATCGTCAAAGACAAAAAACAAAACAGTGTTTGTAATACTTACGGATATAACCAATAAGTTAATGAAAAAAAAATTTGTAATTTGACAGGGGTTTAACTTTCCACAATAGAAAAATTTGCCGTGGAACATTTTTAACAACTTTTTGCATAAATCAAGCAATGTTCATTCATTTTTTGAACTTTTTTCGGGTTAGGATATTTCAAAGGAAAATAATGATATCAACATAAATCCAAATGAGTTTTGAAGAAAAAGAATAGTACTTTAAAAAACATTATCGAGTGTTATGACGAACAATTACCTGTAGCGGAGTTCCCAAATAAGCAAACAAAATTCGTCGTTAGTTAAATATAGCTTGATGCTTTAAAAATCTGAAATTTATTGTAGATATTTTAAATCAAAAGAAATTTAATGTTTTACAATTTTTACCTTAGTTTTCTCTTTTTAATTACAAGTTTAAATTATTTCGCCACAAATGATTTGCTAAATTCGAGTAATTTACAAAATGGCTTTAAATTTAAGAAAGAATAAAGCGAAATGTCAAAATTAGTGCGATCGCAGCAGGGTTGCTTTCGCTAAGGCTATTTATTGTTAAACGGTAGTGAATTTCTTAAGGCTATTCAGGTTTTGGCGGTAACAATTCTCCCCCCAGTAAGCGACTGCAAGGGGAAGCCTTACTCCATTTCATTGCCGACATCAAAAATAGCGAGCTTTACTGCAGGGCGATCAATTATACCACTTTTTGTTTGGACCTTAGCCCGGCGCACTAGCCCATCCTTTGCAACGACTACTTCAACAACTCGGCCTTTTAACCAGGTATTCCTCTCGAAATTTTCATCAACCACAAGGACGATGTCCCCTACAGAGATTGGTTTTACACGTTGAAACCATTTACTTCTTCTGGTAAAAGTTGGAATCATTTCTTTCACCCAGCGACGCCAAAAGAAATTTGCAAATGTTTCACTTTGATGGAATGACATTCGATGATCAATGTTGTTAGCATCGCAGAAGGGCTTTTCGCCATTAGAGTTGCCCAACAAGATATGGTTGGGTGTTATAGCTTCTTGGTCATCGTGTTCCAACAATACGTATGTAAGCGGACGTGAATTGATGATCATCTCAACCTCCATTAATGCTGATCGTAGGCTTTCGTCTGTGAACTTTTGAGATGGAGCTATTTTAAATAAAACCGTTTTAATAGATCTCACCAACCTTTCCCAAGCTCCCCCCATATGAGGTGCTGCGTGGGGATTGAATTTCCAGGAAATGCCTTTGTGAGCGAGTTCATTTTGAACTTGTGAAACATTTATGTTCTGAAATGCATCTTTCAGAAAACGCTCAGCGCCGCGAAAATTCGTCCCATTATCGCGTCTTGCAATGAAATTGCGCAAACACATTAAAAAGGAGTCGGTTATCAGATAATGAACTATTTCTATATGTCATGCTCTAATCGTTAAGCATGTTAGCAATACACCCACCTCTTAAGTAATTTTCTACCGGAAGTGACCATTATTGGTCCGAAACAGTCCACTCCAACGAATGTAAACGGACGACTGAAGGCTGCTAAGCGAGCTCGTGGCATCGGTGACATTTGTGAAGGTTGTGGCGCAGCTAAATCGATCTTGCAACGTGAACAACTTCGACGAACGTTTTTCAATAATGAGTGTAATTTAGTTACAAAATATACTTGTCTAATCGCGTTCAAAACTGTTTCATGATTAAGATGATGATATGCGTAGTGGTAATGTGCGACGACGAGTCTAGTAATCGAATGTCTTCCCAGTAGAATTATGAGATCTCTTTGAGGACCGCATACCGACGCACCATATTTTGCGCGGTTTCTTACTCGAATCACCTCCATGTCGTCTATGTAAACGTCAAAAGAACCTAATGGACCTCCTTTTCCGACAGGCTTCTTATGCATAAGGGCAGCGTACTCATCAGCAAAGCTTGTCATCTGAACGAATTTGTAAAGTAAATTTTTTGCCTTGCTTAGATGCTGTACGGAAAGTGGTTCAATTACGTCTTGCCTTTTTATTTTCCTGTGAAGTTTCTCAACATATAAAATCCAATTGCCAACGGCACGAACCAACTCGAAAAATATTCAAAATTAATATTTAAAATTGTAGACTTACGGTTATTCATATATAGAAATCGCGGCCGAATTTCGGTGGTATTCATCTGACTATCATCTGACAATTTCTGGGGCCACTCGCATTCTGGTTGTCGCAGCATTGATGGACCATCGAACCATTCAGAACAGCTATCCGTAGGTGGTTTATATTTTGTTGCGAGGTCAGCTACATTCATGGCGCTGGGCACCCACCTCCAATCAGAAATATCCGCTGCACGAAACATAACAAACTGGTTAAATTTTCGGGGATCACCTTGTAACCAGGCCAAAACAGTTTTGGAATCGGTCCACATAATTTTACGCTGGATTTTGAGCTTATGGCCATCGCAAATTGTTTTCATCAGCCTGGTTCCAATAACAGCTGCTTGAAGTTCAAGTCGCGGTACTGATAGCGGCCGTAGTGGAGCCACTTTTGATTTAGCTGCAATAAGTCTAAGCTCAATTTTATTTTTGCATTCGAATCGAAAATAGGAAACTGCAGCACAAGCGTGTTCGCTGGCATCGACAAAGGTGTGGAGCTCAATATAACAATCTTCCTTGTCCAGAGTTAAAGAGTAGCAGCGCGGTATACTAACTTTTGTTATCATTGGCAAATATGATAGCCAATTGCGCCACTTCTCGTTTAAATCATCAGTGAGGGGCTGGTCCCAACAAACTCCACTACGCCATATTTCTTGAAGTACAGATTTCAGATATGACATGAAGCAAGCCACGAACCCTAAAGGATCAAAAACTGACATCAGGACTTGAAGAACCTGACGTTTAGTTGGCACAATGTTCTCCTCTAAAATACGCCGACGCAAGCGAACAAATTTAAGAACGAACTTAAATTGGTCTATATTCGAATCCCAATATACACCTAAAATTTTCTCAAATTGATTGATGCGCTCACTGCACTGGAAATTTTTCCCTTCTTGCGTTTTTGGTTCTTCAAGAGCATGGAGTACCTCAACGGAATTAGAAGACCAGTGAAATCCACCGAAGCTATGTATTTCACGAACCGCCTTTGCCATGGTAATTGCCTCCTCGACCGTATGCATCGAATCAATATAATCGTCGACATAATGTTGCTTGCTTCAATAACGCTTAAGTTCTGCTTACCAAAAAGTTCAGCATTTTTATCTCGTACATAATGTGCAATGCACGGTGAACAAGAGGCACCGAATGTTAAAGTGTTGAGCTGGTAAACTATTATTTTGTTGTCTTTAGTCCACCATAAAAATCGCTGTGCGCAAGCATCGTTTTCTTTTACTTTTATACGATGAAACATCTCTGCTATGTCTCCGCATACCGCTATAGCCCCCACTCGAAATTTAAATAAAATATTAATTAAAGGTACAAGTAAGTCGGGACCCTTCAACAAAAAATCGTTAAGCGCGCAGTCAGCTGTTTTTGCTGCTGCGTCCCACACTAATCGTATTTTATTTGGTTTGTGGGGGTTTTTTTACTATAAAAGTTGGCAAGTACCAAATCTTACCTTCCTTTTCTTTCATTGATTCGGTGGGGAGCTGTTGAACATATCCTTAAGCGACCAGATCATCAATTTGTTGTTGCATCGTATCTCCAACTAATGGATCTTGTTTGGCTTTGCGCTGTAGACACTGTAAACGCTTTATGGCTGTTGGCAAGCTGTTAGGTAACTGAGGATCATCAATTTTCCATAGTAGGCCAACTTCATAACGCGCATCCTTTAGTTGACAAGTTTTATTTAAAATTGACATGGCACGGTGATCGTCTGTGGACATTGGAGCAGTTAAAGGCGCAATAACACCGACATTCTCATCAGAAAAATACTGTTTTACCAAATCATGCAGGTCTGTGTCACTCTTGCAGCCGCATTTATGAAAATTGAGCTTACCTTTATTTTCAGCTTGTGCAGAACCACCAAAAAGTGTCCACCCCAGCCGAGTCTTTGACGCCACAGGCTGATGCCACTCACCTTCACGTATTTTAAGAGATGCAATTAAGTTTGCATTATTTACTCCAATATTCATTGAGGGTACAGCGTTTTTAAAACCATCGAGTGGGATATCTTTCAAATATTGATACTTCGCTTTAACTTTTTCCACCACCATAGACTCAGACTGCATGCTTAAATTTTTGACAGTGTGAATATTATTGATGGGAAAAATTTTTGCATTAGGCTGCTTAGCTGATATTCTTAATTCCATCCTTTTTGAATCGTCTTCGTAGCGCGTGACGTCACCAGTCCATCGAATGCAAAGTGGTTCGTTGATACCGTCCATTTCCAGCTGATTTGCTACACTTCAAGCAGTGTTGATGTCGATCCATCATCCATAAGTGCGTATATGTTTACTGATTTTGTATTGCTATATAATGTCACGGGCAATATACGAAAATAAGATTCACTCTCGAATGTATGTGCTCTATGATTATTCAGTCTAGAAGTTGTGCAAGGTTCAAGTTTACTTTCGATGAAGTTACGCAAAAGTGAATTGTGTTTTTTAGTACACCCGTCGACGCCGCAAATTTTGTTGAACCAACAACGGCGTTTATGTGCGCTCAGACACTGACTACACAGCTTCATTTCTTTGACAACGTTCCACTTTTCTTCAAAAGAGAATGTTTTGAATTTTTTGCACTGGAGAATTTTGTGATTCTCACCGCAAACAGCACACTCAGTGGCAGCTTCTGAATCGTATGTGGTTGAATGTGTGTTGAGGTACGTCTCTTTTCGCATCGGTTTTTTGTCATCGCTAGCATGGAATACTGGAGTCGTTACTTTGCACGCCGCCTCTGCTATGGTGTAGATCCAGTCAGAAAAATCTTGCAAATTTGGATTTTCAATGTCTTTCGAATGAATAGCCCAGCTAAGCATGGATTCAGAACCTAATTTTTCAACAAAATCTTGCAAAAGAATTGGATTATTAAGATAATTGGTCAAATGGCATGCATGGATAGTGGCACATATATTTTTTACAATAAAAGCGAATTCAATAATGGCTTCCAGTTTACCCTTTGGCAACGACATTTTTTGCGCCTTCTCGATAAGTGATCTTAAAATGCACTCTGGTCTTCCGAAGTACATTTTTAATGTCTTTATGATGTCAGGTACCATGTCTGGAAGCATTAAACGATCACGTACAGTATCTCGTGCCTTACCTCGCAAGCATTTCTGCAACCGAATCAAATTTTCTTCATTACTATAGCCGGCCACGCGAGTGCTTTGCTCAAAGGCGCTTATGAAAATCGGCCACTCTCTTGGATCTCCATTAAAAAGTGGTAAGTCTCTCGGAACGCATTGCCGTGCCACAAGCTGTGTGGTCGTTAAATTTCCAGTCGCATTTGAGTTTCCGAAAATATGTGTGCTTTGAAATTCTGGTGCTACAATTGCTTGAACTTGACTCTGTCGATTTAACTGCGGTAGTTGTCTCGAAGTATCGTCGAGATTTTGCTGACGATGATCAGCATTAGGTGGTGCCCCTTTATAGCAATTATTTGCATTACATTTGTTTGCTGCATATTTATTTCTGGCTGCGGCTCGCAATTTTCATCAGAATCTGACGCCGCCAATACCTGAAACTTACGTCGCAAAAATTCTTCTTTTAAACGCATTTCTTCTTCCAAATGTTGTAATTTAAGCTGCTTCTTGGTGCTTATGGATGGGTTTTTAAGGCTTTCCGTAGTCACGTGCACATCAATACGATTGGATACAGCGGGTGAGCGGGAATTAGGGATTTCCCCTTCATCAGCAAATTGCTCACCTTCGCCTAAATCTGCTGCATGTGTTTGCGCTTTGAGGTTATGTGAAGTATCCTCACTTGTGCAAAAACTGCATACCCAATCGCTTCTAAGCTCGTCTACGTCACAGCACCTAAGGTGGAACGCCTGTCCGCATTTTGAACAGCACACCATATGCCCGTCCTCTGGATCTGCACATATTATGCAGCTTACGTTGAAACTTTTATTAGCTTCGTCCATGTTTCCGAAATGAAATTTAAGATTTTTAAAGAATTGTAAAATGAAAGACCAAGTTTTAATAGCTTGATGCTTTAAAAATCTGAAATTTACTGTAGATATTTTAAATCAAAAGAAATTTAATGTTTTACAATTTTTACCTTAGTTTTCTCTTTTTAATTACAAGTTTAAATTATTTCGCCACAAATGATTTGCTAAATTCGAGTAATTTACAAAATGGCTTTAATTTTAAGAAAGAATAAAGCGAAATGTCAAAATTAGTGCGATCGCAGCAGGGTTGCTTTCGCTAAGACTATTTATTGTTAAACAGTAGTGAATTACTTAGGGCTATTCAGGTTTTGGCGGTAACAGTTAACAAATAATTTTTTTTGCTTGCGTAAACGATTGTTGTATTCCCAAAATAACATTTAACCACAATTACGTTTATAATAATTTAAACAAAAACATCGTTAAAAATTTCGAAAATATGACAACACTGGCGAAAAATATTTCTGAGGATCCACAGCAATCGAAAGACTTTTTTTTGGAATTTCATAAAAATATGTACATATCATTTTGAATAAAACCCTCAACGACTGAAAAATTCGAAAAATTTATTAAGCAGGGAAAATATGAATACTGGCAGCTGTGCTCAAATTCTTATATGTACATGAAACTCAAAATAACAAGAATTTGGATGTTGTCAGGATCTGCGGTAATCCATTTTGTCATCCTCCATCCTACGTATGGTCCCTACAATGGTTTCCGTAATAAGTTTTGTAGCCGTTTATGATATTGTCGAATTGTCCCATCATTAGAAAAGTTGCCGTGTCATATATCTGACAACGCATACTTTTCGATCAGTCTATGGAATTCATATCAATACATCCAACGTATAAGTTGGTATCTCAAATAACTAAATTTTTACGGGACAGTGTTTTTCGAAATCCGCTCATTAGACTCCATCTTGAATCAAATTTTGGTATCTGTAGCTTCAAATTTGAAGCGCTGGGAGCTAGTTGTGAAGTTACAACATAAATATATTTGTTTAAACGAAAACAATACCCGTGTTAATCGTTAAATCTTTAATTATTCCATGGTGTTGAGGAATACTTTTAGTTTGATGCCTAATAATTTGTAAAGTGAGGATCCAATTGAAACATTCTATAAGTAAGACTCGATGAAGCAATATTTTAAAATATATATGGTCCTTTTTTCAAAAATATCAGAAACGTGTTAACCCAGTGTGCCAGACGGTTCAAATCTTCGCTTTTTTATCCGTTACGGATCCGTTACTGATCCGTTGGCGGGAGAGATTCCCAAAAAATAAGCGAATCGTTTTTTTTTTTGGAATTTCTGGGAAGAAACATAAGAATTTCCATTTCTAATAGAATTGTAAGTGGTTATTTTATGTTTCTAGTGATATATCAAAAAGAGTTAAATAAATAAAATAAATAGTCAAATCCTTCAATTATGCAAAAAATCGACATGGCACTTGTCTAACTACGACCACTTTTCGACCTCACGAAATAAGTTGCGAAATTAGTGCCTTAAAGAGTCTGAAAAATATAGTACAAAATAAGGTTCTAAGAATTAAGGGTTGAGTAATATCCTCTTTATTGGTATTTCCAATTAAGAAATCGGCTAGAAATCATTCCACCTTTTTCCGAAAGCCAATAAATATCTTACATTATAATTAACAAAATTGTCTTTAAAGCTAAACGACGCAAAAAATTTCAAGTTTTATTTAACAAAAAATTCCGTTAAGTACTATGACAAACTTCAAAATTAAAGACAAATTTTGTTGTTCAATCGTTTCAGAATACGATTTAACGACAATTTTGTTACCAGCAGTTAACGATGACACAATTGTCTTTAACTCGTTTGGGAATTCCGCTACTGGTCTTGTTATATAACCTCAAAAGTGGTGAAAAAACCATACATGTCAAAATTTCAGGTTAAAATATCTCAAAATCCAGAAGAAATAGAACAATTTCAAGAGCGGATTTGGATTCAACATTGAAAATTACATTAGAACTGACTTATTTTGTTTCTATATATTGATCATTATTTTTTAGTACGCAAAAAATAAATTTTTTATTAGAAAATCAAAAAATTTTGTAAAGAAGCAATATCTCGTAAACGATATTAGATAGGGTTTTCCATTTTACGGTTTTATAATCTACGGACAAGCAAAAAACTTTCTGCATACTTATTTTTTTAATCCGTTTTGGTCAAACTATTTTTGGTTTTAGTACAGAGCCCCCGGCTAAAAAAGGGTTTTTTGGCCCTGGTTTTAAAAAGTTCCGGTCATCCTAGAGCCATTCTTCACATTTTCCCGAAAAAACATTTTGGGTGCAAGCACTTTTTATTCAAAACACGTGGGGACAGGTGTGTGTAATCATTACTTTTTAAATTTTAATTGATGGCTATACAGTAGGGCTGTTCAAAAAAAAAAAATTTTTCGAATTTCCAAGATATACTTTGGCATCACGATCTACATCATAACAGAATATCCCAAAAAATTTTTCAGATTTTTAAATTCATATTTAAAGGTGGCTCAAAGCAGAAATATATTTTTATTATTTTTTTTTAGCATTAATTATAAAATGTTGTCAAACAATTTGAAAAATTTCTTTTGGAGTAACTTAAAAACATTAATTTTGTTTGTTTTTTAATGAACTTTAAAACCTACGTTGTAATTTTGACAAAAAAAATTTTACACTTCTTAAAAAACGAAAAACTGCCCTAAGAAGGCGAAATTTTACTGTTTTTCAAAGAAAAAAGTCATCGTGCTTTAAACGAATTGAACATTTTTTAATTTACAAGATCTCATTCAAAAGAGCTCTTAAAAACCTTCAAGACAAGACATGTTAAGACTTTTTTGGGCCAGCAGGCTCGATGACATAACGTTTGAAACATAGTAATGCAGCCCTGTGAAGGGCAAAACGCTTTTTATTCAAGAGGGAGGCATCTTACAAAAAAGTGCCGATGGCATAAAATGCTTAAAATCATCCAAGGAACAAGTGTAAATTGTTTTTTTTTTTTTTTACTTAATTTTAGAAAAAAATTTTTTTCAACGTCATTTTTAATAAACTTTTCAAAAAAAAAAAAAACAATTCACACTTGTTCCTTGGATGATTTTAAGCATTTTATGCCATGGGCACTTTTTTGTAAGATGCCTCCCTCTTGAGTAAAAAGCGTTTTGCCCTTCACAGGGCTGCATTACTATGTTTCAAACGTTATGTCATCGAGCCTGCTGGCCCAAAAAAGTCATAACATGTCTTGTCTTGAAGGTTTTTAAGAGCTCTTTTGAATGAGATCTTGTAAATTAAAAAATGTTCAATTCGTTTAAAGCACGATGACTTTTTTCTTTGAAAAACCGTAAAATTTCGCCTTCTTAGGGCAGTTTTTCGTTTTTTAAGAAGTGTAAAATTTTTTTTGTCAAAATTACAACGTAGGTTTTAAAGTTCATTAAAAAACAAACAAAATTAATGTTTTTAAGTTACTCTAAAACAAATTTTTCAAATTGTTTGACAACATTTTATAATTAATGCTAAAAAAAAATAATAAAAATATATTTCTGCTTTGAGCCACCTTTAAATATGAATTTAAAAATCTGAAAAATTTTTTGGGATATTCTGTCATGATGTAGATCGTGATGCCAAAGTATATCTTGGAAATTCGAAAAATTTTTTTTTTTTGAACAGCCCTACTATACAGTTTTATGTCACATATTTCCGAAAGTTATATTTGATATCTGAGGTTTTGCTGATAATATCTACTCATTGGTTAAAATGGATGTGATCGAATCAAGGACACGTCCAGCACAAATTTACCACTTGTAATTTTTTGAATAAAAATTTTTCTTTCATGAAAAATTAAAAACTTGTGTAAGGGTCATGGGTCTCAACTGAAACTTTTGTGCAAATTTCATTTTTTCATATTGTTCATTAAACCAAATCAACTATCGCATGTTTAATTAATATGCCTACACAGCAAAAAGTTTGAGGATAAAGTATAAACTTATTTATACTATTTGTTTTTATAAATTCATGTATTCCAATTTTTGATATGATTTATAAAATTTTTTTTCATAAAGTTATTCTAAACCAAAAACGTTTAAATTCTATAAATTTCATACCAAAATTGTATAATTCTAATACCAAATTCAGTTTGAACAACATTTGCTTAATATTTTATTTTTTACCTCTTCACCATATCGGTCAATGGCGTAGAGATCTAAGGAGTTCGTAATTGTATCACACGGACGGCCGTAGTAGATTCGTATCCTCCTGCGGTCGTTTTTTTTTATTTCACTTTTCTATTTTCCTTTCTCTTATTTATTTACTTTTGTGTAATTGAATATCATACTGGAATTAGCCAAGAAATAGCGTTTCGTAACGTAACGTCACAGTTGCTTGTCAACGTAGCATCGATTAGTGAAAACGGTAGGCAACGTTCGAAAAATTCCAGTTTTTGTAAACAAGTATCCATTGTCATACTTATTTTAATTAATTTGTTCAAAAAAATCCATTTATAACATCCAAATTTAATTTATTTTATCTAACAACGTTGCGCGACGTTGGAAAATCTAATTTCAACATGTTGTGTTATAATTTCCAGGAGGGTAATAGTAGCTAAGTTGTTGTATTTATTCCACAGGCAATTGAATGCCTGTTTCTCTCCTGGTGCAGTATCTCGTTGTGGTCCTGTTGTTCCGGTAGGATTGCAAACACTAGATCCAAATTGTTGAAAACTATCCTTTGGAGGATTTAAAACAAACACTTGATTTAAATATTTTACACTTAATTATTTATTGAATTTAATTAGGTGCTGCTTTAAGTGTTTTCAGCAAGATTGTATTTGCTTGATTAATAAATTCACAAGACCCCGTTCCTTAATCGAACGGTTTATTTTATAGTTAATTTCTGATCGTTGAAAAGAGCTTTAGTGTCATGAAACGAGCTTTTCACCTCGTTTCATACCTGAGCTCGTTTCAACCTTCGGGAGACGATGTGGCTAATTCTGTTTGAACAACGTTTGCTTAATTTACAAATTTTATACCTCTTCACCATAGGTATCGGTCAATGGTGTAGCGATCTAACGAGTTGGTAATTGTAAGTAAAAATAAAATGTTTCTATCTATCGCACGGACGGGTAGTAATAATACGTTATTTGTATAAACTTTATAGCATAGATTTTATACCAAATTTGGTGTGGATTTGTATTCATTTAAATTTGGTTTGAATTTTACACCCAAACTATTTGCTGTGTACTAAAAAATTATATATCACAAAACTTTAAAAAAATAACATGAAATTGATAAAATAAACTTAAAATTATTTATTTTACACGATTCTGATAACACAGGCCTACGAAAAATTTTACCAGAAACCAGACTATACTTTTGTATTTTGACGTGCTGAATCCAAATCCGGGGTCAGAATTGCTCTATTGGCTCAGGTTTCCGAGATATCCTAACCTGAAAGTGCTAAAAACACTGTTTTGGCCTATATTTACGCTTATATATCATCGCCTATCGATTTTAACTCCAAAACATGTATACATCATCTTAAAGTATGACCCTTAATCTTTTAAATGCCGTTGAGTTTGCTTTTTTTTTTTCACTGAGATATGTAAAATTCAAACTTTTTGAATTTATTTATGTGAACAAACAACTCTTTCCACAAACCCATGAATTTTTCAAAGTGGCATATCTCAGTGAAAAAAACAGATATTTGAGCAAACTCAACGTCATTTAAAAGATTAAGGGTCATACTTTAAGATGATGTATACAGGTTTTGGAGTAAAAATCGATAGGCGATGATATATAACCGTAAATATAGGCCAAAACAGTGTTTTTAGCACTTTCAGGTTAGGATATCTAGAGCAATTCTGACCACGGATTTGGATTCAGTACGTCAAAATACATCGGAAAAGTATAGTCTGGTTTCGGGTAAAATTTTTTGGACATTTTAAATGCTTTTGCGAAATGAATTTTTATGAAGAAAAGCCACTAAGAGCCGCTAAGAAGTGATTGGAAAAAAGTTATTAATCGGTTAATGAATCATATGATTAATTGAAAGGCAACGAATATTAATTGCTATTTATTGCGAATAAAAAACCGGTAAATCGTTATTTTCAAATAAGATCATAAATTGTCACAAGTTACAAAAATAAATTTATTCCTTGCATCAGTCATTTCAAAAAACCGCATAAGTCATACAATTGGAATTTTACAGGAATCAATAAAAACTTTTAAAGAACTTTTTTGTGCTAAATATATAAATATATTAGAGATCTAATAGATTGAAATCTTAAAAATATTCATGGTTTATTAACATTAATCTATCTAAAATTGATTTTTTTAATTGAACTTTTAGTCATATATTTGCAAAGATCGATTTACATATAAATATATCAATGCATTTTCTAACACATAATTATGACAAATCAAGGAACGGATTAAAAACACGGCTATAGTGACATATGTTTCGTCTTTCGCCACAAGGGCTCATCAGACTATTTTTGTTGTAATTATAATTATATTTATTTCACTAAATTAATCATAATTGAAAAATTGCAAGTTTGAAAACTTTTTGTGTTTTTAATTGAAAATCGGTTAAATGGTTAGCTCGCAAAAGGGAGGCAAAAAAAACTGTTCACGTATTAATATATGGATAATTTTCACGGAAAAAATGGGTGGTGCCAGTCCCCCAAAGAAATTAATTCATCATATCTGTGAAGATCTTAAACGGACGGAGATTTGGTATGTGTATAAACAGTGCAGGGACAAACATTTTCCATTGGAAATATAGGCGGTGCCCTGCCCTTAAAATATTCGTCATATCTCTGAAACTATTTGTCGCACATAGATGAGATTTGGTACCATATTTTGACAAAATTGGCAACGCAAGCAATCTATATAAATAAAACACAAATCAAGCTTGAGTTTAACCGACTTTATTTTTTACTTTAAACCTTAAGACTGAATTGTTACTTTTTAATATTTCTTATGCATATACACATTCATACATAAGTATGTATGCATTAGCGATGCCAATCCCGGGATCCCGGCCTTTTTCAAGCCCCGAAAATCCCGGGATTTGTCCATGCATATCCCGGGATTAATAGAAGCAATTTTTTTTATCAAAAATCTATATATCATATTAATACGTGAACAGTTTTTTTTGCACCCCTTTTGCGAGCTAACCATTTAACCGATTTTCGATATTTTTGTTTTATATGATAGGTACTGTAGTGTAAAATGCACGAGTTCAAAAATTATCCTCATAAGTTGCCATTAAGGCATTTAAAAACAGGATTAAAGTTTCCCATATAATTACAACAACAACAGCATGCACAATGTTATGCTCACGATGCTCTTGAACAGTCGATAGGTTTTTTGAATATGTGGAGAAAATCTGTGAATGGGGCTTCATTTGTATTAGATTAGTGGTCTGAAAAATGCAAACCCCGAAATCGTAGCTGATCATCCCCGCGAAATATCGCAAAAATACATGTCCCATATAAAATAAAAAAAATTCAGAAAAAAAAACGCGACAAAGAAATATTAAAATAGTTATTTTGAATGTATTTTGCAACGCTGAATCCGAATCCGGCCTTAGAATTGCTATATCTCAAACGGTTTTTGAGATATCTATGCCTAAACAAGGAAAAAAAGCCGATGCTATGTTTTATTGCTGTGTTTTGGAGCTATATAACAGGACGTATATCCGTAAATTCTGATGCAGAAATGGAAAGCTCTAATCAATCTTCTAAACGTAATTCAAATAATGTCGATATCTTTATTTTTCTCGGAGATATCCTAACCTAAAAAGTTAAAAAAGTGCAAAAAACGTGTTTTGTCATTATTTCAATCTACGATATTTTAAAGAAAAATTAAGCTATTGACATAATTTAAATGCGGTTTTAAAGAAAAAGGTTTAGATAATGTATCAAACTTTGCGTATAAATGTTCTATACTACAGTTATATAGCTTCAAAATTTAGCAAAAACGGTCTTTTTTCCTTGTTTATGCTAAGATATCTCAAAAACCGTATGAGATATAGCAATTTTAAGGCCGTATTCAGATTCAGCATTGTAAAATACATTTAATATAATTATTTTTATATTTGTTTGTTGCGTTTTTTTTTTTCTAATTTTTTTTTATTTTAAACGGGATATGTATTTTTGCGATATTTCGCGGGGATGATCAGCTACAATCTCGGGGTTTGCATTTTTCAGACCACTAAACTAATACAAATGAAACCCCATTCACAGATTTTATCCACATATTCAAAAAACCTATCGACTGTTCAAGAGCACCGTGTGCTGTGTTGTTAAGAAAGTGAATGACACTGTGTCATTGACACAGTGGAGTGAGAGAAATTTTGTTGTTGTTTTTCTCTTGCTTGCACGAAACCTGTTTCGTTGCACTCTGTCCACGTTCTGCATCGATATTTTGGATGTTTTTCGATATTTTGGAGCTGTGCCGATATTTTAGATGTTTTTGTATACTGTTGGACTTTTATCGATATTTTTGATGTTTCTTATACTTTGGGACTTTTATCGATACTTTGGATGTTTTTCGATACTCGGGACTTTTACCGATATTTTGGATGTTTTTCGATACTTTTGGACTTTTACCGATACTTTGGATGTTTCTTGATACTTTTGTACTTTTACCGATATATTGGATGTTTCTCGATACTTTGGATGTTTCTCGATACTTTGCGACTTTAACCGATATTTTGGATGTTTTTCGATACTTTTGGACTTTTACCGATATTTTGGATGATTTTTGAACTTTTACCGATATTTTGGATGTTTCTCGATACTTTTGGACTTTTACCGATATTTTGGATGTTTTTCGATAATTATTTACATATGCCGATGTATTGGGTATTTCTCGATGCTTTTGACTTTTACCGATATTTTGGACGTTTTTCAATACTTTTGGACTTTCGTTGTTTTCTTCGAATTGTTTAATATTTTCGATACTTATGGACTGTAGTGAGTTCTTATGCCTTAATGTGCTAAGCGTTGAGGAAGAAACCTTAACAAAAATTTATATGCGAATATTATTCTTTTTTTTAGTAGAAGGTGCCTCTCTCCCAAAATGAAATACGTTAGCTACCACGGCTAAGCCACTACACCAATTTTTATGTAATTCGATTTTGAGATACGCTAAGCCTTCTGCATCTAAAAAAGGTTACTACGAGTATTGAACTCTGTCAGTACTTAATATTCTGGCTTACTTTTATACAAAACAGTACTCGAAAAAATTGTATCTATCTTTAGGAGAATGGCCAAAATTTGGCCACTGGCGATACTAGTATAAAATTAATATGAAATATTTTGCTATTGAATGCTTCATATGGTACTATTTTGTGTCTTCAAAATAAGATATAAATCTATGATGCCATTTTGAAATGATCGTAAGTTTTTATAGGAAAATCATTTAAGACCATATCATAGATCATTTTGAAGACAACGAATAGAACTAGGTGCTGCATTTAATAGAAAATAGTAAAATAATTTAGTGCATCCTTCATATAACCTCAAAAATCGTGTTTTCTGAAATCTCAAAAACCGTACTGGATAGGCCGATTCGGATTCAGAATCGACAAATCCGCTGTCTATTTTTGTTTAGAATTGTTTCAATTATTTTTTTTTTTTTTTCAAAAACTGCATAAACTAAAGTGTTGGTCTTTTTCTAAATTCAACTACCTACAAAAATGAGCCAAGTCGGATAAAAGTCGGTGCTTGTTCAACAAAATTAGATAATATAGCCTTTTTGCATAATTTTCTTGCACTATACAAGGAATGAAGACATCTTTTCATAAAAGGTTACAATGCTAAGATTTAGACGGTCGCTTCGATCTATGTTTTACAGAAATCGGGTTTCGCTTTCATTTTAAAATTTAAAAAATTTTTTGAACTCTAAATTTTTTTGATCTCATATGATATATAAATATATTTTAAGTTTATGAATTATTTGTAAATTAAATTTTCATATTTGTTTTTTTTACAATTTCTTGTCAATTTGTATTAATAAAATTAAAACTAGTAAGGGTGATAACTTTGGCCTGGCCAAACATTAAATACCCTACACAGCAGTATTTTGAAAATTTTGCTTGTATGGGAGGTGCCGCGCCCTTTTGCCCGAATTCACCCAGTTTTTTCTCAGAGTTTACATTTATAATTCTTAGTAGAGTAGAACGGGGTAATGTCGTGCAGGGGGTAATGTCGTGCACTGGCTGTTTTAGCCCAAAGAATTGAATGATTTACCAACTGTCCGTAAGGTAGGGACCTGCTGACCTACTGAGCTTATGCATATAATACCAGCAATTTTCAACAGTTCGTCTCTACAGAGTAACCTTTTTTTCAAAACGCACGCTTTCGGGACGATAAAAGTGTTTTTTATCGGGTCAGAAAAATAATTTTCCTTGCGGGAAAATATACCAGGTAAGTGTTTTCTGAAACGAAATATCCTGCCAAAGAAGAGAAGTATTTGGTTTTCGAAAAAAAATTTGGGCTTCACCGAGATATCGAAGTTGACCTTTAAAACGACCATTGGGGTAATGTCGTGCACATTCACTTACACAAACACAATTTCCCGCTACACAAATGTTGTTACACATGGATGTAACCAATGAAATTATCTTTCGATCGGATGCTTACTCGTTGCATTCGCTTGAGATGTACGGCTTTACGAGCATGTCAAAGTTGAGTGCACGACATTGCCCCGTTCTACTCTACACAACATATTATGTACTTCACACTTGTATAATAATGAATAAATACATGATAATGCTAAATCTCCTCTAATAGAACCACCACCTATCATTTCTCACACATTTTGGTACCTTTACTATACTCGGAAAACAATGCACGACATTACCCCACAAATTTTGAGGGGGGTAATGTCGTGGACATTTTTTTTTTCTTCACTTACACAAACACAATTTCTCGCTACACAAACGTTGTTACACATGGATGTAACCAACGAAATTATCTTTGGATCGGATGCTTACTCGTCGCATTCGCTTGAGATGTACGGCTTTACGAGCATGTCAAAGTTGAGTGCACGACATTGCCCCGTTCTACTCTATTTGAGTGAAATTTGGTTGGATTATCTCAAAAAATGTTTTCAGTATAGCGTTTTGAAGATTTTGCTTATATGGGAGGTGCCACGCCCTCTTGTCCGAATTCGCCCAAAATACTCAAAAAGTTGCATTTTGAATATATTTTTTGTATGGGCGGTAGGCGTGTCCGTTGATCGATTACGCTCATTTTCAATCCCCCGAGCTAACTTTGACGACGGAGGCTGTGCAACAAATTTCATTGAATTATCTCGCTTAGTTTTCCCAAAAAATGTATTTGCACACACAGCCAGCCAGCTAGCCAGCCAGCCAGACAGACGGACACGGCTATATCGACTCAGGAGGTGACGCTGATCAAGAATAGATATACTTTTCTATATCTGCCACGCCTCCTTCTCTGCGTTACAAACGGAAGGACAAAGTGAATATACCTTGGGTGTAGGGTATAATTAAAACGATTGACTGTTTAATATGACTTGAACATTTTAATAAATACGTTCTTCTGTTCTTACAAAAAAATGTGCTTTTAATGTCAAAATAAAAATCATACCTAATCCCGAAAAATACCGGTATCCCGGGATTGCAATTTTATAATCCCGAAATCCCGGGATCGCCAAAATGCCCGAAAATTGGCATCCCTTGTATGCATATGCAGCTTAATGCTATTAGTGGGATTATCAGCAAATCCATACTGAAATTTGTTTTGTTTTGTATAATGAAATACAAGCTTGCTTTATTTTGTTTATATGGTGTTTCAAATTTAATTGGCCTTGAAATGCAAAGTGTGCTATTAAGCATATCTTTCGTCCATTTAACTGGATTCCTAAAACGAAGAATTTTTGGATTTTTAGTACAGCAACTTTGTACCCTGCAACTTATCAGAAAAGGGAAAAATTTGCTTCTTGTTCGTGTTTTCTAAATGTGTCAGCGTTTGATTTGTTTCTATTGACCGTCTCATCAAAAGAATTCTTTCGCGCTTAAAGGCGTCTATAAAAAGTACAACCCCTGGTTTGAAGGTCATTGGGTTATGGTCCGAACGAGCCGACACCAATGCAACCATATTTCGAAAATGGCATATGTGCAGTGTTAATTATTTTGGTACAATACACTCACATACATACACATCTATATATAAATAGGCAAACGAAATCGGTTCAGTCCCTGTTTCTATACCTAAATCTCAACCGATTTGCTTTATTTTTTTTTTGTTGGAAAGGTTGTGAGGAGGAGCAGTGCATAGGACTATATTTTTTTTTTAAAGCGGGCGTTGCCACGCCCCTAAATGGAAAAAACGCTCTCATGGCTAAGCCGCAGCATCGATTTTGACGAAATTTGGTCTGGAGATAGAGTTAGCACTAAGGAACGATAATATGTCCATTATGTTTATCAGTGGGCGATGCCACGCCCCTGAATGGAAAAAACGCTCTCACAGCTAAACAACTGCTTCGATTTTGACGAAATTTGGTATGGAGATTGGGTTAACACTAAGGAACGAAAATATGACCATAATGTTTTTCAGTGGGCGGTGCCACGCCCCTAAATGAAAAAACGCTCTCACGGCTAAACCACTACATTGACTTTTTTAAAATTGGGTATACCAAAGAATGAGAATATGACCTTTATGTTTTTAAGTGGCTGGTGCCACACGCTCACGGCATTGATTTTGGTGAATTTTGGTATGAGGACAGAATGAGCAGGACGGAAAGATATCAAAAACTTGTTGCTCTTTAGTAGGAATAACACGGCTCTAAATGACAAGCACTCTATTGCAACTAAGCTGCTGCACCGATTTTTATGAATCCAAGGCATTATAGTCAGATCGAAATGGTCGAATTTCGGCCACAAGGCGAACTCTAGTATATTTAAAAGCACATCAAAATATGCTCTAAAGCGCTTCGTTCTCGTACCAATTTCCGCTTTTTTTACCATTTGCATGTCATTGGAATAAAGCGCTTTGCTCTCGCTACGACAAAAGCACTATAAAAGCGTTTTGTTTTTGCAACGACACAAGCACTATAAAAACGCTTTGCTCTCGCTACGACACAAGCACTATAAAAGGGCTTTGTTTCTGATATAGAATTTCACTTTTTTTTTTGTATGAGAATGGTGTGGTCTGGCAACTGAGAGGCAGGTCTAAGAATGATTTTTTGATTCATATACATGACCCACTTCTCCCATTCTCAGATCCGGCTCTCTTGCCAGATTACACCATTCTCATAATTATAAAACATACAATATCATGCATTGGGTAATTTGGGACCGCTGATTTCGAATCTGGCAATGGTTTTTTTTTTTGTCATGTCAGGGTTTTGAGTAATCCTATCTCTAAAATTCATGAACAAATTTTCTCGCCATTTTTGATGAAATATAAATATTAAAATCAGATAAATTTTAGCCATAAAACCTCATACGGTGGTTGAAAGTATATTTCTTTTCCATCCAAACTTGCTTTCGAAGATGTCAAAATATTAATTGCCTTTAAAATTAAAAATATTGCACAGACTCAAAAAAAAATACTTACTGTAAAAAAGCAGTTAGAAAGCGGGAGCAAAGCGATTTATTTCAGCAATACACGCATCAAAAAGGAAGCGCTTTACTTGCAGCAGTAAACTCTTTGAGGGACAAGTGCTTTTTATTTGATTTTAGGAAAGCTCTTGGAAATATCTACAATCAAGGAATTTTTAATGTATCTGGGTATTATTGTTATAAAATTAATGTTAATTGTTAATATTAATGCCAAAATTTAATTTTTTTTATATCAATTACTTTTTTTTTTTTTTTTTTTTTTTTTGATTTAAGACATCGGCATACATACAACCATATATAAGTTTCTTAATTTAGCTAAAGCAGCTCAACTGAAGATCTTCAGCGAGTCGCCGAAGCATCGCTAAAACGCACCGTCAACCATACGAATGTAAATATGTAAGTTGTACGTATGTAAGTTATTGTTATTTTTCTTTTATGATCTTGTTTTCTTGGCTACAGGATGTTAGCACCCCATTTATGGAATTTTGGGAAACCACTTATGTCAATCGAAAGGTCATAAAATGGTCAAAAAAGGTCATTTGATTTGGCTAATTGAATCGGTAATTTTTAAAAGGGGATATGTGACAAAATTTGAACTTCTGGCAACTTTAAGAAAAACTCTGATAAGTTTGGGAAATCTTATTTTAATGCAATTTTACTGATAGGGGTTAATTTACATTGATATTAAGTAGTAATCTACGTACTTGGAAAAAGATTTACCAAACAGTTCCATTGCCACAACGGCAAAAAAACAGAATAACAATTTTCAGCCGAGCGGCACATATCCCCTTTTAAAAATGACAGATTCAATTGGTCAGCGATAGGGAATTTTTAAAATTTGTTCTAAAAACTGTCAAGGTTAGCACCCCATGTATGGAATTTTAGGAAACCACTTATGTCATTCGAAAGGTCAACAAATTGTCAAAAAAGGTCAGTTGGTTTCGCTAATTGGTCAGCGATAGGAAGTTTTTAAAAAAATTTTAAAAACTGTCAAGGTCACTGCAAACGTTACCACCCCATCTATGGGATTTTGAGAAACCACTTATGTCATTTAAAGGTCAGGAAATGGGAACAAAACATCAATCAGTTTGCTCGAATTATTGGTCAGCTAGTAATTTTTGCTATCATTTCCATTATTATTTATTTCAAAAATATCAATACGTAGGGTACTATTTATATTTCGGGAACTGCCCACACTAATGCCAATAGCTAAAATTTTGGCAAGACCATAATAAAGTTTGACATTTTTAGCATAAACGTACTCACAACATTTTGATGTACAAGCGATATTTGTTTTGTTTACAGTGAGTTAAGAAAATCAATTAGGCGAGCCTTTTTTTGAGCGATTGATAAATTATGGGGTGTCCAACGAGAACAATTTTTTTTACAACTAAGTGTTTATGCAAAATCTAATATATTGAAGTGGAACTAATGTGCAAGGATGCCTCTATCTCACAATATGTCACATGACGATCTTGCATTATCAGTTCATGCACTGCATCGATGTTTTGTGGCACAACAACCGATTTTGAACGAGCTTCACGGAGTTCGTCGGCGACGAAACTGCGATTGAATTTACTATACCAGCGATATTCTGTGGTTTTTGATGGTGCTTTGTCGCCATACAAAGAACTGTGTTCATCGACACATTCTTGTTGAGATAATCCACGTCGAAAGTTGTGAAAAATAATCCAACGACACCTTCTCTTGAAATTTAAATTTTTTGGCCAAATTGATTTTCTTAACTCACTCTAAACAAAATAAATAGCACTTGTACATCAAAACGTTGTGAGTACGTTTATGCTAAAAAATGTCAAACTTTATTATGGTGTTGGCAGATTTTTGCTATTGACATTAGTGTTGCCAGTTCCCGAAATATTAATAGTACCCCTCGTATTTAATAGATTCAGAAATATGAAGAATTTTGTTTTGCAGGAGTGGCAATGTCTAGTTTTTCAGTTGATGTTATTTGCCTAGATATGCTTTATAAATTCATTATGATACCAAACGACTCCACAATTACTCCCAGTGCTGCAATCAATATAAGAGAATACGCTTGTCGTAGAATTCAAGGAACAAAAAGGAAGAAAGTTGAAAAATTATTAAATCAATATCCTGTATGCTGCTCTTTATAAGCAACGTAATCATTTTCACTTAAACATACTTTTGTAAATGATATGAAAAGTTGAATATTTGTTTTATTTTGCTACCAGCAACATGTTGGGTGGAACGTATTGTGCTTTTGTAAATACAAGTTAGGTTAGGTTAGGTTAGGGTGGCGGTAATTGCGTGAGCAAAATCCCCACATAGACCAACTATGTCCATAGCGTTACCACAAACTCCTTTCTATTAGGAGAATAGCAGTGTTCTGGCTTCATGATTTTCATCTGTATCGAAGGCTCTAGCTTTCAAGGCGAAATTCATTAGTTTCGATAATGCTGTTCCAGCTATCTCATTTATGGAGTCGAACATAGCCTGCCCAATAGTAGCCGTTCTGCGTCTGGTTAGCGCCGGGCAATAGCACAAGACGTGCTCTACCGTTTCTTCCTCCTCGGGTTCGGAACAGTTTCTGCACCACTTATATATTAATCCCATCCTGTATGCATGGTGTCCAATAAGACAGTGTCCAGTTGTAACACCAATTAACAGTCTGCAATTAATTTTGCTAAGGGTGTAAACCATTTCAAAACGATCAAGATTTTTTTTATGGCATCCGTTTTGGCTGAAAATTGTAATAAGTAATAGTAGCATAGTGAGAAAAATGACTACCAAATATTTTTTCAAAATTTAAGAAAATGCCAGAGATATGGGACTTTGAAATTTTTAGGTTAGTTTTTTTTGAGAAGCTATAACTTTAGTTGCATTTATGCAATTCTCAATTTGATGGTGTCAAATGATTTGGCTTAGAACAGGCTTTAAAATAAAAACTAGCAAAATTTTTTTTTTATTTTTTTTATATTGTTTACACTGAAAAAAAAAAAATTTAAATTGAGTTTCCCAGAATATGTCATTTTTGATATTTTTTATTTTTCGTACAAAAAAAGCTACAGGTGTAACTTACCAGTCCTCCAAAAATTGGAGTGGGCATCCCAGTGGCTTTCCAGAAAAACAATAAAATGTGGCTTCTACCGCAATATTTCAGTACATTTTTTTAATTTAAAATTTTTATTAAATAAAATTATCAAATGCTGAAGTTAGTTTATTAACTGATTTTTGCTTGTATAGCACTAATGAAAATACCAACGCACTTTTTTCAAATTCAAATTAACGTTTAATTAAAAATTTCAAATTCAAAAAAATTGTACTGAAAAATTACGGTAGAAGCCACATTTTATTGTTTTTCTAGAGAACCACTGGGAGGCCCACTCCAATTTTTGGAGGAATGGTAAGTTACACCTGTAGCTTTTTTTGTAAGAAAAATAAAAAATATCAAAAATGACGTATTCTGAGAAACTCTATTAATTTTTTTTTTTTTTCAGTGTAAACAATATAAAAAAAATAAAAAAAAAATGTTTGCTAGTTTTTATTTTAAAGCCTGTTTCAAGCCAAGTCATTTGACACCATCAAATTGAGAATTGGATAAATGCAACTAAAGTTATAGCTTCTCAAAAAAAACTAACCTAAAAATTTCAAAGTCCCATATCTCTGGAATTTTTTTAAATATTTGGTAGTAATTTTTCTCACTATGCTACTATTACTTATGCCAATTTTCAGCCAAATCGGATTCCATGAACAAATTTCTTGATCGTTTACACGTGGTTTGTACCTAAGAGAGAGTACATAAGTATGTAGTTTTGTTATTATTGTAAGAGGGCCAGAATATTTTGGCCGTTTTGTTTTTTGTATTGTTTAGCCATCTATTTTCCGCTAAAATTTCTAGTTGCTTATTTTTTTGCGTATAATAAAATTTAAGTGGTGCTTCTACAATCAAGGGAGCATTGAGTAACTGCACACCTTGTTTAGCAAGCTCGTCAGCCCTTTCATTTCCCATAATGTTGCAGTGTCCAGGAACCCACAGTAATCGTACTGAGTTATTATTGCTCAATCTTTGCAAAGGTTCGTAACAGTTTGATTCCATTTAGAATTAATAGTGTTGCTTTTAAGTGCTTTAAGAACTGCTTGACTATCAACGTAAATGTTTATTTTTTTATAAGAAATATTTCCTACTAAAAAATCTGAATCGCAACTACCTCTGCCTGAAAAATGCTGCAGTTAGTAGGTAGATTGTAGGATTCGCAAGTATTGGAGTTCAGTACAAAAACTCCATCGCCAACCCCCTCATTTTGCTTCGAACCATCTGTGTATATATTTATTTCATTTGGTGGGTCTAGATGATGCGATGTCCAGTAGTCCCTGGATGGATATTTAACTGAAAACTTCCTGTCGAACCGTGTTGTTGGTGGTAAATAATCTGTTGTGATATTTTTAATATCATCTACATTGCTATGTCCAAAAATTTGGTGTTTGAAATGGTTCGCTTCTTTCAGTCTAAGAGCATTTCTATACACCACACTTTTGACAAAAAGATCTATTGGAAATAAGTTTAGAATTATGTTGAGTGAATCGGCTGATGCTGTTTTAAGCGCTCCTGTAATGCCAATGCAAAGCTGGCGTTGTACTTTTTCTAAGTTTTTTAAGTTTCCCTTATTATCAAGAGCTTTCCACCAGATCAGCACCCCATATAATAAGATAGGTCTTACAATAGAGGTGTAGATCCAGTGTGTCACTCTTGGGTTCAGTCCCCAAGTTCAGCCAAACATTTTTTTGCATGCATAGAAGACATTATTAGCTTTCTTTAATCGTTCTTCTATGTTGGTTTTCCATGCCAATTTCTTATCGAGAATTATACCCAGAATTTTGGCTTGAATGAGAACTGGTAACTTAATATTATTTAAGCATACATCCCTAATTCATCCCTAATTCATTTAGAAAACGACCCCTTACTAAAATAACAACATCATCTGCGTAGGCCACTATTTTGACCCCTCTGCTTTGAATCTACCCCAGCACTCACAACGGCATTTATTAGTGCTTCTTTTGTTACATTATTGAAGGCTCCTTCGATATCTAGGAAAGACGCTAAAGTAAATTCTTTATACTGCAGGGAAGATTCGATCGATTGAACAACTGTGTGCAAAGCCGTTTCTACGGATTTCCCTTTTTGATATGCATGCTGAAACACACATAGAAAGTTTTTAGGAAGCTTTTCTCTAATGTGTGATTCGAATATAGGGGAGATGTGTGTACCTTGGTCCGAGTGTACCTCGGTCCGATTGTCGGTTGCCACTCAACAGTTGCACGTGTACGATAATGTTCTTCTATGGAATTTTTCACTCATACCGGTGACTCATATTAGAAGACTTCAGACCGTCAAGCTGCATGCGTGTATAAAAAGCGACGGAAAGTGTTTTTTGTGTGTAAGAATTTGTTTTTGGAGTAAACTAAGAAACGTTTTGTGAAAAACTTACTTGAAATATTTCAGTTTTACAACATCAGGAAGGAAGTTTAGTTATTGTTTTAGGCTTTTGGTGTGTTTTAGATGTATCAAAAAACTAAAGAAACTTTTTTGAAAAATCCACCACATTGAAAAAACTGAAAAGCGGACCAAGGTTCACACATCTCCCCTACGTTCCATTACTTTGAGCAAAAAAGACGTGAACCCTCTCATGCGCCAATTTTGTGTAGGACAGCTAAATTTTTTTTGAAAGATGTTCCTTACTATATAGGGGCCAAATAACACACAAAAACAAAATTTTTAAATTAAGTCTTATATCTGAGTTTTTAAAAAATGTTGTACACATACAACATGGCGCATTAAAGGAGTAAACGTTTTTTTTATTTTTTTTATTTAAAATCTATCAAACTCAAGTATTTGGCTAATTTCATACACAACTCATCCTCTTTGAGGGTCCACAGTATATTAAATGTACGAAAACAAGGAATAATGCTGAAAAAATGGCTAAAAGAGCCTAAAATTGTAGAAATAGTGATTAACGGTTTATAAAAAAAAAATTTTTTTGGAGATAAGAAATCAATCAAACTAATAGATTTGGTTAATTTCATCTTCACTTAATCCCGTCTGTGGGTCCTCAAAAAATTATATGTAGGAAACAAGCCATAACGCTGAAAAAGTAACTAAAAGACGAAAAATCGTAAAAAAAGTTACTTACGGCAACACAGTTCATACAAAAATAATACTAGAAAACACATCCTTTAATGCACCATGTTGTATTCAAACAACAGATCTATTTTAGGACCTGCAAAGAGCCTGATTAGTATTTTTACCTGTTTCTTGCTATATTTTACTTCTCCACTATATGATGTTATCGGAAAAAATCACCAATGATGTAATTTAAGGATTTCATAAAAATTGAAGCGCTTATTTATTGCGAAAATTTTTTAGTCCAAAATCGTTCGACTTCAATGAATGAAAATCATAAAATGAAGCAGAAAAACTTTAAAGATAAGTAAAAGTAAAACACTAAACTAAAGCTAAGACTTCTGAGATATTTTTGAGACATTTCGTTTGGAAAAATATACTGTTAGACAGGAGAAATATGCTTTCAAAAAGTATTGTTGTATACATACAACAAATGCATGAAAGGGTTAAGCTAATAGGTCTGTAGTCCTTGCGCTTAGCGTGGCTACTCTTATCACCTTTCGGTATAAAGATCATACGTGCTAGGCACCAGGACTTCGGAGTCACATTTAGCCTTAAACATCCTTCAAAAATATTAATAAGCCATTGCAGAATAATTTCCATTATGTTTTGCAGCATATCTGGAAATATCCCATCAGGTCCTGGTGATTTGAACGGTTTAAGAGAATTAATTGCCCATTTCATTTTGCTTTTAGAAAAGATGTTTGGGATGTTGTCATTTATTGTATGTGTAGAGTTTGTATTTATATGCGGCTCGCTTTTACAGCCTGGAAAGTGAGTGTTGAGTAGTAGCTCAACAGTTTCTTGATCGTGCTGCGTCCAGATGCCGTTTTCTTTTTGTAATAGGAGAGGGGATATTTCTTTTTTGGAAAGAATTTTTCTTAGTCTGGCAGACTCTGAGGTCATTTCAATATCACTACAAAAGTTTTGCCTGCTTATACGTATCGCCTTACGCAAGGCTTTTTTAAAAAGTTTAAGTTCAGCGCGGTAAGATTCCCACAATTGAGAGGTGTTACGCTTGCGCGCTTCTTTAAAAATATATTAAATTTTTGAACGCGCCCTTGCTAATTCTTTGTTTCACCATGGAGGTTTTGGTTTTTTTTTGATTTTCTAATAGGACAAGCGTTTTGAAAGGCTTTAACCATATGGTTACAAGCTGTTCAACGTTATCAATACTTTCTAGCTTGCCTGGTTTTTTATTACATAGCTTGTCATTTACAATACTTATGTATTTAGTCCAGTCGGTTTTTTTCGCATTTCTGAATCTTTTTTTTGCTCTGGGTGTGTCAAAACTCACATCGAAACTTATCTACTTGTGATCTGAGAAGGAATCCTTATTCATGACTCTCCAGTTACTCAGGCCAAAAGTATAACTTTCGGAGTGTAAAGTGATATCCAGAACGTTTGAGCTTGTGGGTCCAACAAAGGTTGCCTCACATCCGCGATTTGCGATACTAAGGTTAGTAGAAGAAATAAAATTTAGAAGTGATTGACCTCTTTCATTTGTGTCTTTACTGCACCATAGGCAATTGTGAGAGTTGGCATCCGTGCCAATTATGAGATTTAAATAACCTTTTTCCGCATCCATTATCGAATTTTGGAGATCAGCAGGTGGTGCATTTTTGTCGTGAGCCATGTACGATGATGCAAAATAAAGGACTCTACCTTGCTTGTCCGTACATTGTACCGACGCGTCGCGACGTCAAGTCGTTTTTGCTGTATTTTGCTAGGAGAAATATGTTTAGTTCTTTTTTTTGCCATAATGACAGAACGCTTCCTACCTTCGGTTAGTGAATAAAAAATATTGTGGTTTTGTGACGTTAGACCTTGGATGACGCCTTTGGCGCCCACCCATGGTTCTTGGATGAGCGCCACATCGTAGGACCCCTCATCAAGGGTCATGTGTCGAACGGCCGAAACCGAACTACTGTGATGGAGGTTGATTTGTAGAAGACTCAACATCTAGTATTTTTGGCCCCTCTTGTTTAGTGGTGTTGGGCTCATCTGTAGGGTCTACACCATACAGGTCAATGTTCGTGGCAGCTGCGGAGATAACATCTATTTCCAGGTCTTTCTCAACCTTATCTGCTTCAAGCGTATTGTTATTAGTGTCTTGGGGACATCGTTTTTTAAGACGTAGATAAACACATGACATCCCCCAAGCCATTTTACCATGTCTCGCATAGAGCACATCTTCCGCCTCCTTATTAATTTGAAGGACCAGGGATTGCCCTTTGTTTTTTGCATTTGCATCAGTCACCTTCAATATCTTCCAGTCTCTGGTGTCTATCTCAGGGTTTTGACGCTGCAAAATCTTATGCGTGATTTATGGTGGGAGCGGGCTAGGAAAACCTACCTTTGCCCGAGGTAGCGTTGGAATCCTATCCTTCTCCATAATTTCAAGGGCAAGTCCCTCCCAAAGGTCCTTCAGATCCTTTACGGTTCCTTGACAACGTTCTAAAGAGAACTGATCTTTGCAGCAGATAATCTTTACATCCCGAAACCACCCTGCTCCATCAAAGGTTGGCATCGGTGCATCTGGATAGGCTTCCATAAACTCTCCAAACCAAGTAACAAATTTATCTGATACATGCTTGTTGGTAGCAAATGTAAATTATCTGTTAATATAAATTATCTGGGGTTGAATCGCCGCATCAGTGAACGTACTACTCGTGACGTAAAATCATGCATTTAGTAACGCGAAATACATGTAAAACACATGATTTTACACCATGAGTTGTACTTTCACGGATGCGTCGAACCCTGTTTAAAGAAATATTTCAGCTATTTTCTGCCATAAGTGGCTTGTCGAAATTCTATATATGAGGTGAAAAGTAACATTTGCAATGACCTTGAAAATTACAAAAAAAAAAATAAATTTTTCTATCGCTGACCAATTAGCAAAACCAACTGAAACTTTTTGGACAGTTTTGTGACCTTTCGAATCACATAAGTGGCTTTCCGAAATTTCCTAAGTGGGGTGCTAACATTTGCACTGACCTTAACAGTTTTTAAAAAAAAATTTTAAAAATTCCCTATCGCTGACCAATAAGCCAAAGCAGCTGAACTTTTTTGACCTTTATGACCTTTCGAATCACATAAGTGGCTTTCCGAAATTTCCTAAGTGGGGTGCTAACATTTGCACTGACCTTAACAGCTTTTAAAAAAAATTTTAAAAATTCCCTATCGCTGACCAATAAGCCAAAGCAGCTGAACTTTTTTTACCTTTATGACCTTTCGAATGACATAAGTGGTTTCCCGATATTCCATAAATGGGGTGCTAACATCCTGTAGCCTGTTTTCTTAGTTTATTTTGATTATTTGTTATTTTTGCTGATGCAAAAGAATTAAACAATTTTATATTGATTTTGTTTTGATTCTTTTGCTGAAAAGTTGATACACTTTTGAAACATACATACTAGCATATACATTAGGGTGGGCCGATTTGAAAACTGATCTGGGCTACCCACCTATGTTAAAGTTCATTCAATTCTATGAATATTTGCCCAAGGAACTATACCTCTGCGTTCAACTTTAGTTCGGCGCATTTTTGATCGAAAATTTTACCTTTCATTAATATTGTTTGTTATTTTCATACTAAATTTTAAGAATTTTTATAAAGACAAAAGTAATGTCATTATATGATTTGGCTGGTATTCTGTCAGTAATCAATTAAATTGGGTTCTGTTTACATAAAAAGTTCACTTGATAGTGTGAAATTGATGCTATATATTTAAAAAAGTGATATGGGTCGAATAGCCGATTATTATGACCGACTTTCAAAATAAACGATTCATATTTTTGGATGAATTTTTTCAAACAAAACACCAACCTAGGCTGAAAGTTCATTCAATTCTATGAATATTTGCCCAAAGAACCATACCTCTATGCTCAACTTTAGTTCTTTAGTTCGGCGCATTTTCGATTGAAAATTTTACCTTGCGTTTAATATTTATTTTTATGCTTAGTTTTCAAAATTCCTATAGAGACAAAAGTAATATCGTAATATGTTTTGGCTGGTATTCTGTCAGTAATCAATAAAATTGAGTTCTGTTTTTACGGAAAATTTACTTGATAGCGTGGAATTGATGATATTTATTCCAAAAAATTATATCGGTCAAATAACCAATTTCAAAATAAACGAGTCATATTTTTACTTGGATTTTTTCAATCGAAACACCAACCCAAGTATTTTTGGATGCTAGGATGCCGAATCTGACACTCATTTTTTTCCAGGGCAACATCTAGTGGCAGTTTTAGGAAATAAATTAGCCGCGTTTTTTAATTTTATAGAACAATATACCAAAAAACCATGTAAAAATATGAATCGTTTATAATAAAACGATTATTTGACCGATATAATTTTTTGGAATAAATATAATCAATTCCACACTATTAGGTAAACTTACCGTAAAAACAGAACCCAATTTTATTGATAACTGACAGAATACCAGCCAAAACATATAATGACATTACTTGTGTCTTTATAAAAAATTTTTAAAATTTTGCATGAAAATAAAAAAATATTAATAAATGAATGAACTTTCACATAGGGGGGTAGCCGAGGTCGATAAAAATTCGTCCATACAATTTGGCCCACCCTAATATACATAACTAAATGCATTCATCATTTTGGCTTTTGTTTTGATACATATTTTATGCATTTAAAATGAATCTTTTAAATAAAAATATTTTTTAATGGTGGGAAATTTAAATTTTCGTTGAGTGATATTCTTATATATGGGATTCTAATTGATATCTCATGAGTCAAAGGTAGGGTGGTCAAGCGTAGTACATACATGTAGGTGTTGTCAAGAGATGCTTTTAAGATTGTTTTGTTACACGGGGCAACAAAGGAACCAAGAAATCTATTTTATCTTTGCCTTGACAGGGGTTCATAACAGAATGGCGCCAACAGCGTGGAGCCTTATTACAGGTTTTCCGAATTTCGCTCTATAACTTCTTGTTTCTCTTCCTTTCGAATCTTCAAAATCAAATATCTTTTTATTTGTTTTTAGATATATTTTTTTCAATTAAATCTTTAACTTCCAATTTTGTATTTTTGCTTAGATGTCGACTTTATTATTTTGGTGTTCAGTTTAGTGGAACGCAGATTTATTACAGCTAAATGCTTTATAAAATGACCCTTTATCTTGGGCACAAATATAGTAATGTAATTGTCGAACTGATTTTCATATTCAAATTTTTGTTTTGGATTTTTAATAAATTCGAAAAATATTTTTTTTTGTTTGCTTAACTCTTTTGCCACTTTTAAATTATTTTTTTTGTACGTATTTTTTGACAAATTTCGGAAAAAAAAAGAAAAAAACTAGTAAGGGTGTTGTTTCCTTTGGCCTGGCCAAAAATTAAATACCCTGCAGTATTTTAAAAATTTTGCTTATATTGGAGGTGCCGCGCCCTATGATCCGAGTTCACCCAGTTTTCGCTCAGAGCTTGCATTTATAGTTCTTAGTCTCTGAGTGAAATTTGGTTGGATTATCTCAAAAAACTTTTTTAGTATAGCGTTTTGAAGCTTTTGCTTACATGGGAGTTGCCACGCCCTCTTGTCTGAGTTCGTCTAGATTTAGCTCAGAGCGTGCAATTATAGTACTTAGGATTTGAGTGAAATTTGGTTAGATTATCTCATATATTTTCTTAGAGCTTGCGCTTACAATTTGTAGTATTTATTTATGTATTATAATTGCATTGTCGAGAAAAATACTCCATATGTTGCATTTTAAATACATATAGTACCTGGAGACCGATCCCTGCTCAGTCAACATTAGTCGATGTTTTTATTTATAGCTATTTTTTGTTATGAAACTCGTACCTTTTTTCCTCTAATGGTTATGCTTTCAAAATGATAAATTAACCGATGAGAATAATAATAACAAAAAACTCGGAAAGTATCGAATGGTGTAGAAAAATATCAAAAACTCAATTTTTTTTTGGTGAAATAGATTCTATTTCACCCAAAAAAAAATAGAATGCTAAAAATAAATAAATGGGATATGCCACGCACCCAAAAATTTTGTATTTTGTATGGGGGCTGAAATATCTTATCATCAAAGAATCATAACTCAGAAAATAAGAGTCCTATTAGAAAAATCAGAAACGATATTTTGATAAGGAAGAGAGTGGCTATTTGATGCTATTAATAAAAAAGAATTTCACTTTTTTTTGTAGCTACGCTGTAAGACTGAACACAGTGTTTTCTTCAACTTCAAGCAAGGATATTTCAAAATCCTGCAGGTATAATGACAGTTCTGCTGATGAAGACGGATTCAGCGTCAAAAAGAACATAAGACTGCATATAAGAATTAAACAGTTCATTCCATTTTTTTTTTTGTGCCTGAGTTACTAACCAAAATTTTTACTTTGATAAAAAGTGGGAGTGGCAATTATTGAACAAAGCCTACTTTCCGTTATGCTTGAGATACTCATTATCCAGATCCGTGTACCAAATTTCATCAAAATATGTCGTGACATTTGCGAGAAATAGCATTTAATGTATTTTACTTGTATGAGAGGTTTCACGCGCACCGGCGAATTTCGCCTACTTTCAGTTTGTAGAGCAAGTAGACTCCCTACAGTGAAATTCAGAAAGATTGCTTTAGTGGTTTTCTTTTCATAGCGTATTATATTTTTGTGGGCGGTACCACGCCCTTCCATAAGTTTTCCGAATATAACGGCATATCACATATTAATACTTGTTTCTAGGGGTACAATCGCTTAAATTGTCATTAAATTTTTTGGAGTCGTTTTTGAGTAATATTGAATCAAAATTTTCAATGGTTAAAAAGGGGGCGTGGTACTTCTTCGATACCGCCCACTTTTCGGTTATAACAAGATTTTAATAAGCAGTACCTTCATACGAAATTTCATTAAAACATCTTGTAACATTTGCGAGAAATAGCATTTAACGTATTTTCTTTGTATGGGAGGTTCCACGGGCAACTGCGATATTTCGCCCACTTTCAAATCAGAGATGCCTTATAGCAAGTAGGCTCTCCACAGTTAAATTCAGAATGATTGCTTTATTTGTTCTCTTTTTATACCGTATTCAATTTCAACGAGTTTTCCCAATATAGTGGTGTATCACATATTAATCCTTGTTTGCAGAGGTAACATCTCCTAAATTTTCACTAAAATTGTGGAGTCGTTTTCGAGCAATTTTGAATCAAAACTTTCAAGGGCTGAAAAATGGGTGTGGCACTTCTTCGATCCCGCCCACTTTTTGTCTGTTACAAAGTATTATTAAGTCGTACCCGCTCACCAAATTGTACCAAATTGTATCTTGTATAGTTTGCGAGTTATGACTAGATCAAATTTAAAATTCAGGGCAGCGCCACGCCCTCTGGTGGGCATTTACAAAGTTCAAACTTAGTTCATTCTTTATTGTTTGCTTATATCTACAACTATTCCAAGTTTGATTATAATCGCTGTAGCCGTTTTCGAGAAAAATATTTGGCACAGAAATAAGTACAAAGAAACAAAGAAACAAACATACAATTTTAGCTCGTATAAGAAGAGAAGATTTTTTGAATGGGTGGTAGGCGTGACCGTTGACCGATTTCGCTGATTTTCAATCCCACGAGCTAACTTTGACGACAGAGGCAGTGTACGAAATTTCAAATCTTGCTCAGTTTTCCCAAAAAATGTATTTCCACACACAGCCAGCCAGACAGACGGACATTCCTATATCGACTCAGGAGGTGACGCTGATCATGAATACTTATACATGTATACTTTTCTATGTCTGACAGCCTCCTTCTCTGCGTTACAAACGGAGGGACAAAGTTAATACACCCTGTGTGTAGGGTATAAAAACTTTAATGTTATCTCACACTACAAAATTTTAAGAGTAAGACCATACTTTTATCTAATTTTGATTTCGTCATTATATCTAAAATAGTTTTGCTCACGCTAACTTAAACATTTTTTCAATTTAAAAAAAATATAAAAATAATTGAACTCCGATATCTATAAAATTGAGGGGGTTAGAAGCAAAGGGGTACAAGTAACACAAAGTAAATTTTGAGTAAAATATAGTTAAAGATAACGTTGCTTCATAAATTGCAGAGTGAGTTAAAAAATAAAATATTGCGCGTCAAATAACATTTAAAGTATGCTCCATCTAATGTTGTTTTCAAATTTTTTCTATGAGTCCCCCTTTAAAAGTTATTAGTATTTCAGTGAAAGCCTACACCATTTTACTCAAATTTTTTTTTTTGTAGTAAAAATGGAGTAAAGTTAGCACCGTGTAGCAACTAACATAGCAGAAGAAAAAACAAAGTACCATAACTCCAACAATCCTTAAAACGTTCTCTGTTAAAGGTATTTTTTTAAATTTTTATAGAGGTCCGCTTTTAAAAGTTATTAGTATTTTACTGAAAGCCTACCGCACTCGTTACTTTTCATTTCAAAACGAAAATATTTTATTCAATATTTTAAACTCGTTTAGAAGCAAAGGGGTACAAGTGCGGTAGACTTTCACTAAAGTACTAATAATAAACAGGCCTCTAGAAAATTTTAAAAAAATACCTTAAAAAGGGAATTTTTCAAGGATTCTTAAAATTGAGGTATTTGATTTTTTCTTAACCTATATTAGATGTTTCGCTGCGCTAACTTTGCTTCTTATCTACTAGAAAAATTTTTTTTTGGATTTTGTTTTAAAGCAAAACTATAATTTTGTGAACTGGCTTACCTTAATGGGGCTCTATAGAGGTGTAGAAACTCAAAAGCTTAGGTAATGTTTGTTTCATAAATAAAGCAAAGCTCCCACTACTTATTCTCATACTTAACTCAATTTTTCGTAATTTGTCACTTGTCACTTTGTTTGCTTCTAACCCCCTCAATTGAGTTTGTCATTTTTCGATTTCAAAATGCCATAGCTCAGTCAATTTTTGGATTTTTCCAGTGATCGAGGTGCCATTTTATTCAGAATTGAATGCATTTTTAGAAAATGCAAGAAAATGGTCTTTATTTTGTGAAAATAAGTTAACTTTTTCACTGAAAGATCACATTTTTTTTTTATATTTGAATTTATTTTTGAAATAATTATCATTTACCATAAGGTCAAATAATTTGTTCTATTTGTTTTGAGGCTTTTGGTGAATCAGACGAAATTCTTGTCACCGTCTGTAGACACCGGTTCCGATTAGATCAAGGTTCTCGATTAGATCAAGCGAAAGCCGTCATGTCCAAAATGCAGAGCTGTTTGTAAATGCAGAGTTTGTAATGCAACCCACTGTTAATAGACCTCAAACTAGGTCACAAGCACCTCCTTCTTTACCACCCACTATTGCAACCAATCCAAATGCTCAAAATACTGAAAACGAACAAAATTCGAATCAACCGATTTCTCAAAATGTTCAAGCAGAACAACCAAGCACTTTTCAACGTGCACAAGAAAATTTAAGTCAAAGTAACGTTTCCCAACAAAATACCGATGAAGAACAAAGAGTCAAAAATTTCGACAGTGCAATTATGCAATCTCGTCAGTCAACAATGTTAGACAATTTTGAGGTTCGTGTTGCGCAAATGATTTCTAGCAGCGTTAAGGTTCTATAAATACAATCGTTACACGTCTCAATACTCAAAATCAGTTTAATCAACCACCACCTCATAATCGTCATACTTATGACATATGTACCTAATCTTCCTGATCCATTTTTGAATTTACCTGCTCAACCAAATACACCTACGAATAATCCTGACCGTAGTCGATTTAGTACAATAATACTGGCTAGCCAATTGTAATGTAAAGTTTGATGGCTAGCCAGGGCTATCTGTAGAAAATTTTATTTCGCGTACAGAATTTCAGGTTATGGACGTTTTGATTTGTGATTTTTCGATTCTTTGTGAACATGCTCATAGTTTTTCTTAGACGAAACGCGTGATTGGTATTGGCGATATCACCGCATTGTGGATTGTTTGGTCTGGTTTATGTACTGCTCTTTGTACCACTTTTCGCGAATTTCGTACAGACTCAGATATTAAGAAAAGCTTGCGCGCTAGGAAGGAAGGACCTAGTGAATCATTTACAAAAATGCGGTTTTGAGAATTCTAGAAAGCCTTAGTTCTCCTATATCTGAATTGGTTGAAATTTTAGTACGTGCTGTTGCTGTATTTTTCGATTCGATCTGTTACTGAACTTCGTAGGTTTTGTTTGAAAGGCGAAAGCTTTTTCCAAGAAATTGGCAGAACTAATTCTAATTTAAACCCAAATCAATATCAAGCTATTGTAAATGCAAATTTCAATATGAATCGACCTCAAATACCGCGTAAACAAATTGGTGAAACAGGAGAAGAGTTTGTGTTAGAGGTATCTGAGCCAGAATCAGTAGAATTATCGGAAATAAAATTGGTATAGAAGGCCACAGATATTCAGAATGTTTAGAGACCCGCTCTGTCTTTTGTTATGGTTGCTTTGCCCCAAATGTCTACAAACCGCAATGTAAAACTTGTTCGGAAAACTCAAAAGCGAGCGGGGGCTCAAAACAGAACCCTCGCAAAAATTAATTTCTCAATCTGTTTTTGATGAAAATTTAAATAAAATAGTTCCTAAGTTTCATAATATTATTCCATATGAAATTAGTCTTGAAAAAAGAGAAAAAATTTTGGTAATAATAATAATAATGCTGTTTTAAGAAAAAAATCAAAACGTAGCAAAGAACGTGTTTAAAATTTTTGGAAACATAAAATCTAATCGTAAATGTTTAAGTAAATTTATTTTTTCAGTGCACTGCAAGCCTAATAAGCTTCGGTCTTATGCTGAAATAATTTTAAATAATAAGGAGTATTTAGGGTTATTAGATAGCGGTGCACAGGTTGCATGCATAGGTGGAAATTTGGTTGGAGATTTCATATAATCCAAATTTTAAGAAAAATAATACCTCAGTGCAAACTGCAGATGGTAATTCTCAGGTTGTATTTGGGAAAACAGATGTGTCTGTTTCTTTTAAAAATCAAACCTATAGCATTAGTTTTTTTGTTGTACCTAGTTTTGTTAATGAAATAATATTATGTCCATTAAGTTAACAGAGCGAAAATGGCAGAGTTAAAAAAAAATGCCAATATTAAAGTCTAATTAAATGCCCTAACACTCTTAATTTTGAAAAAAAAAAAAACACATACGATTTGAAAGTAGGCAATATGTACTTTAGTTTCGTGGCACATAAAGTTTAAGTAAAAATTGGTAAAAAAATTCAAATAGGACGAAAAAAATATGAAGTGTTTGTTTCAACATTTTTATGCTTTGTATCCCAAGACGGCCTACAGGCAACGTTATTTTATTAAATTAATTAGTTTTATTACAGCACACATAGATAGCTATAAATAAAAGCTTTTATTTTATTTCTATTTTATGTATAAATGTTTAAGTATATCATACAAATGAATTGTAAAATTATTGAAATGATATTTAATTAATTAAAAAGCATATACTACTATATACACTGGCGAGCAAAACTGAATGCATGTTTGAAACTGGTCTATTAACATGCCCATAAAACCATTAATACTAAAGCAAATGGTTTAAATTTTTCAGAGTTTATTTTCTATTTATTAAGCTATAAGAGATATTAATTTGAGTGTGGAAATTTATCACGCAAAATTTTTTTCATAAAAAACCTCACGAAACTAGATTTTTTTCGAATATTTGACTTTGGAAGAAAATACACTAGTTGTTAAATATTTTTGGTTAAGTTGGAAGGGCGTTGACTTTTTTACAAGTTTGAGATTGATTGGAATATTTTTAGCAAATATATCAATAATTAATTTTGTTATATTTGTCCATTTAGCAAAAATCTGGGCCAAAACTACCATAAGGTTTTTAGTGTATTGCCGAAATTTTTTTTGGTAGCGACCCAAATTTTTTGGTTCGGGTGGTACCTATTGATTGCGTAGAGCATTTTAAAATCAAAAAATATTGTTAAGGCGACCATTTGCTTATGATTATATTGGTTTATTTAAGATTTTTTTTTTGATGGAAAAGTGTAATTCGGTTCTGGGGCGTTTCAATGTCAACGATTTGGAAGAAATCTAGTTTAAAAATGTCAGGTCAGCCTTCCTTCTTTTGAATGTAATCCATTTGCATCATAAAAGTAACATGCCATAAAATGACCAGACAAACATTATTTTCCAATTTTATGACTTTCACTAACTTAGTATTTTTTTCAAGTGTAAAAATGTTTTTTGTTTGACAAAAAGCTAATTGACATAACTGGAAATTTTCGATTTTGCATTTGTAAGATTAAATAATGCACAAAGGGGTGTAGTCTCAAAAAAATAGGCTTTTGTGATTTTCCGGGCAAGTTTTGGGTTTATCAGAAAACGTTTTTCACTCAAAATTTACACGAAACAATCTCGAAATTCCTATGACAAATGATATTCTCGCCAACTTTTTCTGTCGATTCTTCAAAAATAATGTTAGCAACAAAACTATGTTTTTTGGTATTTTCGGGGAAAGTATAGAGTTTACCAGATAATTTTTTTGTTATTTTCAGAAAAAAATTTGAGTATTCCGGAAAAAGCTTTTCACTCAGAATCAGCTCGAAACTCCTGTTTTAAAAAACTTCATGGCTAATTTTCCTTTGGAATCGTCTGGCAAAAAAAATTAAGTTAGCCATAAAAAAAGTTTTTCGGGTTTTTCCTGTGGGTTTTTTTCTGGCTAAAAAAAATTAAGCTAGCGATATTAAACAACTTTTCCGATTTTTCGGAAAATGAAAAATTTCCAAGCCAGCTCGAAACTTCTGTTGAAAAGCTCGAAATTCCCAACTCAAAAACATCGAAATTCGTTACACTTGTAAAGCTGACTTTATTTACCTTCAAATGACCGCACTCCATAAAAATTAGAAATTGTTTTAATGTATTTATGCCATAACAAGGCCAGAATGTCAGTCTGTCTGGAAAGGGTATACTTAAGTTGGCAGATTTTCTTTTTTTTTTTTAATTTAGGTTTGGCAATGGGGCATTAAAATTGCCTTTAATTAGCCTTTAATTATTGATTGCTCACTTTAGTTCAAACTGCGTTTTTTCGAAATTGCTCTGCTAACTTTAACTGAACCTAGCAGAATGACATCCCTAGTCGACACCTAATTAAGCTACAATCAAGGAATTTCTTCTGTATCAGGGTATTATTGTTATGAAACTAATGTTAATTGTTAATATTGACGCCAAAATTAAATTTTTTTTTTTATATCAACTTTTCAATTAAATTTTTTTATTTGTTTTTATTTAAGACATCGGCATACATACAACCATATATAAGTTTCTTAATTTAGCTAAAGCAGCTCAACTGAAGATCTTCAGCGAGAGTCGCCAAAGCATCGCTAAAGCGCACCGTCAACCATACGAATGTAAATATGTAAGTTGTATGTATTTAAGTTATTGTTATTTTTCATTTATGATGGTCTGAAATTTAAGTTTTCGTTGTGTGGTATCTATTCTATTTATATAAAATTGCTTATATGAAAACCCTATGTATCGCTGTTATGCAAAACATATCGAACCGATTTTGATAATTTTTTTTAAAACATTCTACGTGTGCTAAGGAACTAAATTGCATACTTTTTTTTTTGGTTTTTAAAGGATACACCTTTTTCTTTAAGTATGAAGTTGTTGAAAAAAAAATTGCATTTAAGTCGCTACAGCTTGTGCTGCTTCATAAGTTATATCGCCGGTGCTTACGAAGAAAATCTTCCAACCGAAAGTTGCGGCGAAGGAAATCTTTTTTCTTAAATTCAGCGAAAAAAATCTTTTTTGGAATATGCGGACAAGAAAATCACTTTTTACAAAATGCGGCGAATAAAATCTCTTTATTTAGTGAGTACTTTTTCGACGAGTTACGAAAATAAACATTTTTAAAAAAGAGATTTTCTTCGCCGCATTTTGTAAAAAGTTATTTTCTTCTCCGCATTTTGTAATAAGTTATTTTCTTCTCCGCATTTTGTAAAAAGTGATTTTCTTGTCCGCATTCGCACAAAAAAGACATTTTTCGCCGCAGTTTGAAAAAAAGGATTTTCTTGTCCGCATTTAAAGAAGAGATAGTCTTCGTAAGCACCGGCGATATGTTGTTGTTGCCTTTTCCGTCTCTTTCATTTATTGTTTTTATTCTTGAAAAAAGAGGTTATGTTGATAAGAGCAAAACTGAGAGTTATTTCATCAGTGATGCCAACTCAATATTTTCAATATTTTTCAATACTATGTAGATTTCGATTTGACCATAAAATAAAGCATAAAAAAAGCTTTTAATATTTTTCCTTAGGGTTCGGATTATCTGCATCGGTGCAGCAGCTTAGTTGCAATAGGCGTGTAACTCCTACTAAAGAGCAAATAGTTTTTGATATCTTTCTGTCCCGTTCATTTTATGGCCATAAACAAATTCATAAAAATCAATCATGTTATCGTTCCTTAGTGCTAACCCTATCTCTATACCAAATTTCATAAAAATCGATACAGTGGTTTGGCCGTGAGAGCGTTTTTTCACTTTAGGGGCGCGCCATCGCCCACTTAAAACATAATGGTAATTTTATCGTTCCTTAGATTTAACCCTATGTCCACATCAAATTTCAGAAACATCGATGCAGTGGTTTGGCCGTGAAAGCGTTTTTTTTTTTTATTTAGAGGCGTGGCACCGCCCACTTAAATACGTACTGGTCATTTTATCGTTCCTTAGTACTAACCCTATCCTCATACCAAATTTCATTAAAATCGATGCAGTGGTTTAGCCGTAAGAGCGTTTTTTCCATTTGGGGTCGCCGCACCGCCCACTTAAAAAAAAAATATAATCCTATGCACTGCTCCTTTTCATAACCTTTCGAACAAAAAAATAATCAATCAAATTGGTTGGAAATTAGGTATAGAAACAGGGACTGAACCGTATGTAGCTTATGGACGCGGAAACTACACGGCGGATTTAAATAATTTTTATACCTTACACCCACTTTGTCCTTCCGTTTGTAACGCAGAGAAGGAGGCCTGGCAGATATAGAAAAGTATATATATTCTTGATCAGCATCACCTCCTGAGTCGATATAGCCATTTCTGTCTGTCTGTCTGGCTGGCTGTGTGTTGAAATACACTTTTTGGGAAAACTAAGCAAGATATTTCAATGAAATTTGGTACACTGCCTCCGTCGTCAAAGATAGCTCGGAGGATTGAAAATGAGCGAAATCGGTCAATGGACACGCCTACCGCTCATACAAAAAATATATTCAAAATGCAATTTTAGGAGTATTTTTCACGACAATGCAACCAAAATACGCATAAACACTAAAAATTTTAAGCGCAAGCTCTGATAAAAAACTGAACGAATTCGAACAACAGGGCGTGGCACCTCCCACATAAGCAAAAGCTTCAAAACGCTATTCTGAAAGCGTTTTTTGAGATATTCGAACCAAATTCGACTCAGACACTAAGAATCATAAATGAAAGCTCTCAACAAAAATTAGGTGAAATCTGACAAAGGGGCGTGGCACCTCCCATATAAGCAAAAGTTTCAAAATGCTATACTGAAAGAGTTTTTTGAGATAATCCATCCAAACTTCACTTAAATACTAAAGACTATAAATGCACGCTTTAAGCTTAAACTAGACGAGCTCGGACAAGAGGGTGTGGCACCTCCTATATAAGCAAAGGCTTCAAAACGCTATACTGAAAACGTTTTTCACTCAGACACTAAAAACTATAAATCCAAACTCTGGACAAAAACTGGGTGAACTCGGACAAGAGAGCGTAGCACCTCCCATATGACCAAAATTTTAAAAATACTGCAGTGTAGGGTATTTAATGTTTGGCCAGGCCAAATTTTACACCCTTACTAGTTTTTTTTTAAATTGTTTGTTATGGTCTGTAGATGGTTTTTAAGGGGGTGAGATGCCACTGCGGGGGACGGGGGTTGCACTCACCATACGAAAAAAATACTAAAATCGCTATATCTCTGCAGTTATACAAGCTGTAATTATGAAAGTTAGTAAACTTATGCATAATGTATCTGCCATCAACCATGCAAAATTTGAAACGGATTTAACCAGGGAACGTGAGCCCCCCATATGAAAAAAACACACAAAATGCTATATCAGTGTTCCTATATCAGCTGTCATTATGAAACTTGGTACATGGATGTTTATTGCGTTTTCTATTCAGCACGCAAAGCTTAAGAGGGATTGAACGAAAGGGATTTGCACCCCCCGTACAGTAAAAATACAGAAAATGCTATATTTCTACGCCAATGGTAGCTATCGTTATAAAAGTTGATACATAAATATCGATACATCCAACTTAAAAGTTTGTAACTCAAGTTCCCAACTTTTTACGGGACAATGATTTTCAAAATCTGTGCATTAGACTCCATCTTGTGTCAAATTTTGGTATCTTTAGCTTGAAATTTGAAGGGCTGGGAGCAATTTTTGAAGTTACAACCTAAGTATATTTTACTTTTATTTTTCTTTTACTTTATATTCACTATTCCAAGTTGATTTACAGAGATATTAAGAATCTCAACTTATAATTTTGATAAAATATATACATATGAGTTGTAACTCTAGTTACCAACTAATGTTCTCTTACAGTTCCATGAGAAAAGTTGGTAACTTAACTTGCCAACTGGCGTTAAAAATATTTTGCGGACGTTACGTTGGTATGTAGGACTTACAACCACTGATTTTTGAAGAAAAATTAACTTATAACTTTGTAAGTTAAGTTACCAACGCAATTTGTCATTTTTGTCCCGTGCATAAGTTATCAACTTAAGTTGCCAAGTTTTTGCATGGAGACCTCAGTAAAATATACTTAGGTTGTAACTTCTATGAAAACCGCTATAAGTTGGGAACCCCTGAATGGATTTGAAAAATATTGGTGTCATATGAAAGGTATTTTGTTGTTGTTGTTATTGTTGTTGTTGATTTTGTTGTACTTGTTGTTGGTGTTGTTGATTTATTTGTTGCTGTAATTGAAAAATTTCAAAAAAGATCATATCTCGAAAACTATGAATCCAATTGAAAATATGCTCGAAACATTTTTATAGGCTGTTAAAATACCTTCCATATGACACCAATATTTTACAAATCCATCGAGGCGTTCCCAACTTATAGCGGTTTTCATAGAAGATATATCCGGATCTTCCGATGGCTGTATCTCCAAAACTAGGTCCGAGATACCCTTTTTGATCACAAATTCTTTTAAAAGACTAAGGGTTCAATGATAAAAAATTAGTTTCAGAATATATGCGAATTTATCACTAAACGACATATGACCTACATATGACCTTGAAATATTTTTTCTCAGACGTTCTGGAAAATAACAGACTCGGGATTCGGATTCAGGACGTCAAAGTCCCTAGGAAACACATAGTCTGGTCAAAACGCCATGACATTGTTTTATTTTGTAAACCTGTGTTATAAATGTGTAGCGCTGGTTAAGTCTAAAATTGACGAAGATCCAAGATTGACCCAGGAAATCATTGCTGAGGAACTGGGCTTGAATGCCATGGCTGTATCGCAAATATTAAAAAATGATCTTGGATACGCGGAGAAATCTGCACGATGGGTTCCTAGAATTTTAAGTGATGTTCAAAAAGAGGCATGTGTGCGTTTTGCTAATATTTTCTTGAAAAATTCAAAAACGGAGAGTCTAACACCTTCAAGAAAATTGTAACAGGTGATGAAGCATGGTTTTAGAAGTACGACCCTGAAACCAAACAACAATCCATGGTATGGAGCCCAGAAGGTGCAATTCCACCTGCTAAAGCAAAGTAACAAAAGTCAGCAACAAAAGTAATGATGTCAGTTTACTTCGCCAGAGAGAAAGTTGTAGCTGCTATTTCTTTGGAAAAAGGTCAGACGGTTACTGCTAAGTGGTATACTGAAACCTGTTTACCAGAAGTCTTCCAAAATTTATTGGGAAACGCCAAAAAAAAAGGAGCAACGCCGCTACTTTCTACATCGCGATAATGCGCCAGTGCACACTGCTGAAAAAACGACAGATTTTATTGCGCTTTCAGGCATCAAAGAAATTCGTCCCGCACCTTATTCCCCAGATCTAGCGCCTTGTGACTTCTGGTTGTATACAAAAATAAAAAAAAATTTGATAGAGAGAGTCTTCAACAGTAATGAGGAGATAATAAATGTGGTTAATGATGAAATTGCAAAACTGCAAAAAGCCGATTTTGAAGACTGTTTTTCAAGATGGATTTATCGACTTCAAAAATGTATCAAAATAAATGGCGATTACGTTGAAAAAATACAAATAGATGAAGAATAAAGTTATAAATTTAAAAGTTTTTTCAATTCAACTATGCGAACTTTTGTTAGGCCCCTCGTAGCTAGTCATCATATAAAAAGCTTATTTAAAAAAAAAAAAAAAGATTCTGCTAGGTTAAGTTAAAGCTAGCAGAGCTATTTCGAAAAAAAACCATTCTGAATTAAAGTAAGCAGTAATGAATTAAAGGCTATTTAAATGCCCCATCGCCAAAAGAAACGATTTCATTTAAAAAAAAGGGATTAAGCCAATTTTCTTGAAATTAGGAACTTTTAAAACCAACAACTCCAGAACAGACAACGACAACACCAACAACAACAACAACTTTACTACTATTACAAAAACAACAAAGAGAACCAGCTAGTTGTGCAAGCGCAGCAGCTACTTTAAAAAACTAAAAAATTTTTATTAAAAATTGCGCGTGCAATTTGGCTAGCAATCTTTGTGTTGGATATACGTAGACTAATCCGCCCCGAAGCCGGTGTTGGATTTTTGGGAGTTTTAAATCTTGAGCTGCGGCCGCAGGCCGCCCACTTACCCCTACTTATGTTAAATTACTGTTGTTGTAGTTGTAGGCCATGATCATCTAAATTTTTTCGAAATTTGCAGTTGAGTTCTTAGATTTTTATAAAAATTCACAGAGCTGTTCTAAGTGCTCAGCATGGAGACCTCTCATTATTAGTTTCGCGAAAAAAAAATGTTTTCCAAGTTATGGGCATGGAACTTCGGAGTGTGTCCAAGTGGTGTTTTTGCGAAAAATCGATGCAGTTTTTTTTTCTCAGTCCCGCCATTTTGTCAAAAATAAATTTCTAGCTTTATGTTTTCGGATTTTTGTAGCATTTTAAACGTTATTTTAATTTCCATTTTTAAAATGGAAAAATTTGAAAATTTATAAAATGGCGGCCATTTTTTGAAAAATCTTAAAAGTTGATTATCTCAAAATAATATTTTTTTTTCATTAATATGAATTTTTTACAGTCAAATTTAAACTTGGAAATTGGTGACATATGTTCCGGCTATTACCTGATACACATACATATATTTGTATACATATATATCACACCTCTCCCCACGTGTTTTAAATGAAAAGTGCACGGTACTCTGTACTAAAACCAAAAAAAAAAGTTTGACTAAAACGGATAGAAAAAAAAGTATGCAGAAAGTTTTCTGCTTATTCGTAGATTAAAAAATCGTAAATTGAAAAACCCTTTCCAATATCGTTTACGAGATATTGTGTTTTTACTTAATTTTTTGAGTTTCTATTAAAAAATTTAATTTTTGCGTACAAAAAAAATAACGATCAATATATAGAAACAAAAATAGTCAGTTCTAATGTATTTTTTGATGTTAAATCCGAGTCTGGTCTTGAAATCGCTCTATCACTTCTGAATATTTAGATATTCCTACATGAAATTTTGGCATGTACGGTTTTTTCACCACATTTGAGGTTATATGACAGGACCAGGTAATTGTTCATCATAAAACTCGATAAGGTTCTTAAAAGTACTATTCTTTTTCTTTAAAACTCATTTTGATTTATATCGATATCTTTATTTTTCTCCGAAATATCGTTACCTAAAAAAGTTCAAAAAATGCACGGAAGATGCCATTGCCAAAATTGGTTGATTTAAATCATAGCTGCCCGTCTAGAGTAAAATTATAAAAATTTGGCACTCGCATAAAAAGTCGTGGCCCCCATGTAAAATTAATAAAAAAGAAAACATAAATTTTTTAAAATTATTGAAAACAACAACCAGCAAAGATTTTTAAATTAACAGTTACTTGTGCGAGTGTTTTTTTTTTCGCAAATCTAAAAATCCTGAAAGTTCATAAAATGATCAAATTTGTTGTTGCCATTGTGTGTTGTTGTTTTTTTCTTTTCGATAGGAACCCATGCGTTTTGTTGCAACAACAAAACATACAGTCCTGTGTGGACGAAAAAACAACAACAAAACACAGTCTTGTGCGGTCGCAAAAAACAACAACAAAATTTACGCATATGTTGTTGCTGGTGGTCGATCGCAATTCTTCAAAATTTCGCATATACCGTTACTTGCGTGTGCGATTTTCATTTTCAAAAATTAAATTTTGCTGTGGCACGTGAGATCAAGTGATTTTCAAATAATGGCACTTTGCGATGGCACGCGTGGGCGGCTATGATTTAAATAATAAATTGTTAAAAATGATTCACCCGGTATTTGCTCAGAGTTTGCGCTTACAATTCGTAGTATTTATGTGTATTTTGGTTGCATTGTCTTGAAAAATACTTCTAAAGTAGAATTTTAAATACATTTTTTGTATGGGCGGTAGGCGTGCCGCTGATCGATTTCGCTCATTTTCAATTCCACGAGCTAACTTTGAAGTCGAAGGCAGTCTACCAAATTTCATTGAATTATCTTGTTCAGTTTTCCCAAAAAATGTATTTCCACACACAGCCAGCCACCCAGCCAGCCAGCCAGACATGGCTATATCGACTCAGGAGGTGACGTTGATCAAGATTCTTGATTCAAGAATATATATGCTTTTATATATCTGCCACGCCTTCTACTCTGCGTTACAAACGGAAGGACAAAGTGAATATACCCTGGGTTTAGATTAGGTTAGCGCGGGAGATGGCAGTTGCCATCATAACTTAGGCCGCGATTGGGCCCATTGTATACCCGATACATAACTTTGTTGTCAACCTATATGAACCATTTAGAAATTTTTATAAACTCCAAAATGGATTTGGGACTCTTTTGAGCGATATCGTCAAAAGAGTCGAAAAAGTTAGCCAACGCTGGGTATTCACAAAGGAAATGAAAAATAGACTCTTCGACATCAGGATCTTTACAGCTTCTACAAAGATCTCCTACGTCGAACAGTGTGAGATTTTGCCAATCTAGGACGTCAAAATTAAATTTAAGCCCTAGATATCGAGTTGAAATTTTGTACATATATTGTAATTCTTTATGCGGAGGTTTGGTTCAGAGATGAACAGAATCGGACAAAATCTACTTATACCTCCCATACAAATGTGCCTTTTTTTTGTAAAAAAAAATTTTAAAAAATTGGTTGTAATGAAGATATTGTATTGTATTGTATTGTATATTTGTATTTACCATTTCACTGTCAAAAAATGGGAGTGTTAAAAAACATAACATACATTTTTTTTTCATGATTTCAGTGCAAATGTTCATTATAACACTTCAGTCATTGTAAAAAATGTAACCTTTGGGCAAAAAATGGGCAATATTTTATTTTTTAAGTCTATTCTATGATTATGCATGCTCATACTGTATGCTTTGTCATAGTCTAACCACGCCCAACTTGTAAGTTATAGTCTGCATATGAAAGATTCAAGATTTTTGAAATTTGTCTTACCTTTTAGCTGATTATAAAATAATTTGATTAAAATACTTAAGTGCAAATGTAAGGGTTGTGTATAGCAAAATTTTTTAGTGAAAGTATTTACCATTAATGCAAAAAACTCTTTGCCAAAAAACAAACGCGCGCAACTTCAATTTGATCGCTCAACAGCGTTGCCATAAACTTAAAAGAGAGAGTGTCATAGCGATTCCAAAAAGGTGTCATATAACACCCTCAGATTTTTCATATTGGATTCATATGAAACCCTTCAATTTTATGTATTTTATTCAATCCTATAGGAGTTTAAACTATTGTTTGTAAGCGGTTTTAGTTTTTATCGTCGTACCGTCTCTAACTTAAGATTCTGGAAATATATTAAAACAACAAAGAGTGTTTAACAATGGGGGTTATCGTGGATAACGAAAACATAAAAAACTTTAAAAATATATAGATAAATAAGTACATATATAAAGAAATTTATAAAAACATAAATAAAAATGGTTTGTACTTATTGATTTTTTCAGACCTTTATCTTTTATTCAAAAAATTCAAATAGTTCGTTTAACAATTACTGAAAAACACATTCCTGAGTTTAAACTTAGTTTAAACCAGATAATAAGTTAAACTTGCAATGAAAAACTGGTCCTTTACTTGTCCATTACTGAATATCTTTGTTTTCTTTTAATTTTTTGAATTTTTTAGCAACGGCAACAGTCGACAAAATTTTATTGTAATTTGATTTTGACATTTCATAAGTTGCCAGATTTTTTTAAATGTATATAATTCAATATGGAAAGTATTTTTTGGAGATCGAAAGTACTTTTTCAATCAACCACACTTATTAAAAAAATAAAATAGATTTATAGTCCGTGACACCTTGTAGAAAATCGTGGTGTCACAAAAATCTTATATTTTTTCGGTGTCACAGCCAAAAAATAAGTGTCACATGTGACACCGAAAGTGTCAAAATGGCAACGCTGTCGCTCAAAATTTTGTTATCGATGCAAACTTGAAAATTTGTTTTTGCATGCTGTTCAATAGTACGTGTTTGATGTCTGTTATTATGCCAATGACATTTATTTTATTTTTTTTATGCTTATTTTCGTAACAATTGAAGTATTTTCTAACAAATTACAAAATATGATCGATTTTGAAGCACATTGTTTTTTCATTTTGACGTCCTAGATTGGCAAAATCTCACACTGTGCGTCGGTAAGCCCCAACCTTGCCTACCAATAAAATAGTGCTCTGTAATGACACCAATTAAGGTTCTGAGGGTTCGCCTATCTAATGAGATAATTTTTCGTGTTCTTTTAGCTTCATAAAATGGCCATATCGCCCTCAACGTATAACATGTTGTTAAGTTAGACCATCTAAAATTAGCCCACAAATACATTTTGAGTCAATGTGGTCTCTAATTAATGCAAGTGGTTTCATAATATAAGTTTCAGAAATTGTGTCAGTTGAAGACCCTTTCCTAGCAAGTTCTTCAGTATTCTCGTTGTCAATGAAATTGCTGTATCCAGGAACCCAACATATTATAAGAAATGCAATTGCTGTTAAATTAGATCGCGGTTAATGCGCCATGAAAAACTTTTTCCTTTTTTTTTCTGCCACGATACATTGCGAATTTTTCATAGCCATTTTTTTGGCTTACCTAAACATTTTTTTACATTTTATTATATTTTTATTTATATAGGTAATGGTATAATTTCACATAAATAGCTACAATAAAACACTTCGCGCATTAAACCTTTTTTCCAGAGCTCTGAATTTTTTAAATTTTTATTATATTTTTTTCACTTGGAAAAAACAGTGAAAGTGCTACTTTATTCCACACATATCGAAATACCTCCTAACGCTAGATAGTACAAATCATGTTCTTTCGACACATGCAAAAAAATTTTAAAAAACTTGAAAAAAAAATTTTCCCTGGCTTACTTTTTTGTGATTTTGACCATATGTTCATTATACATAAATATATACTTATATATGGGACGTTTTATACCCGAAATTTGGGTTGAGATATTAAAATAAAAGAGCTTTAAAAAAATTTGGCGCGAAATTCAAAGTGACGGCTCCAATTTGGCGGCCGGAAGGTGAATTTTGTAAATCCGACCCCTATCAGCGACCCAAAAAACCCATATGTACGAAATTTGGTACAAATTAGTTTATTTTTAAAAAAAAAAGACTACCATATTGAGATTTTGTATATATATTGAGAAATTGTAGTTCGATCAATTTTGAATTTTATAAAAAATTATGTAAAAATTAAAATTTCAAAAAATTTTTTGTATAGGGAATGTTTACTAATAACCTAAGCATTAGATTCAGATTATTAGAATTAAATTTTATCAATAAGTGGAATTTGGTGTACACACTTGGCGCGATTTGTCTCATTGAATTTTTGACCCTCATATTGAAACAGCCATTTTGTATTTTGTCATCCAATAACACCAGCTGTTAAAGGGTATCCTTCAGGTTCGATTTGAGCCAACAAAACGAGCCAATAGGTTGCATATTTTTTTCCGGTAGCCTTTTCCGCATTACACTTGATTTTTTTCCATCTTCCGGCCGCCATATTGGAGCCGTTGTTTTCAATTTTTACTTTCGCCGGCAATTTTTTTGAAAGCTTTTTTCCAAACGAACATTCTGATATCTCAAACGTCGACGTTCTCGATCGAGATTTATCAAACCCAAATTTTGGGTACACAGGTGATCTGGTGAAACGTCCCATTTATATAATATATACGTGTATACCATAAATAAATATATAAACAAGAATGTGTAAATAACATACAGCAAACGCATTCTGACAGTCATCAAACCATAGCATTAGCAATAATATAGACTTCTTTCCGTTTAGTCATGTCGTGATGGTGAAACCGGTGATGAAGCCGAACGCATTTACGGTGCCAAAGAATATTTTGTAAATAAATTTTGTATTTCGTTTTGCTTCCTATGCTTTCAAAATTCCGTATTGCCAAATAAATAAACAAACGTATGGCCAACGTTTTTTCATCTGAGCCATTTCAAAATCAAAGTCTTTTGTAGCAACCTATGAAGATTTTCGAAAATATTTTTTTTTAATAATTAACATAAACCATATAAAATGGTTATTTTTGGGATAAAAATATTTCAGTTATTATTCTAAGCCCTGATTTCTTATAAATAAATTGAAATAAAAGCAACTTCTCCGCTTCTGAGAAAGTTTTACCACATTCTTTTCGTAGAATGCGATTCCCAGATTTATGCGGATTGCTGACATAATTTTGCCAGATTAGGAGAAGATGCTCGATTTTCTTTTTGTTAATTAGAAATCGATTTTTTGAATAGTAAATAAAATATTTTGTCTCCAAAAAAAATTATTTTGTTCCCTAGGGTCTGAAAAAAATTTTTCCAAAATTTTCACTGTTTGCTGCTAAAATACATTTTAGTTGAAAAAAAAATGCATCAATTTCCAATTGCAATTCGTCAAAAATTTTTCAGGATATACTTTTTTATGCAGTTGACTACTGAAAAATTCATCAATCATCAAAATTGAAAGACATTTGAATTTAGGTGTCTCGCTGGAGAAGTTTTTCGCCATAAAAGCTCGCGACGCTCTAGCCTTAGTAGTATTGAGCAATGTAAATTAAACAAACAATGCATTCATTGGCCAATTTTTATGTATGTAAACAGCTATGTTTCGAGTAATTTATTTATTTTTTTTTTAGTCCTAGATACAAATGTGCAAGACGAGATGCGTCAGCGTTTTAGCCGTCTCTTTTTTTTTTTTTTTGATGAAAAAATGAAAACTCCGCTAAGTTTGGTATTGTCACGGGATATCGAAACGAAAAAAAAAAGGATAATGAAAGCATATCGAAAATAAAAAATTTTCGAAGAGTCCATGTAAAATGAAACATAGTTGCACTGTTTCAATTCGTTCAAAGGCACCGCTGACAATAGCTTAGTATTTCGTTGGCGAACGCGCAAAATTTGTCAATTTGAAACAAATTTTAAGAATGTGGTTTGCGTTGATGGTGTGGTACGCCCAGGCGCCTTTAATATCCGTTTTTTGTGTATCCATTGACGATAAAAAATGCGACGTAATCCTTTTGCTCGAAGAAGCTGTTTTAAAGCAGCACATTTTTTGATGTTTGAACGATGTCTGAATTACCAGAAGATGCATTTTCCTTTCGGTTTCGGCATTTCTTTTTTTATAGAAACGAAGTGATGGCAAAAAATTCACATTGTGGGGAGCGTCAACCTTTAATAGGAGTATAGCGTACAATTTTGGAAATTATATACAGGGTGAGTAGAAATCAGTAGAACACCGAAAAATTAAAGATTCCTGGGGCTATTTTGAACAACTTTTACTATAGCCATTTTTCAAAATTCGCAAAAGCAACGGAGTTTTTTGAGCCGTTAAATTAGAAAAAATGATATCGGTAAAATAACCGATTATTATGGCACAAAATGTGTGTGACATTACCCACCTTTATGGACATACTCCACTTTCAAAATAAACGATTCATTCGAATTTAAAGAGTGTAATTAGAATCGGTTATTTGACCGACATAATTTTCTCAACATTATTAGTGGAGTCAATGAAGCATTTTAGATGGAAATCCTCAAGAACTCCGATTTTGATAATTTTTCTTTTAAAATTTTTGTTTTTTTTTATTTAAAATCAAAAACATTTTGGAGCGCGGTCGGAATTATATAATTTTTTAAACAATATTTAAAAAAGTTGTTTTCATAAAAAAAAAAATTGTTAAAAGAAATGCAACAAACAAAAATCAAGATATATTATATACTTATATTTGACGATTCTAAATCCGAATCTGGCAGTAAAATTGCTGTATCTTGTATGGTTTCTGAGATATCTTCTCTTCATATAGGGTCTAAAATTGTGTGTGTAAAAACTGTTGCTATAGCGATTTTAATGAAACTTTGGAAAATGATACGCGCTAACATATGCTAAAGAATGAAATAGATTTTGTTTAAGCATATACAAACTTTTAATTTGATTTGGTTAAATCTTTTGAACCGTATAAAATTTTTTGATAAAAATTAGTACACAGCTACAGACTATCAATGCCTCATAATTGCCAAAAATTGGGCAAAATCGGAAAAATGCCACGCCCACTTTAACTACTGAAAATTTTGATAATTTGATTTTAATATTACTCGAATACAGATTTTGATGAAAATCAAAATTTTCAATGGTTAAAAAGATCGCGTGCCACTTTTCCGATTTTGCCCAATTTTTTCCTATTATAAGGCATTGATAGGCAGTAGCTGTGTACTAATTAACATAAAAAAAATTTTTTACGGTTCAAAAGATATGACCAAATCGAATTAAAAGTTTCATTTTCCAAAGTTTCATTAAAATCGCTATAGCCGTTCTTGAGAAAAACATAGCAACAGTTTTTATATAGACAATTTTAAACCCTTTTAGAAGAGAAGATATCTCAGAAACTTTTCAAGATAGAGCAATTTTAATGCCAAATTCGGATTTAGAATCGCCAAATACATATAAAATGGCTATTTTGATTTTTATACCCTACACTTTGTCACTTTGTCCTTCCGTTTGTAACGCAGAGGAGACGTGGCAGATATAGAAAAGTATATATATTCTTGATCAGCGTCACCTCCTGAGTCGATATAGCCATGTCCGTCTGTCTGGCTGGCTGTGTGTTGAAATACACTTTTTGGGAAAATTGAGCACCTCCAATATGAGCAAAATTTGAAAAATACTGCAGTGTAGGGTATTTAATGTTTGGCCAGGCCAAATTTTACACCCTTACTAGTTGTTTGTTGCATTTCTTTTAACAATTTTTTTTTTATGAAAATATAACTATTTTAAATATTGTTTAAAAAATAATATAATTCCGACCGCGCTCCAAAATGTTTCTTATTTTAAATAAAAAAAAAACAAAATTTAAAAAAAAAAATCATCAAAATCGGAGCTGTTCTTGAGGATTTCTTCATTTTGCCTATATGTATCCTCCTTTAACTCCTAGGGGGAGCATAGGGCCAATATGAGACGTTTCCATTTGTTGCGATCCCTTGCGATGACTTTGATCTATTGCCACGACTTTCCCAATTCTTGTATTTCCTTTTCCTTTTACTGCCTTGAGGATTCCACTCAATAGCCTGGCGACAAACTTCGCTGCGTGATTTCCGGAGTGTGTGACTAATCCATCTCCATTTGCGCAGCTTGACCTCGTTTGCTATAGTCTTCTGATTGCATTTTTGATGTAGCTCGGCATTTGATATAGTGCGAGGCCATCAAACCTTTAGTATACGCCTTAAGCATTTATTGACGAACACTTGCAGCTTGTTCGTTAGTTGGTCAGTAACAAACCATGTTTCGCACCCATATAGCAAAACCGATTTCACATTCGAATCAAAAATGCGCACTTTCGTTTTGGTGGATGAAACGGAAGAAGACAATATTTTGTTCAGTTGAGCAAACGCGCCTTTTGTTTTTGCTATTCTTGAGTTGATATCCTCTTTTGCTCCACCATCCATGGAGATAATGCTGCCTAAACACGTGAAGCTATCGACTTTTTCTCTGGAGATACTGTCGAAGGCAGTGCTATAGTCTACGAAGACAAGTTGAAGTGCAGCAAGCCACTCACATGATTGCTCGACAATTATTCTATGGGTGTTGATTTGATCCACGCATGATCGGTTTGGCCGGAATCCTGCTTGTTGCCTTCGAATGGCCGAATCAAGTTTTTCGCGTACCCTGTTTAGAAGCACTTTTGTCATTCCTTTTGATGATACTGAGAGCAAAGTTATTCCTCTATAATTTCGGCACTCGCTTATGTCACCTTTTTTCGGCAATTTGACTAGCATGCCATGTAGCCAATCTTCTGGCAAACACTCTTCGCTCCGGATTCTGGAAATCAGAGGATAAAGAATCTTAGCTGATTTAATGGGACATGCTTTCAGCACTTCAGCTGTTATTTGATCTATACCGGCGGCCTTGTTGTTTTTCATGCTTTGTATAGCTTCCACTATTTCATCGATTGTAGGCGGTTGTGTTTGTATTCGACTACTACTGCGAGTCACAGCGGCAGTTGTAGTTGGTGATTCTGGTTGCGGGAATGAGGTAGACATGGGATTCAGTATGTCACAAAAATACTCTTTCCATCTACTTAATTGGTCGTCCGCAGATGTTAAGAGATTTCTGTTTTTGTCCTTAATAGGGCGATTCTGTTGGTGTTTTCTGCTAGATAGTCTGCGGGTGATATCATAAAGCTGCCTGAGATTTTGAGCATTAGCAGCGCTTTCGGCTTCAATCGCGTGGTCGTTATACATTCTTTTTTTGTCTTGTATGCACGAACACCTGACTTCTTTATTGAGAGAGTTAAAGACATTTTCGGCGTCGTTCTTTTGCGCTCTAGTTTTGGCGTCATCTCTCAGTTTTTTCGCTCTTCTTCTTTTTTCAACAAGACGTTTCCTCGCTCATCCAGTATTTCTTATTCGAGGGTTGGAAGCCAAGTATTTTTTCACTGGAGTTTAAGGAAGTAGCCTTAGCGGCACTCCATGATGTTTCAATGCTTCTATCACAATCGATCGGGGCTGTTTTAAGTTCTTCAACGAAAGATCTGCGGATATCGTCGTTCTTTAGTTTAAGCACGTCGAATTTTTGCCACAGATTGTTCACTGGGACGTTTTATAGCGGCAAGTTTTAGTCGAATGAGCGCGACGAGAAGATGGTGGTCGGAGCCTATGTCAGCGGCCCTCTTTACTCGTACGTCCAGAAGACTCCCTCTCCATTTTCTGCTAATGCAAAAGTGGTCGATTTGGTTTTCAGTGATGTTGTCTGGAGACACCCAAGTAGCTTTATGGCATGTTTTGTGTGGGAAAAGAGTACTTCCAACAACAAGACCGGCTGTATTGCAGGCGTCAATGAGAACCTCTCCATTGTCGTTTCTCGTAACCAAACCATGTTTTCCATTCACGTGCTCAAATTTAAAGTTTTGTGAGCCTACTTTTGCATTCAAATCACCCATAACCATTATTATGTCGTTCTTGTGAGCACTGTTAATCGCTGCAGCAAGCTGACTGTCGAATTCATCCTTGGTTTCTTTCTCTGCCAACTCGGTGGGCGCGTATGCTTGGAAGTTGGTTATATTTCTAGCGGTGGTTCGAAATCTGCACCAAATGAGCCTTTCGTTTAGAGGTTTCTATTCCATCACTGCTTTTACTGCATTTTTACTTAACAAAAATCCAACTCCATCGCTGTGGATGTCATTTTGCGCTCTACCGGAGTATAGAAACTTTTCGCCGTCAGGTAGTACATATTTGCCGGCACCGTTCCATCTACACTCGCTGAATCCCAATATTTCAAGGTTAAATTTGCGGAATTCTCTTACGGCTTGATGAATTTTGCCAGTATCATTAAGAGTTCGGACATTCCAAAAGCCGATGCGTGTTTGAGTTTTCATCAAAAGGATTTTAAAATTTTGACTAACCATATTGGTTCCGATTATAGGAAAATCATTCCTAATTATGTTTCTTGCACCTCCAAATCCGATGTGCATGCTGTCGAGGCAGGTGGATTAACCACATTCTCGTGTGTACCACTTGGAGCGATATTTTCCATCGTTTTGCGATCCATGCTCCACGCAGTAAGTTATAAACTTAAAGCTGGATCCGGCAAGCGCTGCAAATGTAGTGGGCAGATTCACTTTCACGTACAGCCGCCCAATCTGGAACAGACGCTGACCTGGGAGCCGCCCACTCTGGGTCAGACGCTTCAGGATTTCGACAAGATGCTTATTTTAAGGCGGCATCGACTCGCTTTGTCATCGTCATCTCCTTACCATCTCAATCCATTTCACCTACTAATGATTGTCCATTGACATCTCCACTCGTGCAAGCCATGAGTCCAATAGTTAGCCCTGAGGCTCCTATTTCTTTGAGGACCATACCCAGACCAAAAGCCATTTTCATTTCACGGTTGCACCCAGACACAACAACGGATAATGTCAGAGATTTCATAAAGCAAAATAATATAATTCCTTTTGACGCTTTTCTATCTTGCAAAAAAATTGTGAAAAAACCGTCCCATGCGTCATTCATTATAACAGTGGCTTCGTGCAATTTCGATGCCATTATTAATTCTAGTCTATGGGTTGACAATACATAAGTATATATCTGAGTTTAAGCCCAAATTCAATAATAAGACTTCAAAAAATTTTATGCGCTCCATTCCAAAAAACTAGGTAGATTGTCCTTTTACTACCAAAATGTAAGGGGACTTCGTTCTAAGACGCATGAAGTCTTTTTAGAAATTCAGAATTTCTCTGGCGACATTATTGTTTTTACTGAGACTTGGTTGAACAAAAGTATACTTAGTACAGAGCTGTCTGACAATATGTAGTTTCAATGTTTTAGTTGGTGGAGGCGTCCTTACAGCTATCAAAAATTATTTGACTAGTTGATTGTTCGAAATACCTTGTGCGCCTGACTTGGAGATTATCTGCGTTAAAGTTTTACTAAGAAAATCTTGTTTATACATTTTAAACGCTTATATACCTCCTGCTAGTAGTACTGAAGTCTATGATAATCTCTCACAGGCCATAGATACTATCGCAATGAACTTAAAGATAACGACGCAATTTTATTGTTGGGTGATTTTGATTTGCCTGGCCTTAAATGGACTTTTTCTGGGGATGAAACATATACATATGCGTCAAATCCCTCAACTCGACAACAACATATTTTTGTTGACGAAATTTTAACAAATTTACAACAAGTTAGTTGTATAACAAACTGTCATGAGCGACAGCTTGACTTGGTTTTGGCTACTGATAGTAAAAATATTGTAGTTGACAATGCTCTCCATGTTCTGTCTGTGGTTGATGCCTATCATCCTCCATTGAGTATTTCAAATCGACAATAATGACTTACTTGGCTCAACTTCTCCGACTAAAATTTATGAATATAAATAATTGTAAAAAAGCTGACTTTCTGAAGCTGAACGCTATTGTGGAAAACAAGCTGACCAATATGCTAAATTATTTCAATGACAATTGTCTAGATACCTGTATTAACTTTTTTTTACAGTGAAATATCTTCAGCAATATCATTGTCTGCACCACGTCATACCCTTAGTATGACTATTTTCCTAAACAATGGAAAGAGTCTTTTATAAGTCCTATATTCCTAAGCTTTTTGAAAAGATTATATACGATTAAGTCAAGGTCTCCTGCAGTGAAATCATTTCAACACGTCAGCATGGATTTGTCAATGGCAGGTCCACAGTCTCGAGCCTTCTGGATTTTTCTTCTTTCGCTTTGAGTTCTCTAGACTCTGGCTGCCAAGTTGACTGCGTCTATACAGACTTTAGTAAAGCATTCGACAAGTTACCACACAGTTTAATTTTATTTAAACTAAAAAAGCTTGCAGAATTCTATAAAATGTCGGCAAAGCGTCTGATGAGGAATTGACTTATTATAGTCAATTTTGACCTGTGGTGGGTCCCGAAACTAGTAACGCAAACCAGCCTTCCGATACATTTTTTTGCTTCTTTTATTTATGTGTATTTTTGCCTTGTTTTTTGTGTTTTTATTGTTGTTTTACTTAAAAACTCTGAACAGTAAGCTCCAACCATCAATGTATTTTCATTGTTGGTAGCTAATAAAGAAGCTTGGATTTCCTTCATATTTTGTCAGCTGGATTGAATCCTATTTATTAGATCGTTCCAACCAAATTAGATTTCGCAAAGTGTTATCTTCTCCATTTACGGCGTCTTCAGGTGTCCCGTAAGGTAGTCACCTAGGACCGTTACTATTTATCTTGGCCATAAATGATGTAACTCATATCATTAAAAACTCTAATTTGCTAGTTTATGCGGATGATATGAAAATTTTCAGGTCAGTGAGAGACAATAACGATACCTTACTGCTTCTGTCCGACTTGATATCATTTGAAACTTGGTGCTTTAACAATAACCTGTATCTTAATACTGATAAATGCCAAACCATTACATTTTCTAGGAAAAAAGCAGCATAAAATATGATTATGTATTAAAAGACAAAAGCATTTGTCGTGTCGATTTTATTAAAGGCCTAGGTGTTCATTTTGATGATAAAATTACATTTAATGAACACATAAATCAAATATGTAAGAAAGCGGCTTCTCTGCTTGGTTTTATTAAAAGATGGGCCAAGGAATTTAATAATTCATTAGTAACGCTAACTTTATTTAATACGATTGTGCGTCCTTACTTGGAGTACGCTAGTCAAAATTGGTCACCATTTTGTAACGTTCATATTGATAGAATCGAAAGAATCCAAAAGAACTTCATTCGATTTGCTCTGAATGGCCTGAATTGGGTTGATTCTTCAAACCTTCTTCCTTATGAGGATCGTTTGAAGCTACTTAAAATGCAGTCTCTACGGGAACGCAGAGATAATACAGATATTCTTTATTTGCACCAACTTATCACTGGGTCCCTTGCTGCTCCAGAGCTCCTTAACTATATCTTTTTCAATATAAATCAGAGAAGCGATCGTAATTCTCCGCAATTATTTTATCAATCGGTTAGCAGAACCAACTATATGTTTTCAGCTCCTTTTAATCGCATGACAACCCTTGTCAATAATTGTGAATTTTATAATGTGTATCACCTGTCAAAAGGTGAACTCAAACTTAGATTGAAAAATAACCGTAGTTAACTGTCTTTGTCATCAGTTAGTATGATATTTTTGTCATATTTTGCGTAATGCATGGTTTTTGTTAGTGTTTTGTCCGAGCCAAATAGCATGCTGGGATAAATTTTTTAAAAATCCCATCTTTGATTGTATGATAATAGTTAAAACGCCTAAATAGTATGGATATATTCTTACATGTTTATGTGCATATAAGCTAAAGGGGTATGTTGTGAAAGTGTGATAAAGCTACGGGATATAAAACAAAATAAATGTACATATACACTCGCATGGTTTTTTATCCCTTATTTTAGATATTTTTATAAAAAGCTTTAAATTTGATTTATAGCCTTTTTTGCTAATTGGCTAAGAAGGCTATTAGCTGCAGTAGCTAAACTCGATTGTTATTATTATTATCGTCAGTTACGGGCATTGTGGGTTTTCTTTCAAGGCGTAACGCTGTCCAACGCTACACCCTTCCACACCCTTGCTGGTCACCCGCTTTTAGTCGCCTCTTACGACAGGCATGCTTACCTCGGGCATATTCTAACCCCTTACCCGCAGGGGTATTTTCAACATGATACCATCAATTTGTTCTGATTAAAAAGAATTGTATTTAATATTAAACGTGTTTTATTACAAGAATCTAAGACAACTTCTTAATAGAAAAATACGCACGCCGATTACCTCAAGGTACTTTGTAAAAAATGATATTTTAAAATACTTATTTTGCATTTTGTACTTAAATACTTTTTTCCCAAACCCATGGTATTTGTGTTTGAAATACCAAAACTAAGTAGGAATTTGTATTTTGTATATCAATACATACTTTTAAAAAAGTATTTTTCACATCTCTGATATTATGCCATAACTTGCTTCGTTACCCCACTCAAAATTATCGGCACAAATAACGAAGTTGGATTTGCGAATTTCGAAAAATAGCAATAGAAAAAGTTTTTTCAGAATAGTCCCACGAATCTTACATTTTTCGGTGTTCTACCAATTTATACCCACCTTGTATTTTGTCGAAGTAATGTGTCTGAATTTGTTTCTTTTTATCATACTTTATTTCAAAAATTTTGAATATAACAAAAAAAAAGGATAAAGTAAATTTTCGTTGTATAGGTTTTTGAGAGCTCAAAAAAAAGAGTGTACTGCGAACAAAAGGATGGTTGGTATGCTCCATATAAATTGTATGGACCTGAAACAAATAGAGATGGTTAAAAAAAGCTGACGCATCTCGTCTCGCACAGTTGTATTTTGGGCTGTAATAAAAAATTAGAACTTATCATTTTCTATGATAAATCAAAATGGGACTTTCGACAAAGTTTCTAATTAGAAAAAAAAAAAATTATAGCGATCTTTTTTTCGTAGGCATTTTATTTTTCATTTCATTTCCTCGTAAACCCAACATCAATAAAATTAACACTTGATATAGTACATACTAATTAGACTGATGCAAAAAAAAAAAAAAACTCGGAGTGAGCCGCATGATATATCAAATTATTCATCTTGAATCAAGGTATATGAAAAGAATGAAAGAAAACCTAAAATCAACGACATATTGATATTTTTTGGCTAAGATACCCTAAAAAAAAATTTCGTTTTTTGTGAGAAAAAAGGCTACTGTATAGATGAAATCGCCAGTAGACACAAAAAGCAGTTATCTGAGAACTATCCATGTATTGTTTTTTTTAGCTAAAAAACAAAACAGAAACATATATTCAAAATTTCGCTTTAGATAAAACTTGTTTTTTCAAGGTCAAGAGATCAAAATTGCATAACAAACATTTTCTCCAAACACATCAACCCATTATATCCCATTTTTGTGGGTCTGTTCCACGAAAAATTTCATTAGGTGTCACCACAGACAAGAAATGCTTAAAACTTAAGAATAATGCGTAAAAAAATTTAATTATCATGAAATGTGTGCGGTCTTAATTGATAATTGACGATTTTTTGGCTTTCGCTATGAAATTTCGACTTTCGGCAACTATTAGAAAAATTTTATAGCAAATATTTCTGTGGTACATTTTTCCCCGTTTTAGGGGTCATTTTGGTAATTGGTTAATATGTTTTAGAAAATTGTTTGTTTTGTGATTTCATTATGAGCTTGGAACAGCAAGTTTTATGAAAACACTGAAAAACCATTAAATTACTAACATTTTGAATTTTCATACAAAATTAATTTTCTACCCCCTCAGGGGGGTTTTAGGAGGATGTTAGAGGGTGACTGGGTATCTGAAATAATTTTGTATAGTTATGTTTGATTACAGCGCACCCAAAAACCTAAACAAATACACACATTTTGGAATGTTTATACCAAGTGGAATTTCGAAACATAAATGGGGCAGTGGGAGGGGGGAGGTGCTAGGGAGAAAATGGGCTATCAGATCGTTTTTTCATGGCCATATTCGGTTTCAGCGTCCCAAAATGCATGGAGGTAGGGGGTCTCCCTTCTCGTGCAGGACCTTTTTTGTGTGGCTGTGTAATAACTTTTAGAGCTCAGAACCGCCAGGATAGAAGCGGAAGAATATGGAATATCGGCGGAACCAATATTGAAGTTGTTAACTAATTTAAATACAATGATTTTCTTCTTACTTACAATTTAAATGTCTCCCCTCACAATAGAGAAAAAACATCTGCAGCTAAGGTAGCATTAACACTATATGGAGGATGTTCCTGGCTAATAGACAAGTTGATGCCACCCACCTCTTAATTTAAGGTCGTTAATGCCACAATCAATGGCAGTTTTTGGAGGAAACCCAAATAAAACAACGGTACTTTTTCAAACTTATTTTTAAGCTTCCGGCCAGCACTCCAAACTACGCAATACACGCTGAGTCTGGACCAAAAAATCTTAAGGTTAGTACAGATTTCATATGTAAAGTCGTCAAAAGATTAAATGAAAATCTTCACAAAAAAATATTTTTCAAGCTGCTTTTTCTTGTGGTCACTCTCCATTCCAAGATTGGTACGATATTGCAAACTCATGCAACCATTGTCAAATATCAATGTGACTATGACTGATGAAAGCTTTTACCCACACTGTCTAGAGAGAGTAAGATTTTCCCCATAGAGACTTTCATACTTTCTACACGGAGAAAAAAATACAATAGTACTTATAGACAACTCCAAACTGAAGTAAATTTCACCTTTATGTTTTAGTCAATTCAGAATGTGTGTAATTTTTTTTGAAAAAATTGGCATGATATTTGCCTTACTGTAAAGTTCAAAAAAAAAGAAAAAGAACTGACCGCCCTAGGGTAAGAACCCTGGCCCTTCCGTGTGATAAGCAGGTACATATTCTCTGCGCTACTTACGCATATGATGAAGAAGCAAAAAAATTGTATGTAAAGAATATGTCTGTCTAAAAATAGAAATTGTTACTAAAATTATAAAAGTCAAAATGATTCTATATTTTTATGGTATTTACCTTACTCGAGTGGAGTGAAAATTATGACGCTCATTTTTGTGGGTGAAAAAAATAATGTTATATTGACTAGAATTATAAATTCAAAATTAATGTATAAATTACTCTACATAGAGTCAAATGAAGCCAATTTGGAGTAATTATTCCTTTATTATTTAACTACATTTTATTTGTTAATATGACTTTACGGACCCATCAAATAGTTCAAACGTTAGAGAATTTATATTTGAAATTTAGTGTTGATTACTCCTCCTAGGAGTTAAAGGAGAATACATACATACATACATACTTTAATTTTTTGACTACCCGAGTGGAGTAAAAACTATGATTCGTATTTTTTTTCGTGTAGGTCCAAACATGAAAATGAAAATCACAATGTTTATGAAATTAGCCTTATGTTTAGAGTACGTACTTAGTTACTGGAACTTAATTGCTGCAGACCACATAGATCTGATATTAACCCTTGCTGTACCCCCTGCAACAAAACAAAATGAAAACACCTTTCATTTCGTTGCGGTAAGGTAAATGCGGGAGATATGGCACCCTTTTCGTTAAACTGCTATAAAACCAGAATCAAAAGAGATTTTTAAAAAAATTAAACACAAATATATTCTTTTACTTATTAAAAAAAATACTTCAACTAGAATAAAAATTATTGCAAATATGTTTTTTCTTCATTATAAAACTAGTAAGGGTGTAACTTTTGGCCTGGCCAAAAAATAAATACCCTACACTGCAGTATTTTCAAAATTTTGCTTATATGTATAGTTTTTAGTGTCAGAGTGAAATTTAGTTGGATTATCTCAAAAAACTCCTTCAGTATAGCATTTTGAAACTTTTGCTTATATGGGAGCCGCCACGCCCCTTGTCCGATTTCACCCAATTTTTGCTGAGAGCTTTCATTTATAATTTTTAGTGTCTGAGCCAAATTTGGTTTGAATATCTCAAAAAACGCTTTCAGTATAGCGTTTTGAAGATTTTGCTTATATAGGAGGTGCCACGCCCTCTTGTCCGAATTCGCTCAGTTTTTTCTCAGAGCTTGCGCTTACAATTCGTAGTACTTATGTGTATTGTGGTTGCATTGTCGTGAAAAATACTCCTAAGATTGCATTTTGAATATATTTTTTGTATGGGCGGTAGGCGTGTCCGTTGACCGATTTCGCTCATTTTCAATCCCCCGAGCTAACTTTGACGACGAAGGCAGTGTACCAAATTTCATTGAATTATCTTGCTCAGTTTTCTCAAAAAGTGTATTTCAACACACAGCCAGCCAGCCAGCCAGCCAGCCACCCAGCCAGCCAGCCACCCAGCCACCCAGCCAGCCAGCCAGACAGACGGACATGGCTATATCGACTCAGGAGGTGACGCTGATCAAGAATATATATACTTGTCTATACCTGCCACGCCTCCTTCTCTGCGTTACAAACGGAAGGACATAGTGAATATACCCTGGGTGTAGGGTATAAAAATGCAATGGCACCCTATCATGGGTGATTTGGCACCCTTAGTGGATTTTAAGCTTTTGTTGCTACAATTGTGGCATGTGTGCACAAATGATGTACATGTTTCATGTAGCCACATACAGCACATTACGCATTGGATCCAATCGTCTTTTTTAGTGGTTTGTCCATATTCTAGTGAAAACATCAAATTAATCAAATAAAATTGAAAAAACAATCATTGAAGGTCCTGTGGTATTGTACATTGAAGCACTTCAGCCATATTTATACCCTACACCCAGGGTATATTCACTTTGTCCTTCCGTTTGTAACGCAGAGAAGGAGGCGTGGCAGGTATAGAAAAGTATATATATTCTTGATCAGCGTCACCTCCTGAGTCGATATAGCCATGTCCGTCTGTCTGGCTGGCTGGCTGGGTGGCTGGCTGGCTGGCTGGCTGGCTGGCTGGCTGGCTGGCTGGCTGGGTGGCTGGCTGTGTGTTGAAATACACTTTTTGGGAAAACTGGGCAAGATAATTCAATGAAATTTGGTACACTGCCTCCGTCGTCAAAGTTAGCTCGGGGGATTGAAAATGAGCGAAATCGGTCAACGGACACGCCTACCGCCCATACAAAAAATTTATTCAAAATGCAATTTTAGGAGTATTTTTCACGACAATGCAACCACAATACACATAAGTACTACGAATTGTAAGCGCAAGCTCTGATAAAAAACTGAGCGAATTCGGACAAGAGGGCGTGGCACCTCCCATATAAGCAAAAGCTTCAAAACGCTATACTGAAAGCGTTTTTTGAGATATTCGAACCAAATTTGACTCAGACACTAAGTATAAATGAAAGCTCTCAGAAAAAATTGGGTGAAATCAGACAAGGGGGCGTGGCACCTCCCATATAGACAAAAGCTTCAAAACGCTATACTGAAAGCGTTTTTTGAGATATTCGAACCAAATTTGTCTCAGACACTAAGAATTATAAATGAAAGCTCTCAGAAAAAATTGGGTGAAATCAGACAAGGGGGCGTGGGACCTCCCATATAAGCAAAAGATTCAAAATGCTATACTGAAAGAGTTTTTTGAGATAATCCAACTAAATTTCACTCTGACACTAAAAAATATAAATGCAAGCTCTGAACAAGAACTGGGTATACTCGGACAAGAGGGCGTGGCACCTCCCATATAAGCAAAATTTTCAAAATACTGCAGTGTAGGGTATTTATTTTTTGGCCAGGCCAAAATTTACACCCTTACTAGTTTTTTCTTCATTTTTCGCATTGCAATTCTGTAAAAAAGCGTGATCTGGAATTTTATTTGGACTTTCCTCAATGATGAGCCCGTGTTATTATAGATGCTGTTTTTTAGCCCTTCAGATCCAGAGTTCAGTCAAGTCTATGTTCAACAAAATATTGAAAATCGAAACATAATAATATAACATGCAAAGGGAGATATGGCATCAGAACCATATCACCCGCAGTAGTGGGGTGTCATATCTCCCTTTCGGTATATACCGAGTAAAAATGCCACGACTCGAACACACATGTTCATTCGCGCTGTTATTCATCCGAAAACGAAATCACATTCAATTCAGTTTGTTTTGATATATGCACCATAAACCTGTATCAAATACTCACCGCTCTGCTGCCTCTCAAAGTATATGCAAAACAAAAGTAAGTCTTTTATTTTTGAAAAATTTTTTTAAAAATCCCACACAGAAGCTATTATTGCAAATACAGCTAAACGAACAACATACCACGAAGTCTCTCGAGCAGTTGAATTGAACTGTGTCCATTTTTAAATGCTATGAAAGCTGTAAGTATTGAAAATAATAGGGGTGCCATATCACCCAGTGGTGCCACATCTCCCGCCTATACCGTATGCCCTGTGCTACAGGAAATCCGAAGGTTACACCTTAATAAAAGCGTGCTTAAGATTGCTTAACGGAGATGATGGTTGGGGGTTACTAGCCAGCTTCGAAACATGTATCTCGATTAGAAAACATGATAGTTTCTATTTTTATTTTCTTTAAGCTACTCTAGAAGCCCATAAAATGATCAAAAAGTTCCCTTTTCTTGATATCTTTTACTAACATGTATCTTGGTTGAATAAACTTGGTAATTTCTTATTTTATTTAAGGGGCCATCCATTAATTACGTAAGATTTTTAGGGGGGAGGGTGTAGTGAAAAATCTTACGATTTCTTATGTTAAGTAAGTGGGAGTTACACAATATCTAACGTAAGATTCACAATATTATCATCAAGAAAAATAATTAATTTAATTATAGATTACACAGTGCTACAATTAAAACAAAATTTGATAGGGACAAGACTTGGCTATACTGGGACCATAGCCCTGCCATAGCTGAGTAATTCCCCGATGGGTTATGTAAAGTTAGCTGCATATCGACCACTAAAGTTTTTGGTAGAGACTTTTCAGTTTTCGATCAAAGTTCCTGTACTATTAAAGAAACCGTTATTTGATTCTATTAAATTTGTAGCTAAATGTCCAATAAGTAACTTTTCCTAACATACTTCGATACTTTCGATGTAAAATGTTCGGTCTTTTTTAGTTTTTCGACCATAACTCACAATATATTTTACCTTATCTGTATTCGCCTCTAATTTATCATAACTATAGAATATATGTAGATACAATTCAATTTTTACTTTCAGTTTTGTTTGAAGGATAATCTTTTGTCTATATAATATACATATGTTAAAGCTTAAATTAAATAATAAATAATAAAAAATAAAATAAATAATAATAATAATAATAATAATAATAATAATAATACATCAATTTTACAAAAAAAACTTTCTGGTTCAAAATTGTACTGGGGGTCGATTCTGGTTCAGTGAAACTCTGAAGTGTAAAAAAATGTATCACTTTCATTTTCACCGAATCTTTTCACTTCACTACATCGATTGAAGCGATTCTGGTTTACAAAGTGAAAAGAATGTGGTGAATATATTTGAAATCGTGGTGTGTGAAAATAATTGACATTGTGTGGTCACAATTTATTTTGTTTACATAAAAATAATTTTAAAATTTCATTTATTTTAATAAAAAGTTTCAAAATTAGTCAAAAGAAGCGAAGGCTTAGGATCAAGATATGCAACCCGAGAAGAAGCCAACGTTCGTTCGTGTCGGTACCAACAACTTGAGTAAATTGGTTGAAGAGTAAAAGGTACAATTGGTTCTTATTGAACATAATGTTGATGCATTGGGGTTGGAGCTCTTCTTACCCGCCTCTTGCTGCAAAATGAGGATTCATTTTTGGTTTGGTTTAAACAAATGTCAAGGCTTATGACAAGACAAAATTCTCCAAGTTCTTGGAAGCAGTTTAAACAGACCGCCAATTGGAACGAGCGAATCCACTTGAAGCAGGGTTGAGCGTAGTGCAATAGTGTTTACAATTTTTTTTTTTTTTGTATTAGAGTTCAATAAATATATGTGGATAGTTGTATAAAAAATTTACAAATTTATTCCTTCGTTGCTCATCATAAGTTTGGCTGCATTTTGGCCGTTATATGGAAGGTCATAATAGAAAAATTACCTCCTGATTTTTTTCAGATTGCAAAGTTAAGGCCCGATTGGTCCTGTTGATTCGAATTGACTTTATGATAATTTTGCCTGTCTGTATATTTTAATTACGATAACGCCCGTAAGGATAAAGCTGTATACATGAAAGTTGGTACATATAATACTTAGATTGAGATTCAAACTCAGGCGGAGTTTCCAAGCCCATCAAGGGCATACTGACAGAAACACACTTGCATCTTGCATTCAGTAAGTTTGTTTATTTAAAATTGAACCACATCATATTAAAAATCAGTTATGGTCATGTGGAGCCAATTCCTAACGTAAGATTGTATAGGGAGGAGACGGGGTAGTGAAAAATCTTACGATTTCTTACGTGGGGGAGGGGGGGTCAAAAATATGTTTAAAACGTCTTACGTAATTAATAGACGGCCTCTTAGCTAAATATAAAGGCCTTAAAGTCTAAAAAGTTCCTTTAAATGATATTTACTCATAAGATTAGAGTACCTGGAGACCGATCCCTGCTCGGTCAACAATTTGATATTATTATTTTAGTAGAAGTTTTTATTCATAGCTTTTTTTGTTATGATACTTGTATGGTCATGCTTTGAAATTGATATATTAACCAATGAGAATAATAATAAGAAAAAACTCGCAAAGTATGGAATGGTATGGAAAATATCAAAAACATAAATTTTTTTTTTTTGATGAAATAGAACGCGTTAAAATAAATAAATGGGATACGTCACGCACCCAAAATTTTTCGTTTTATGTATCATAACTCGGAAAGTAAGAGAGCTATTGGAAAAATCCGAAAGGTTATTTCCACGCGCACCGGCGATACTTTGCCCACTTTTAGATCGTAGGTGCCTAATAGCAAGTAGACTCCCTACAGTTAAATTTCGAAAGATTTCTTTAGTAGTTTTCTTTTTAAAGTGTTTTATATTTTTGTGAACGGTGCCACGCCCTTCATGAGCTTTTCCAATATAACGGCATACCACATGTTAATACTTGTTTTCAGGGGTACAATCTCTTAAATTTTCATTAAAATTGTTGGAGTCGTTTTCGAGTAATATTGAATTAAAATTTTCAACGGTCAAAAAGTGGGCGTGATACTTATTCGATCCCACCCACTTTACGTTTATTACAAGGTATTATTAAGTAGTACCTACATACCAAATTTCATTTAAATACCTTGTAACATTTGCGAGAAATAGCATTTAACGTATTTTGCCTGTATTTTTGTGCAACGGCGATATTTTGCCCACTTTCAGATCAGAAATGCCTTATAGCAAGTGGGCTCCCCACAGTTAATTTTAGAATGATTGCTTTATTAGTTTTCTTTTTATACCGCAGTATATTTTTGTGGGCGGTACCACGCCTTTCAACGAGTTTTCCCAACATAACGGCGTATAACATGTTAATCCTTGCTTGCAGACGTAACACATCCTTAATTTTCATCAAAATTGTTAGAGTCGTTTTCGAGTAATATTGAATCAAAATGTTCAAGAGTTAAAAAGTGGGCGTGGCACTTCTTCGATCCCGCCCACTTTTCGTTTGTTTCAAGGTATTATTAAGCAGTACTTGCTCCCCAAATTTCATTTAAATACCTTGAATGGTTTGCGAGTTATGACCAAATCAAATTTAAAATTTAGGGCAGTGCCACGCCCCCTGGTGAGTATTTACAAAGTTCAAATCTTGCTCATTCTCCATTGTATGTTAATATCTAACATTATCCGAAGTTTCATTAAAATCGCTGTAGCCGTTTTCAAGAAAAAGTTTTGCCCGTTCCAAACATACATAGGTACATAAGTACATACAATTTTATCTCGTATAAGAAGAGATGATTATGGTATTTGTAATGTACTGGCATTTACTTAATACTACTAACTGGGCTAAAATTTCAATGTATTAAATCTTTCATTGTTTTCATTTATAATATTTGTAAATTCTAATATTATTTTGGATAGTTTTTTGAAAAGCTCTCATTATAATTATGTTAATATTAAAAGTATCTGAGCCGGCAGACGGCTTTTTGTTAAAGCCATGTTTATAACAGTTAAGTACAATGTTTTGTTAAATTCTATTTATAAATCCAATGAATAAAGAAAATAATAATATAACATATATTCTTAAGTTGTATCCGGTTTGGTGACCCCTAATGAAATTTTCAGTAAAATATCTTTGTGGAACAATTCAACCCATTTTTGCCCGGCTTTTTTTTTTGTAAAAAGACCCATAGCAACTAGATATGATGGGTTAAGATGCTCAACAAATTGTGCCTTGCATGACTTTATTATGACCTTGGAATAACAAGATAAAGAATTTTACAGAAGGATGAAATGTTAAGGGTATTTAAGCAAAAAAATAATATGTCGTTAATTTTAGAATCCAATTTTTTTTTTAATATACCTTGATTCAAAATTTGATGTATTTTACGACTCATTCCGAGAATTCTTGAGATTGTTATAAAATAAAAACTGCATCAAGCCGAGGTTTTGCATAAATCGGCCTCAGCTCACTTTTTTGACACCTTCTTTCAGATTTTTGGGCGTAATGTGGAAATTCAAACTCAATTTTGCATTAGTTTAATACTACCATATATAATCTACATACATGCGTGTTATCTAAAGTTTTCGAAAATTTAAAAATTCTTAAATTTAAAAAAAAACCCTAATATTTTTATAGAAAGAGAAATTCGTCAAATTACTGGACCAACTACACAATTCACTTCGTATAGATCTTTCAATGTATCGGAACAATTTTCCAGCTTCTAGTCAAGAAAAACTTATGGATCTTAAGTCTACGGTCGATTTACTGACCAGCATAACGTTTTTCCGCATGAAGGTGGGTAAATAAAAGCAAAAACAACACGCAATTCTTTTATAATTTTTTTTAAGGTTCAAGAACTCTCCAGTCCACCGAGAGCGAGCACTGTTGTTAAAGATTGCGTCAAAGCTTGTCTACGCTCCACATATCAATTTCTTTTTGAAAATTGTTATGAACTCTATAACAGAGAATATCAGGTATGTGTGGGTAATAATTCTGTTTTTGTTTTTTTATAAATTTTTCGATGGCGCGGTAAGCTCAATATTTTCCATTTATTTTACTAATTAATGCAATTTTGTTTCTATACATTCAGGTTGATCCAAATGAAGCGAAACGAGATCCGGACGACCATGGACCTAAGCTTGATAGCGTCGATTTTTGGCATAAACTAATAGCACTAATAGTGTCAGTGATAGAAGAGGATAGGAACAGTTATGGAACCGTATTAAATCAATTTCCACAGGAACTGAATATTGGACAAGTACGTTATTGTTGCCCATTGTGTTGCTGTGATGTGTGTCTCTGTACATCTTCTTTATTACTGATTTTCTAACACCAAATCACAAAAATATGTTTAGATTTTTTTTTTTTTTTTTTGTTTTTAAGAACTGTATTTCGAAATCTTTAAGTCCCCAGACTGATAAATTTGTTAATTTCTAAAATTCTACAGCTTTCGGCTGCCACAATGTGGGGTCTTTTTGCCGTTGATATGAAATATGCACTAGAGGAGCATGAACAACATCGACTTTGCAAATCATCGGCATATATGAATTTACATTTTCGGGTAAAATGGTTATACAGCAATTATGTTAAAGAGGTACCACCATACAAGGGTGCTGTTCCTGAATATCCCGCCTGGTTTGAGCCATTCGTTATGCAATGGCTCAACGAGAATGATGATGTATCCTTGGAGTATCTTCACGGTGCTTTTAACCGTGACAAAAAGGATGGGGTAAGATTAAACAACACTCACAACTCTTTATAATGTATTTGTTGTAGTAAAATGCATTGCTCGTGCTGTCTTTCTCTCTATCCCTCCCTATCTAGAGAATTTATGTATTTATGAATTTTTTTAAGTATGGGTCAAATTCATGGCAGTGAGAAATTAAAAATTTTTTTTACCAAGTTTATTAAAAATATTTTGATTGTAGACTCGATCAATTATTATCAATATGAGGTTTAAATGAAGAACTTCTACGTTTACAATGTTTCCTGTGATGATTGTTCTCGAAATTATATTTGTACAAAATACACGTAACTAGAATCGTCCAGTGGGTAAAATTCGACCGCAAATGTATTAAATAATTTTGGCACTTTTTGGTTACTTATAGTACTTTTTTATGCTATTTGATACGAAATAGAAAGGCTCATTTATCAAGCGAAATATAAACAAAACAAAAAACATGAAGTCAGTGCTATGCTTTATGTATTTTTCTTTGTGTTTTATCCTTTTTTCAGCTTTGTGTGACCGTGTATTTTGTTGTTAATATTGAAAAATTTGTTTTTAATTTTACCTGGCTTAGAGTCAAAATATTAACATAATTTTAATTTTGTGCACATCTGCACGCAAATACCTTTCTAATGGTGCATAATTTAACGTCGCAATCCATTTCTAACATAGTAAAAAAAGATGGACAAGTTTTTGTCTTGCGTATTAATATATAGATAAGTTATATTCCGAGAATTAATTTGGACTTCTTGACTTATAGTATTCGTTTTTGTTATGTTCGGACTATTTTTCTTTCAAAAAGAAAATTTCGAGAATTCTTTTCCATATTTGCCTTTAATAGTACCTTAAATTCTCAATCATTACATAAAAAGTTCGACGTTTTCACTAAAAAAAAAATTCCCACCTCTACGATGCAACCCATAAAATCATATGCACATGGGTAGTTGCACTGAGCTTGTCCCAGTTTTGAGAAATTTTTGAAAAAGTAAACTTTGAATTTTTTTGAATTTTGTTGAAGAAATTTGTTTAAGGGATCATTCGGAGTAAATTTGTAAGCTTGGCACTATTTAGCTTTATTTGTCCATGTTTTACCTTTATCCTTTGCCCGAACATTTTCAATCTTTTAAAGACTATAAATGCATGCTCTGAGCTAAAACTAGATGAACCCGGACAAGAGGGCATGGCACCTCCCATATAGCAAAAGCTTCAAAGCGCTATACTGAAAACAGTTTTTGATATAATCCAACCAAATTTCACTCAGCTACTAAGAACTATAATTGCAAGCTCTGAGCCTAAACTAGGTGAACTGGGACAAGAGGGCGTGGCACCTCCCATATAAGAAACATTTTCAAAATACTTCAGTGAATGGTATTTAATGTTTGGCCAGGCCAAAGGTTACACCCTTACTAGTTTTTTTTTTATATGGAGATAATGCCGCTTCTTAAAAGATATAGAAAAACGCTTGGAGAATGTGGTGCGATTTTCTCAATGTTATATTCTGATTATTCATGGTCTAAAGAATCGAAGTACGTTCTTAGTTTTTGGGGGATGCCTTTTTTTGTCGTTCAAGCATTTTATGTCTAGGACACATATTCGTAAGATTTTTCCCTTCCGCGGGCGTTCAAAAGCCAAAAACTCCCATTTAGCGTCCGAATCCCATCTTGAGTCATACATCATTTTAAAGCCCATAAATTATGTTTTAATTTAAAGTACTTTTAAAAAAAATCTAAGGGAGTTTTTTTTAACAAAAATTCAAAAGTATTTTTAAGTGTAAAAAATCTTGGTGAAAAAAATTTTTTTTATAAAAAGAACACTTCAAAGTAAATGGGACCAGTAACTTAGATTTATCAATTTACAAACTTTAGTGTAAGCTATAATTTTTTTGAAAAAACACCCTTTTCATGAAAATGACTAAAAACGCCAACTTCAACACCCTGTATTTTAACAACAAATGGTACTAGGACCAAATTCTTCCGGATTGTTGTTCTTACACACCGGATCTACCATATCGCCAAATTTGAGCGAAATCGGAAATTTTGATCTGGTACACTTGGCGTGGAGTGCTTCATATGGATGTTTCAATGTTTGGATATTTATACCATTTATGCATGTCCTAGACTCCTATAGAGTTGATAGTTGACTAACTCCTATATGACTAAAGTTTTCCCAACTCGTATATGAAAAACCCAAAGTTGATATTTTTTTTTTTGGAATGATGATTTTAAGATATGTATAAGGAAATATTAGGAATGCAATGATGATTTTTAGATACCTTTGTTATAAAAAAATAATGCTGCAATAAAATTGTTAAAAAAAAAATATTTTTTTAATAGTTATTAACAATAGAAGTTTTTGAAAAGTTTCAACAGACCCTTTTTTCTAAAATTCATTGCTCATAAACTACATACTTACTCATCGAATGTGAAACTTTTTTTTTTTTAAATTGCTAATTATTCACTAATGTGGACTATGCGGTTAAAGTGCACCACCCTTTTGTATCCCATATTTAAGACTGTATAACAATTCTGGTTATTTGTGCACGTTAAAATTCGAAAAACATATTTTTTTACGCTCTTCGGCTTTTCTATTATGCTCCTTACACGTGTGCAATTTCTTTACAAATGCTGCGAGGTCTAGTTGACTTTTTTTAATACGCTCTGAATAACTAAATAACTTCCTCATAACTCTCTTTTCTAAAATTCAAATAACTCTAATGCAATTGTGGAGCTAAAATGCAAAAGCAAGTCTGATTCTACATTTCTTTTATATATTCAATAATTATTTCAGAAAAGTGATGTATTCTAATGTGGACTACCCCATAATATACATCGTATATCAACTCTGATTACTATTACACCTTAAAAAGCTACATAGGGGAACTGATGCTATTGTGGTATAGCTAATGTTTAGGTGGAATTTGAAAGAGAACCGTTAGATCAATTTCAGCCATTTTTTTATGCTAATCATTGAAGTATTGGCTGCAGAATATATTTCAATAAAATGTATGCAATTTCATTAAAAAAAGTTATTGAGCAAAATCTGAAAAAAGTCAAAAAAGCTGTTTTCAAAAAGTTGGGAGGTAATGTGGTATATATGGTGGCACAATGTGGTATATATACTGATCAGTACTTGTAAAGTGGGCTGGTATTGTGGTACATATAAGTAGGGTAATGTGGTATACTTAACCATACAACCAAATATAAAGTTTGAAAGGTATGAAATAAGTTCATAATAACATTTACATTGGTTCTCAAACTCATAGTTCTTATAAAAAAATAAACAGCAATCAAATAATGTTAAGAATAACAAGAAATATTCATATACCACATTAGCGAATCCCGACTATACCACACTGTCCAATTTTTAGAAATTACAAATTTCTAAAAATAAAATGGGAAAATTTGTGAATTTACACAGTTAAACACTTATTTCGCAATACTTAGCACTTACCTTTATTGAATATAAATAAAACTTCACCAAAAAGCAACTTTTTCTTAACAAAATTTTTTTGCAAAAAATCCGGAAAAAAAATCAGCCACACGCGACTTAAGTTTCGGTCAACTGACACCAGAAAATTTTTGTTTGGTGCATGACAGCAACAAATCCCTGGTTTTTCATGTTCTCTGATAGGATAAAAGCAGTGACGTTCGCAGGTTCTTTCCCAAATCGGAGATATGCGGCCATACCACATTGAAAAACTATACCACAATAGCATCAGTTCCCCTACTATGTAAAAAATAATACTCAAAATTTTAATATGTGCGCATATTAGGGATAGCAACGACCCTTATTTTTGAGGCCAAATACGAACACGAAAGACGCACGTGACAAAAAGCCCAGGCCCGCACAAAAGCTTATTTTCCAAGCCCGGTCCGATACTACCATATAGTTAAATTGCACATGTACTCTTTTTTATGATTTTGTTTTTTAATACATGTATTGTTAAAAAAAAATTTCTTGTTTGATGAAGTTTTTTAAGGTTTTACCATAATTATTTTCTAATTTTCATATTTTTACCTGAAAGGCTGCTTAATAAATTTTACAAAGACGTTTACTAGAAGTTTAGAGCGTACTTATTTCAAAATTTATTTAATAATTTCAGGCAAATCGTACACTACGTGCCTTTTTTCTGTACATAAGTATGTAAGTTATTCCACCGTTTTTTGAAATTCAAAAACATTCAAAGTAGGCATAGCGTCGCGAAGCAGCTTTTCTGGGAAATTTGTGCGAAGCAGCAATTGTTTATGTTTAAATTTATTTTATTTCCCCTCATCAAGCGTTTAATTTTACCAGTGAAAGTGTGATGTGTTTTATTATGTATATATTGTATTGTATTGTATATATTATACCCTATATATTTATACCCTATACCCAGGGTATATTCACTTTGTCCTTCCGTTTGTAACGCAGAGAAGGCGGCGTGGCAGATATAGAAAAGTACATATGGGCACGGCCACGTAAGACGAAGCTATACAACTTTTTTTTTTTCTTTAAATCTCCCACTCATTTGCCCATATTTCATAAGTTTACATCTAATGCTGTCCAAAAATACCATTTTCTAGTATATAAGTTGATTCAAAGGGTGCTTTTTTCATAAAAACTTACTCTTGCTTCTGAAAAGAAAAAAAAATGACAAAAAAACAAGTCCCGAAAATAAGGTAAAAATTTGATTTATTTTTATTGTATCAATGCAATTTTGATTTCCGCAGAAAGAAAATGTTTGAGATTAAGGATTAACATTGGTATTTTAAAGGAAAACCGGTTGCTTATGCATATTTGTTGGCGATGAATTCTACCGCAATAAAAAGCATAACGTTCCCAACGAAATATTTAAAGAAGTTTCTTGTAGCGGAAGTTAGTGGGTAAAATATTTAAATGCAATCACCCTTTTCGAGTATTTTCAGTCTAATTTCTAAATCCATTTTAAAATTACTTAAATAAATTATCTACCATGGTGAACATAGCCACTAAATATGTGTAACGTTCCCAACATTTTTTAATCAAAAATCATAAGTTATATTTTTCTACTAAAATTTCTTCTGAATCCACGCGATGAGCTGTGTTGAAAGGGATAGAAATTCCTTACAATAATTTAAATCAATTAATAAAAACTGTTGGATTGAAGAGGAAATTATGGACATAAATCACGTTAATTGCTATTTTGAGATCTATCCAAGTGCATAGGATATCACAAATATTTCGTTCTTTACAGGCTTTTTAAAGCTTCCAAAACAACCTAGTAATATTCTTGTTACATGTACCAAATTTCATGCATCTAGCTTAATCCGTTCGGCCACCTGTCAGGGCTCAACATAAAAATCTGAAAAAACAGAAAAAAATTTATTTTCGATTTCATTTTTTTTGTTGAACCCAGACTGGCGGCCATACGAATTTAGCTAGATGCATGAAATTTGGTACAGATAACGCCAATATTACTAAGCTGCCTGAGACTAAAATTGGACGTGATCGGTTAATCTCCACGCCTACTTCCCATACAACGTTTTAACTAGCATATATGGGAGGTAGGCGTGAACATTAACCGATCACGCTCAATTTTAATCCTGATCAGAAAATGGCTCTCAGTATTATCTGTACCAAGTTTCATGTAGATAGCTTAATCTTTTTGGGAGGAATCGTAATTTAAAAAAAAAAAATATTTATCGAGGTCTTGGAGCAAAAAATTTGTAATGTAGTGTAAATGGGAACCTTCCAAGGAATGAAATATTCACATATTTTCATCTTTATGGATGTTTGGACTGTTTGGCTGTATTTGCCCTCAATTTAATTATGGAAATTCGTACGCATAACGTTCCCAACGCTTTTGCGTGACGAAACCAACGTTGCTTTAACGTCTATAAATCCACCAAAAATAATTTTTTCTGCACAATTTTAAGTTCAATCATAACTTTGATCTTTTACCTTCAAATAATAGAAGATGTTTGGGAAAACACATTACTAGATTCGCAGACTTTTTAGAAAATGTGCACTGACCTCAAAAATTGTTGAAAAAAAAAATAACGTTCCCAACAGCACTTAAACTCTTATAACTTCTAAGCCATAAGCGATAGACAAAAACTTTGTTCCTACAAAATATTGGCCTTAGGGAGCCTTATTACATGCACTTAAGATATCATGATGTTTGATTATTTTTCAAAGAGATATGGGCAAAAATGTGCGTGCGAACGTAACGTTCCCAATGGTGGCCGTGCCCATATATTCTTGATCAGCGTCACCTCCTGGCTGGCTGGCTGGCTGGCTGGCTGGCTGGCTGGCTGGCTGGCTGGGTGTGTGTGGAAATACATTTTTTGGAAAAACTGAGCAACATAATTCAATGAAATTTGGTGCACAGCCTCCGTCGTAAAAGTTAGCACGGGGGATTGAAAATGAACGAAAGCGGTCAACGAACACGCCTACAAACAATATATTCAAAATGCAATAATAACAGCATTATTCTCAATAACAGCAGCAAAATACACATAAATACTAGGGAAAGTTAACGTAAGCTCTGAGCAAAAACTAGGCGAATTCGGACTAGAGGGCGTGGCACCTCCCATATAAAAAAAAGTTTCAAAATGTTATACGGAAAGCGTTTTTTGAGATAACCCAACCAAATTACACTCAAACACTCGGATCTATAAATGCATGCTATACGCAAGATCAAGGTAAACTCGGACAAGAGGGCATGGCACCTCCCATATAAGCAAATATTTCAAAATTATATAATGAAAGTGTTTTTTGAAATAATCCAACCAAATTTCACTCAAACACGAAGAACATTAATTGTAAACTCTGAGCTTAAATAGACGAAGTAGGATTAGAGGGCGTCGCACCTCCCATATGAGCGTACGTAAAATCAAGGTAAGCTCGGAGGTGAAGGCGTGGCACTTCCCATATAAGCAATTTGTTTTTATGCTCTCCTAATATACTTGAAATGCAGTGTAGGGTATTTAGTTTTTGGCCAGGCCAAAGATACAACCCTAACTAGTTTTTATTTCAATTTAACACACATAGATTGTAAAATAAAAAAAAGAAAACATCAAGTAGTTCATTTGACCTATGAAAATTAACAATAATGTTATAAATGAAAATTATCTATTGCTAAGTTTTTCGCAACAACAAAAAACATTGAAACAAAATTAATTTAAACTATTTTATAAAGTACTAGCTGGCCTGGTTGCGACTTCGTTCGCCCATTCCCGATACCTTTAAGTACAGAGATATAGCATTTTATATATTTTTTGTATGAAGGGTGCAACTCCCCCTTCTCCCCCCCCCCGCCCAAGTTTTTCAAAGTAAATGGTAGATAGAATATTCATGAGTGCACCAAGTTTTATAACGATATCTGCGATATGTGAAGAAATATAGCATTTTGTGTATTTTTGGAAAATGGATGCAATTCTCCTACACCCAATATCCCACAAGTTTTGCATGGTGAATGGTAGATATGTACAATATGCGAAAGTTCATCATAATCATGGCTTGTATAACTATAGAGATATAGCATTTTTGTATTTTTTTCGTATGGGGGTGCAACCCCCGTTTCCCTCAGTGGCATTCCACCCCCTTAAAAACCTTCTACAGACCATAACAAACAATTTTAAAAAAATATTATGTAAATCTGCCTTGTAGTTTCCGCGTTCATAAGCTACATACGGACACCATTTCATTTTTATACATATAGATTTTTTCTTGCGACCTCGTTTATTGGTAGTCTTCACTTCATCATTTATTATCATCTACCGCGGTGCTGCTTACTTGGTCACTGTAGTGACTACAAATATTCTTAAAAAAAACAACGACAAAGTGTCCTCTGATTTTAAATTTATAAATTTTCAAAATAATAAACGATTTCGATCTAAAATTTCATGTTCCTTTCCTCTGCCTCTTGAACTTCTTTTGCCTTGGCTGTGACTGCCGCTTTCTTTGTCAATGTTGGCTTGCTCGGCAACAACTCCTCTGCTGGTTGTATGTCGTCCTCTACTAGGAATATGCTGTGTTGTCCACCACTGGATGCGAGAATTACACGTCTATCTTGCGTTTGTTTACTTACAATTAGCACTGGCTCAAGTGCGTCGTCCTCTGATCCTGTACCCAATTGATGATTGGAACCCATACCCCAAGAGTACAGCTTACCATCTTCAGTTAAAGCGAATGATTGAGCTTCACCACATGAAATGCTAACAATTTTTTTACCAGCTAACACCTTTATTGGCTGCAAATCAGTAACATCAACTGTTAATTGACCAAGACCTAAGCGTCCGTAGTCTCTACGTCCAATAACATAACAAGTTCCATCATCTTTTAGTACCAAAGTGTGAAGTTGTCCGCCAGCTATTTGCTTCACATTTGAAATTGTGTTACTATTGGATTAACAATGGTGGCAGCTGCCCCAACAATAGGATTTTCGGTACATGCCAAGTGTTTATAGTTGTTCAGTCCAAAGACCCAAATTTTATTAGTTTGTGATTCGCGCAAGAATCTACAATAGTTTGTGGCCCAGATTGCTTCAGTGGGATTGCCACGCTTAATAATGACCTGAGCAGGGCTGAGTAGACCAGTTTTTTTCGCGACGACCTTCACCAGATACCGAACGTAATGAAACTCGTCCAAGTTGACCTTGTTCAGCACAACCCACGGTGTAAACTTTGCCACTGCATGTTAAAATAACTAAATGATCCGCTCCCGAGGCAATGTCACTACAAATCGTTTCAGGCAGTACACCTATAGGCAAACGTTTGTTTCCTTCAAGCGTCAAACCCATATTTCCATGAGGGTCTCTAAATGAGCCCAAGCAAAGATGCGTCCATCTTCTAGTAGACAAGCCGAATGTGAATCTCCGGCTGAGATCTTCAATACCTTATCGGATAATTCGATTTCATGGGGCAAACTCAGAACCGTCTCCAGAACTATCACGGCCAAGAGCACCTTCTCATTGCAACAGAATGAATAAACACGACCATCATTCATAAGTACCAAATTGTGCATTCCGCCAGCACCCACGTCAACGACATCTGCAATGCTCTCAATGACTGAAGGGCGTTTACGTTCAAATTTCGTTTTATCATCATCGAGGCCTAACTGGCCCATATCACCTTGACCACAGACTAATGCCTTTCCCACAGTCTTGGTTTTGGCAACTGATAATGAATGCGCCCTAACTTGTTTGGAGCGCCATCCTCCGTATCGCTGTTATTGTTGGCCTCAGCCAGCTTACGGCGCACAGCAACACGCGGCATCTTTAATGTTTTCTGAACTATTAAAATATGGAACTAAAACCGCAAAGTGTGCCTTTTAATGGTTGACTTACTAAACTTATCTGATCTAGATTTCACAAAATTTCCAAATTCTTTACGGCACTTTTTGCATCAACACTAAAAATAAGTAAAAATTATTCCTGCTATTATAAGGGTTTTGATTTTTTATATATATATTTCATACTAGATCGTTGAATTTCAGTTGTTTCTAATTGAATCGGTCATTTCAAAACCGTTTGAGTCGAGATTTTTCCAATTATGTTTTATCGAAAATCGAACCTTCAAAGGGGACCCACAATGAAAGCAGGCGACATAGGTCAGAAGTTCTGACTCAGAACATTCATTCCTCTTTAAATAATTCCGAGTTCATTGTTGAAACTAGTTCACCATTAGAGTGGTCCAAAATTTACAAATTTTTTTGTGATTGCGCTCCCCCAGCACTAAAATTTTCTCTCTGATGTAAATAAGCACAATGTAAAATTAGGTCCATTTTAGAAAATATTTAATGCATCCCAAACCGTTTGAAAGACTTGTGTTTTAAAATCTAAACTGTTAAACTTCAATTTCCGAAAATGAAAGAAAAAGATGTGCAAATTGCTGCAAAAAGTTTTACAGAAAACTACTCCATTGATGTGTCGGAAGATTTGTCAACGGAGACAATGCACTTGAAAAACGTGTATGAAGCAAATTTTGTAGCAGGTCTATCGCCAGCTGAATAATTAAATGAAGTTTGTCGCCAGGCCCTTGAGTGGAATCCACAAGGCAGTAGAGGACGTGGTAGACCCAAAACCAACTGGAAAAGGTCGTTGGAAAAGGAAATCCAAGAATCGGGAAAATCGTGGCAAGAGATCAAAGTCATCGCAAGGGATCGTGACAAATGGAGAGATTTCATATTGGCCCTATGCTCCTCCTAGGAGTTAAAGGAGAATACATACATACATACATACATGTAGTATGTTTAGCTCAATTCCCATACTTTGTCGATCAAATATTTTTTTATTTTTATCAAAACATTGAGGGTATTCTTTAAAATGTGCAAATGCCTCGAAAATCACGTAAACTTGCAATAGTTGCCAAAATTTATACGAACTTTGTCAGTTTTACGAGCTTTCGAGGCTTTTACACGTTTTTAGATACACCCTAATTGTGTTTTCCGTTTCCATATCATATTACTCAGAAAAAAAATTCATAAATTTCCTATTTTTCATAAATTTTTTTCGTAAACTGATGTTTTTCTCTCAAAACAAATGTTCGGGTTAGTGAATTTTGTCTCTAAACCGACGATATGTCTCAATATAAAAGAAAAAAGGACCAAAATTTCGTTGCGATAATACGAATTTTTCGATTTTACGAATAGGGCTGACATTATATAATTCGTATTATTGGACGTCGACTGTAGTTCAAAAAATTTGGAAACTCTTTTTCCCAACACCAGCTTTGCGAATATTTTGCCTGTTTCTGTTGCTAGTGGCGAGCGCTCATTCAGTGTTCTATACCAAATCCGTAGAGATTACGGACGCTTAGGTCTTGGTCAATTAACAGATGATGTTACTGATCAGCAGCCAATAAAGTTGTTAGCTAGTAAAAAAATTGTTAGCGTTTCATGTGGTGAAGCTCAATCATTCGCTTTAACTGACGATGGTAAGCTGTACTCTTGGGGTATGGGTTCCAATCATCAGTTGGGTACAGGATCAGAGGACGACGTACTTGAGCCAGTGCTAATAGTAAGTAAACAAACGCAAGATAGACGTGTAATTCTCGCATACAGTGGTGGGCATCACAGCATATTCCTAGTAGAGGACAACATACAACCAGCAGAGGAGTTGTTGCCGAGCAAGTCAACATTGACAAAGAAAGCAACAGCCACAGCCAAGGCAAAAGAAGCTCAAGAGGCAGAGGAAAGGAAAAAGAACGAGATTATAAAAAGAAATGGAAGCGATGAAACTGTAAATTCAATTGCAAGTAACTGTAGGATTATAATTTGAATTAAATTCAATTAATTTAATAAAAATTTGTATTTCATGTTCACATGAAATTTTAGATCGAAATCGTTTATTATTTTGAAAATTTATAAATTTAAAATCAGAGGACACTTTGTTGTTTTTTTTAAGAATATTTGTAGTCACTACAGTGACCAAGTAAGCAGCACCGCGGTAGATGACAAGCTGATTATTAATGATGAAGTGAAGACTACCAATAAACGAGGTCGCAAGAAAAAATACTTTATAAAATAGTTTAAATTAATTTTGTTTAAATGTTTTTTGTTTGTATAATGCGAAAAACTTAGCAGTAGATAATTTTCAATTATAACATTATTGTTAGTTTTCATAGGTCAAATGAACAACTTGATGTTTTCTTTTTTTTTTATTTTACAATCTATGTAAAATTTAAATAAAAAAAAATAATATAAAACACATCTCACTTTCAGTGGTAAAATTAAACGCTTGATGAGGAGGGCGAAATTAAATAAATTTAAACATAAACAATTGCTGCTTCGCACAAATTTCAAATTTCCCAGAAAAGCTGCTTCGCGACGCTATGCCTACTTTGAATGTTTTTGAATTTCAAAAAACGGTGCAATAACTTACATACTTATTTATGTACAGAAAAAAGGCACGCAGTGTACGATGTGCCTGAAATTATTAAATAAATCGTAGAACTTTTGAAATAAGTACGCTAGAGACTTCTAGTAAACGTCTTTGTAAAATTTATTATGCAGCCTTCCAGGTAAAAATATGAAAATTAGAAAATAATTGTGGTAAAACCTCAAAAAACTTCATCAAACAAGACATTTTTTTTTTTTTCAATACATGTATTAAAAAACAAAATCATAAAAAAGAGTACATGTGCAATTCAACTATATGGTAGTATCGGGCCGGGCTTGGAAAATAAGCTTTTGTGCGGGCCTGGGCTTTTTGTCACGTGCGTCTTTCGTGTTCGTATTTGGCCTCAAAAATAAGGATCGTTCCTATTCCTAGTATGCACACATATTAAAATTTTGAGTAGGTATTTTTTTTATACTAGTAAATATTTTATTTATTTTACATGGTAAATGTAAATATAATTTTCACAAGCTTGCAAAAACCTACTTCAAATATTATTGAGGAAAAAATTGTTTTTACTGAAATCCGGGACCGGAGTCTGACGAAGGAATCCCCCTCTTACCCCCCTCTCGTCAGGCCTGAAAGTGCTCCATTGGTTTTTCTCGGAATGAAATGCAGATATGAATATATTGTTTTAAAGAGTCCTTCCAACTTTCTATCTCACGAGTTATAAGTCGTAAGAAACAGTTCATGGATAATTTTTATAGAAAACTAGCGGTTCCGGCAAACGTTGCTCTGCCCTTTTTCAATAGGAGAGGCGATGAGTTCGATTTGAACGAAAGCTGCAAATTTAAGCAAATTTTTTCCTAAAGCGTGCGCAACAACCTCATGAGCGATCCCTGCAATTTTTTTGCAATGCTAATGGTTGACACTATTTATATTGATGTACCAAGTTTAAAGCACGTTGATTGGTAGTAAAAACATCCATCTACATACCAAGTTTTATTACAAAATCTGCTATACCTGCAGAGATATAGCATTTTATGACTTTTTTTGTATGGGGGCTACTACTCCCTGTCACCCAATCCCCCCTTTGCATAGCCATAAACCATCTGCAGTACAAAACAAATACATACTGCAAAAATGGTTACGATCGGTTAAGCGGTTTCAAAGTTATAAGACGACAAACACACGCACACTACATTTTTATATACATATATGGGCAAATCCGAAAATAATCTCTTCTTATATGACCCAGTTTTTTAAAAAAAATTTTTTCATGTACAATAACCAAATTTGGTGGAATTTATTCCTAGACGTATAAGCTGAAATTTCCAATAGGCGAACAAAAAAATTTCGACCTGAGGGGGTGTCAGGAGGTTGTTTTATCTGAAAATTTTGGGAAAATCGAGATTTTCGATACTATACGGGAGAGCACATATTTCAGAAGTAGTACATATGTTACGGGGCATCTTTCCAAATATTCTGAAGTAAAATTCAAAAAAATCGTATGTGGGTCGTGGCGACAGAATGGGTTAAAAGTCTAAATCACTCATTACGGCCACATAACAAGTCCTAAAATTCTGAAAAAAATTAAATCAAGCAAGTTCCTTGATAAAAAATAAATCGACTTTGCTTATGATATATTTTAATCTAAGCGCCCCATGCCGAGTAAAAAATGAAAAACGCTAAATTTTGGGTAAAAAATGCGATTATTGGCGATATGCGATCGAGCACACCATAGCGACACATAGGGTAAGATAGCGGAATATCTAACAAATATTCTGGACCAAAATTCAGAAAAATCGTATGTGGGTCGTGGCGTCAGAATGGGTTAAAAAGTTTAAATCGCTCATTACGGCCACGTAACAGGTCCTAAAATTCTGAAAAAAAATCAAGCAAATTTCTTGATAGAAAATAAAACGAATTTGTTTACGATGTTTTTTAATTTAAGCGCCCCCTGCCGAGTAAAAATTGAAAAAACGCAAATTTTTTGGTAAAAAACGTGATTTTTGGCGAATCCGATCAAGCACACCATAGCGACACATAAGGCAAGATAGCGGGATATCTAACAAATATTCCGGAGTAAAATTCAGAAAAATCCTATCCTGCTTTTTATGCCGACATTCAGCAAATTGTGGTCATTACAATCTAATTCACAGCAGAACTACCTACAATATCTATTAAATAATTTAATTAAATTAAAAAACATCATACACAAATTCGATTTATGAGCGATATCAACTTTTCTGACGCCACGACCTTATGTGTCGCTATGGTGTGCTCGATCGCATTCGCCAAAAATCACGTTTTTTACCCAAAAATTAGCGTTTTTTCAATTTTTACTCGGCAGGGGGCGCTTAAATTAAAAAACACCATAAACAAATTCGTTTTATTTTCTATCAAGAAATTTGCTTGATTTTTTTCAGAATTTTAGGACCTGTTACGTGGCCGTAATGAGCGATTTAAACTTTTTAACCCATTCTGACGCCACGACCCACATACGATTTTTCTGAATTTTGGTCCAGAATATTTGTTAGATATTCCGCTATCTTACCCTATGTGTCGCTATGGTGTGTTCGATCGCATATCGCCAATAATCGCATTTTTTACCCAAAATTTAGCGTTTTTCATTTTTTACTCGGCATGGGGCGCTTAGATTAAAAATATCATAAGCAAAGTCGATTTATTTTTTATCAAGGAACTTGCTTGATTTTTTTCAGAATTTTAGGACCTGTTATGTGGCCGTAATGAGTGATTTAGACTTTTAACCCATTCTGTTGCCACGACCCACATACGATTTTTTTAAATTTTACTTCAGAATATTTGGAAAGATGCCCCGTAACATATGTACTACTTCTGAAATATGTGCTCTCCCGTATAGTATCGAAAATCTCGATTTTCCCAAAATTTTCAGATAAAACAACCTCCTGACACCCCCTCAGGTCGAAATTTTTTTGTTCGCCTATTGGAAATTTCAGCTTATACGTCTAGGAATAAATTCCACCACATTTGGTTATTGTACATGAAAAAAATTTTTTTTTAAAAACTGGGTCATATAAGAGGAGATTATTTTCGGATTTGCCCATATAGATTTATAAGTTACAATATTGCGCCAAAATATTTTTCTGTAAATATAACTGTTAAAGAGATATTTGTAATAAACTGATTTCGGACGCAATTTTTCCAATATGGCGGCGCGAGGGAACACGATTCGAGGTAGCAAAGTTGAAATTCGGAAAGAGCACATCGAAATCTATAAAATAACTCATTTGCGAAAACCCCGCAAAACTTTCCAGGTAACATCATTTTATTTTCCCAAATGATTGTGCTATTTTTATTATTTCAAAGTTATGTACATTATACATTTTTTTTTTATTTGTATGGAAATAATGCCGCAACATAAGGGATAATGTATACATAAGTTTTAAAATAATAAAAAGGAACACTTTTTATTTTGTTATTTGTTTATGAAAGTACATGCAATAATCCTATATACTACAGAAATTTTTCACAGCCCCAGAACATTGTTTAGTTTTAATTTGTTTATAAAATAGTGATATTTTCAATAACAAATGATGTCACGTGTGACCATAATATTTTTTTTTACAAATTTTGAATAATTAGCAAATTATTAAAAAAAAAGTTTCATATTCGATGAGAATTTTAGAAAAAAGGTCTGTTCAAACTTTGCAAAAAATTCAATTGCACTGGTTTACAGCCAAAAAATACCAAGAATGAAGTTAATGTGGTTTGATAGAATGGGACTTTCTAAGAACAAAAAAAAATGTTTTTTTGTTTTTTTACATTTACCATTTTATATTTTTCAGAGATGGTTTTACTGAAATCCTTATGAAATCCAAACAAAACTTTGGTTTAACGTATATTGTTGAAAAGGTAATTGAATAACCTTTCCAACGATGTATATTTTGATTATGATCGGACAAAAAATGGCTCAGTTATGACTCCTTAAATTTGAAAATGAAATTTCAATTTCAGAAAATGCCAGGTCAGGTCATTTTGGATTACTCATTCATTTTAATTATTTAAAAATATTAGATTTGATCCGATTTTGTTCATTTATGGCTTAAAAGTTTTGAAATTGAATACACTATGCAATGAAAAAATAAAAATCACTTGAATTTTAATTTTTATCAAAACAAAAATGAAAATGAAAAAATTCCCAAAAAAAAAAACAGAAAAAACTAAAATTTTTCAACTTTAAGGAGTCATAACTCAGCCATTTGTTCTCCGATTATAATCAAACTACATATCGCTATTCAATTACCTTTTCAACGGCATACTTTTTATTTCGATCAAACTTTGTTTGGATTTTATAAGAATTTCAGTGAAACCATCTTTGAAAAATAAAATGGTAAAATTTGCAACTGTAAAAATAAAAAATTTTTTTGTTCATAGAAAATCCCATTCTATCAAACCACATTAATTTCATTCTTGGTATTTTCCTAAGCTTGGATTTTGTAAAGCAGTGTTGTTAATAACTATTAAACAAATAAATTTTTTTTTACAATTTTTTTGCAGTATTATTTCCTATAACAAAGGTATCTAAAACTCATCATTCCAAAAAAAAATATCTTTGGTTTTTTCATATAAGAGTTCGGAAAACTTTAGCCATATCTGTTAAACGATTTTAACTTTGTTTTTTTTATTGGCAAGCACACAAGTTATGGGCCTCATGTTTTATGATCAAAATATTTTACATTTTTGAATCCCACCCAGATCATGCTCAAATCTTTTTGAAATTGTATGTATGTTTACTTTCTGCGTTTCTTCTAAATTTCTCTTGAACCAATATTTATTCCTGATTCAAAAATACCTTTTCTTCTATTCTATCCCCTATGTTTTACCTGAAAATTCTTCACTTTTCTAACGATCAAATGCATTCCAAAATCAAATAACTGAACCATTGTTTTCAATTTTTTTTCCATCTCACGCCCACAATTATCTTTGACATGTACATATACATATGTAAAAAAAAAAAAAACAAAACAGTTCACAAAAAGCAGCGAACACGCTTTATTCTCCAACTCAGTGGTAGATGTGTTTACCCAACTGACACAATGTTTTGATGTTGTTAGCAAGCTCGAGTGTCCAGATCCAGAAATATGGAAACGTTACATGAGACGCTTTGCTAAAACAATTGTAAAGGTACTAATAGCTTATGCCGATATTGTAAAAAAGGAATTTCCAGAACACATGAAAGACGAACGGATAGTAAGTAATACCAAATTAATTTTCAATATATGATCAAATCAAGCGACTACATGTACATCCTGAACTCATATATGTACATCCAAAATTTTAACTTTGGTTGCGCACTTATACGTTTTTAGGCATGCATACTTATGAACAATATACAACAACTAAGGGTCCAATTAGAAAAAATGTTCGAATCTATGGGTGGCGATAAGCTTGAAGAAGATGCTGCCAATATACTGAAAGAACTGCAACAAAATCTTAACTGTGCTCTAGATGATCTGGCGTGCCAGTTTGCAATCAGGTAAGTGAGCGTTTCTTATTCTTTTTCGAGTCGAAGCTTTCCTGTATTACTTCGGCTGATAGGTCCCTGGTCTGATTTACAGAAGGCGCTATAAATACAAAATTAATATTATTTTTTAAATAAGTATGTACCTACTAACTTTTAAAAAGTAGCTTTTTATGACGATCTGACATTTTACTTGATTAGGTTGTTCGTTATTTACCAAGTTCATTGTTTTTAAGAAAGGAACCCTTTAAAATAACGGTCTTAGTGACCAGTAGTCAGATAAAAAAGGAAAATTTCAAAAGCTTCCAATAAAGCATGCCGCTTGCGAAATTACTTTTTTCATCCAAAAATGTTTAGCGAAAAGTTCATGCATAACACAGTGTCGTCAGATTCATAATCGTAGCTGGTTCCGTTCTTGTTTTATGACCCCGAACAGTGGGTGACTTTAAATCTAACTGCACTTTATTATGTATGAATTACTTAAAGCAACCTCATATCTGAATTTTCCTACAATCCCAATGTGCACAAAAACGGATGAGGATCCGTTTCGAATCCGTTACGAGTTCATAAAGGGATAAAAAACATAATCCACGGTAACGGATCCATTTCGAAACCGAAACGTATATTAAAAACGAATTCAAAACGGATTCGCTTTTAAAAATGTTAATGCTGTATATTTGCGGAAAAAAAACCGTTTTGATGCGCTTATTAACAATTAAAATAAAATAAAAAGCAAAAAAAAAAAGAAGAAAAATAAAGGATCAAAATCCACCTTTGGTAGGATTCGAACCTGGGTAAATCCGTTTCGAGTCCGTAAATACTTCAAATACGAACTCAAAACGGATTTGCTTTAATTAATTTTAATGATGATGAAAAAAATATTTTTGATTTGTTTTTTTTTTTGTCTTTTTATTTTATTGCGTATGATTTTTTGTAAACTTTTCAAACTCTGTTTGAAGAAATGTTTTTGATTCCAAATTTGGGAATATAATATTTTTTATCAAAAGAAGAGAAGAGAAAGAACATAGAACACTTATAAAAAAACAACAGAAATTTGTTTAATATACAAACTTTAAATCTCAACATCAAATAAGTCTACAACAAATAAGTCAACATCATATCGGTCATAGCCTAGTTCACTAACGTCTCGTGTATGAAAGAGTAATACCCCGGGTTCGCCTCCCGGCCGGGCTAATAATGTTTTTTTTTTTAATTAAAAATAAGCGCTTCACCATTTTTTTTTTTTTTTAATAAGCAGCATTAACATTATTAAAAGCGAATCCGTTTTGTATTCGTTTTTGATGTACGTTACAGGTTCGAAACGGATCCATAAAAGTATAAAAAACGATTCGTTTTTTTTTTAGGAATCCTTCTCGCAAACGGATCAGTAACGGATACGTAACGGATTCCGTTAAAACCGAGATTTAATAAAACCGAGTGAAGATTTTTCCCCATACATTTATGTATGAAAAAAGTAATTTCGCGAGCGGCATGCTATATTGGAAGCATTTGAAAATTTTCTTTATTTATCTGATTACCAGCTATAGCCCGTAAGAACACCTAGTGTTGATAAACATTGCTTTTTGATGGAAAAAACACCGTTGAACAAAAAATTGGCTTGATAAGTGCTATCCGGACTCTGCACTAGGAAAATTGACCATTATTGACTCGCAATTTTTCCAGAACATTATGTAAATTGGGGCATTCCAAGTTAACCCAGTGTGCCAGACGGTTCAAATTTCCGCTTTTTTATCCGTTACGGATCCGTTACTGATCCGTTGGCGGGAGAGATTCCCAAAAAAAAAACCAATCGTTTTTTTTTTTTAATTTCTCCCGCAAGCGGATCAGTAACGGATCCGTAACGGGTAAAAAAGCGAAGATATGAACCGTCTGGCACACTGGGAAGTACCCATTCCTTGGATGATTCTTAGCATTTTTTGCCTATGGACTTTTTTCGTAAAATGCCTTGCTTTTGAGTAAATGCCTATTTCCGACAGCGAAATTGAAAAACATAAAAAAATCGATTTTTGGAACCAAATATTATCTATAGGGGAATTCGCAAAACCAATGGAGTTATTGGAGAAAGTCTATAATGTAATGTCATAATATGAATTGGCTGACATTCAGTTAGAAATGAAAAAATTAGGCTCTGTTTTCACGAAAAGTTTACTCGATGATGTGTAATTAATGGCGTTATTAATTCCATTTCGAAAAGCTTCCCCACCCACCCCATTCAAACGCCTATTTTGAGGCCAAATATAAATCGTTCTGCAAGAAAGGTATCAAAATGTTACAGAATCGCTGGAAAGAGACTATGTGTGTTTATGAATAACTACCATTTCTCGGTGTGCGTTGCTACACCTTCTCAATTAAATTAAACCAAAGAATGTAAATTGTCCCGAGGCAATTTATATATGTACATACATACATATGTATCAAATCTCATCTTTGAACGTTAAATAGTTTCAGAGACAAGCCTTTTTTAAAAGGGCGTGGCAGCACCCATTTTTCCTTTGGAAATTTTATGTCCTGTTAACAGCACCGTAAAAATCTTCCTGGGGGGGGGGTTTGAACCCCAAAACACCCCCCGTGCGCACGGGCCTGCCTGTTAACACGAATACATATACCAAATCTCATCCGTGTCCTTTAAAACTTTTCAGAGACATGATAAATTATTTTTTTGGAAGCACGAAAAAAATAACAGAAAAAAAAAATTGTTTTCCACTAAAAAGTCATAAACAAACGAATATAAAAAAAAAAGTTTTTAAATTTTTGGCACTGACATCCAAGGGGGGAACTCTTGGGAGGAAAAAAAACCGGAAAAACTAATGATTCAGAAACACGCGCCGTACCCCCGTTGAATGGTCCAGCCGTTTGGAAGTCTATAAGGGACATACATAAATACATGCATACGAGTACAAACATTAATTTTTATATTATTACATACTAGCATTTCCCGGTGTGCGTTGCTACTCCTTCTCTTTTCTTTTGGGTGGGAAAAATTTTTCTCCATTAAAATAATGTAAAAAGTCATGAATCGCGAAGAAAACACGAATAAAAGAAAAAAAAAATTTTACTTTTTGTAGGTGTAAAAAAAACTGAAAAACTAATGATACAGAAATACGCGGCGTAAAAGGTGGAAAAAATTGGTTAGTATATTTAAGAAAAATGTTAAAGAGGAAAAATTAATGGGGGTCGGTGAATATTTTTACCCTCTTCCGGCAACGAGGTATATTTAAGTACTCACTTTTATGTTGATTAAAAAATCTAAAACAAACTAGTAAGGGTGTAACCTTTGGCCTGGCCAAACATTAAATACCCTACACTGCAGTATTTTGAAAATGTTGCTTCTATGGGAGGTGCCACGCCCTTTTGTCTGAGTTCACCTGGTTTTTGCTCAGAGCGTGCATTTATAGTTCTTAGCAGACCTTGAAACTTTTAAACTTTTATTCAAAAAGTTTTGCAAATGCAAGTTTTTGAAAACTTTTATTGTGTGAAAGTTTATAAAAACTTTTATTTTTAAAAGTTTTTTATAAAAGGTTTTCAAAAAACTTCTCATATAAAAGTTTTTTTTTGGAAAAATACATGGCAAAAAAAAATACCTTGAAAAAAATCCAGTGACTGAAGTATTACAAATTACACGCTTATCTATAGTGCTGGAAGATAAAATGCGACCGTGAAAAAATTTTATTGCACTAATCGATGGGGAAAGGTCGAAAATTCATTTTGGACATGACCAGGGGTGTCCCCAACCCCTCTAAGTGACCGATTTGGGCCCAATTTGGTGAAAAAATGTTATTGCACTTATCGATAGGGAAAGATTGAAAATACATTTTGGACATGACCAGAGGTATCACCGACCCCTCTAGGTGACCGATTTGGGCTCATTTCGGTGAAAAAATTTTACTGCACCAATCGATGGGGAAATGTCGAAAATAGATTTTGGACATGACCAGGGGTGTCCCCGACCCCTCTAAGTGACCGATTTGGGCCCATTTTGGTGAAAAAATTATATTGCACCAATCGATGGGAAATGTCGAAAATAGATTTTGGACATGACCAGGGGTGTCCCCAACCCCTCTAAGTGACCGATTTGGGCCTATTTTGGTGAAAACATTTTATTGCACCAATCGATGGGGAAATGTCGAAAATAGATTTTGGACATGACCAGGGGTGTTCCCCGACCCCTCTAAGTGACCAATTTGGGCTCATTTCGGTGAAAAAATTTTATTGCACCAATCGATGGGGAAAGGTCGAAAATAGATTTTGGACATGATCAGGGGTGCCCCCACCCCACCAAGTGACCGATTTTCGCCCATTTTGGTGAAAAAATTTTATTGCACCAATCGATGGGGAACTGTCGAAAATAGATTTTGATCATGACCTGGGGTGTCCCCGACCCCTCTAAGTGACCGATTTGGGCCCATTTTGGTGAAAAAATTTATTGCACCAATCGATGGGGAAATGTCGAAAATAGATTTTGGACATGACCAGGGGTGTCCCCGACCCCTCTAAGTGACCGATTTGGGCCCATTTTGGTGAAAACATTTTATTGCACCAATCGATAGGGAAATGTCGAAAATAGATTTTGGATATGACTAGAGCTGTCCCCAACCCCACTAAGTGAACGATTGGGGCCCATTTTGGTGAAAAAATTTATTGCACCAATCGATGAGGAAAGATCAAAAATAGATTTTGGACATGACCAGGGGTGTCCCCGACCCCTCTAAGTGACCGATTTGGGCCCATTTTGGTGAACAAATTTTATTGCACCAATCGATGGGGAAAGGTCGAAAATAGATTTTGGACATGACCAGAGGTGTCCCCGACCCCTCTAAGTGACCGATTTGGGCCTATTTTGGTGAACAAATTTTATTGCACTATCGATAGGTAAAGATTGAAAATACATTTTGGACATGACCAGAAATATCCCCGATACCTCTAAGTGAGCGATTTGGGCCCATTTCGGTGAAAAAATTTTATTGCACCAATCGATGGGGAAAGGTCGAAAATAGATTTTGGACATGACCAGAGGTGTCCCCGACCCCTCTAAGTGACCGATTTGGGATCATTTTGGTGAAAAAATTTTATTGCACCAATCGATGGGGAAATGTCGAAAATAGATTTTGGACATGACCAGGGGTGTCCCCGACCCCTCTAAGTGACCGATTTGGGCCTATTTTGGTGAAAAAATTTTATTGCACCAATCGATGGGGAAATGTCGAAAATAGATTTTGGACATGACCAGGGGTGTCCCCGACCCCTCTAAGTGACCGATTTGGGCCTATTTTGGTGAACAAATTTTATTGCACTAATCGATAGGTAAAGATTGAAAATACATTTTGGACATGACCAGAAATATCCCCGATACCTCTAAGTGACCGATTTGGGCCTATTTTGGTGAAAAATTTTATTGCACCAATCGATGGGGAAATATCGAAAATAGATTTTGGACATGACCAGGG